>OZ012667.1:42731212-43273712 GCA_963942505.1 Lordithon lunulatus | reverse complement strand
CCTTCTGGCGAGGTGTTTGCTGGACTCTCGATCTAACCCGTTCGTCTACAAGGCCCCAAAACAACCTAGAGACGCAGGAGGATATGGTTATCGGCCGGTAATTACCGACGTCCGCCATATCCTTACCTTCCTTCGGGATGAGAGAAGTCCGGTTGACCGTCCATTTAGATGACAGCTTCCCAGCAATCAATATTAGATTGAACAGCGCAACTAGGAGAGTACCCGCGGCGCGGCTGGTCACGTTTCTGTAAACCATCCGGTCCCGCCGCGGCGTCCGCCTTCGTTCGGGCAATCCGCTTTCTGACCGCTTTGAATGTGATTGGCGGCAGAAAGACGTTAAGGGCGAACCTAGGTTTGGGATCACCCGGCGTGACGCGCAGAGTGCTATGGGTTTGACCCCAGAGGGAGTTATAGAGTCCCTCGATAGCGTCACGCTCCAAGGGGGTGGCGCCCCCCTGGACGAAGTATTCCGCGTTGTTTCGGACGTATTTGGCGAGCAGTCCCGGATTCTTTTTGTACAGATCCTGGGTTCTGGCGTAAATGTAACGCCGCACTGCCCTCTTGCCAGAACCTCGCTTCCGGGAACGCCTTGCTCTCGCCTCGACGTTTTCGAGCAGATAGGCTTCTACCTGCTCGTAGGCTTGATCAACCAGTGGCTGTGGGTCACGCCCTGGAAGATCCTCTGTGAGCACTCGTTGACATTCCAGAAGGTGGACCAATATCTCATGGGGTCGGCCTCGGAGCGCGACCGCTTCAGTGTCGGCAGAAGCCTCTACCACGGAATTAGCCCATGGCAGAAACTCTGCGTCTGCGGACAAAACTCGTTGGCCTTCCTCGTCCACTACAACCACTTCCGGGATCTCTTCGGAAAGTGGAGGCGGAGTTGTGCAAGGCGACACAGTCAGATCGCCTGCCTCCTCAACGGCCGGTGCTGGGAGCACCGCCTGGTCTTCCACATTATCGATAGGATTACCTTGGAGTCTCGCCTCCTTGGCCTTCCTTTGTGCCCTTTAGTCTCGTATCTGCTTTGCAGTTTTTGTAGTTAGCACCTCGGAGATCTTTGTCGCAATAAATTTCTCATTCACAAACCTAATTTCCAGATCCTGAAGAAGGCCTTCCTCTTCTTCAGTCCAGCTCCTGGAGCGTGATTTAGGTTTGCTGGGTGCTAACTGCGCCATCCTGGTCGCGTTCCTCGTGATAGGATGACGGTGCCTCTGGTGTTGACTCAGAGCCATTACTGAGCCAAATGTTTCACCACACTCCGGACACTTCTCCCCCACCAGTGGAGCAGGCCGGTTACCAGGGCACTTGGGCATATGGCACCTTATGGGATGTAGGCGGCTGTAGGATTTATCCCACCCCCGGCATTTATAAACTCTTTCGAGTTTGGGGTGTATTCGCTCTGCGTGACTGATTTCATCCTCCAGCCGCAGTGCCAGAAATTCTCCCCTGCCTTGCGATTGGCAGAGTTCGCAGGGACGAGTTGCAAACGGGAGAAATATCTCATATACCTCTATCATGGCCGGGTCGTCGTCTTGGGTTCCTCCGTCCGAGGCTTGACCTTGTATGCTTGGACCATGATATGTGACGGGTACAGGGGTGGTGGCCCTGTACCCCCTCGAACGTAACCCAACCAACTTTTCGCCACTAAGGGATATTGGTCCTGGGGCCCGACTCTCACCACGTGGAGGTAGTTGGAATACCTGCTACTGCAGGTTTGGTTCGGGGGTCCACTGGCTGTGGAGTGCTATACACTATTATTAGTGCAGCGGACCCTGAGTTACGGTTTTGAACCAAGAGAGTCATAGTTACTCCCGCCGTTTACCCGCGCTTGCTTGAATGTCTTCACGTTGACGTTCAGAGCACTGGGCAGAAATCACATTGCGTCAACACCCGCTGGGGCCATCGCAATGCTTTGTTTTAATTAGACAGTCGGATTCCCCCAGTCCGTGCCAGTTCTGAGCTGACCGTTGAATCTAGGTGTCACCTATTTCCGGATTCTCTTAGAGGTTATTTAATAATATAATGTATGATATTACCAGAATCCTATTACATTTACATACTGCTAAAGTATTACAAATTTATGGCTGTTTGAAAAGAAGAGATTGTACATCTTGTATAAGTTGTACTGTTTCTATATTTTCACATTTCATTTGTTGTAAATGTGAAAATGTATGAAAATACGTTTCATTTGTTGTAAATTAATAATATAAAATTTTCTTACAAATGATTCGTTAGAAAGTTATAGGCAATCAAATTTCAGATGCAAATAACATTCAGGTCAGCTTTTCTCAAATATTCACAGAATCGTCTCAGTTCAGGTTCACAGCCGATTTTCAAGTTTCTATTATGAATCAAGAAATTATATTCTATATATAATTCATATGAACAATATAGAAAATTTATTATTATATTTCTGCAAAAAATCAGATAATATTATTGACAGCCATAATGACTTTTCTCTTGGAAAAAATATCGTTAACAGGTGTACCTGTGAGCTGCTCAGGTTGATACGGTGGGAGTGGATTCGTTGTTAATTTGTGGGCGCCAGTAACATTGCAGAGCAAGTTACGTGATTAGTATAATGATACAAACAAAAATCAACGAACTATATTGAAATATAACAAAAAATGAATATAGATATACCTATACAAAAAAATTGTGTCTCAAACCAAGCAACAGTCGGTCGATGGCGATGGCGATCAACCCTTCCCTGCCTGCACGTAGAATGGGGCCTGTGGGCGCCGGTCCTCCTGCTTCCCTCCTTGGCTATCAGACTTGTTGTACAGCTGGAGACTATTTCGACAGGGGAGTCAAGTGCGGGCACTCCACGGCTAACGGCGTGTCCAGGCAGCGGATTGATCCCACGAGACGTCGTAGTTGAAGGTTGAAATGTAGTTTGAGATCACAAAAAAAAAATTAATGAATACAGTCGTTTAAGTATAAAGATAAATAACAGTTGAAGAATACAAAATATGAATGAGAAATTTACGTCCGTCAAAAAATTAGTTAATACAAAGGTGTCTATCGCTTAAAGAAGCGGGCAAACAAGACAAAATGAAGAAGGAAATTTAAAGTGCCGAAACACGAACACTGAAAGTAGGAAAAATCCTGAAGAGAAGTTTCCTACGGCATGCAACTAAAACGTGCTAAATTGAACTGGCTTGGCTAGACAGATAAAATGGGTTGGGTGAAGCGCTGACTAAATATAAAACAATAAAGATAACAAAATGTTCGAACACGTGCTCAGAACGGAAATCGGTAAGGCAGCGCTGTTGCTTCTACTTAAAAGGAAAACTACTTCACCCCAAATGGGGTAAACAAAATATAGAAACAACAGCAACTTTTCGCTCTTATGAGAACAGAACTATGAGAGCGAAGCTGTCATTGATGCAGTTGGCAATGGTCAAATAAAGGGGGCGTAAATAATTAGTTCCGAATAACACACCTATTGAATAATGTCTCTGATAGAATTCCCTAGTCTTAAGGGCCCAATCGACTGACATCGTATTTCATTTTCGAGTGCAACACGAAAGTTCAAGAAGAGATGAAAGTAAATACGTGTGATACAATAAATATGGGGCCTACGTGGTGTTAAAATAATACAAATGTTATATAATTTGCATACACATATAATATATATATATATATTTTTATAGCATATTTATAAATTTATTCAGACGCGATAGTTGGCAGAGTGGTTAAAACATTAGACTCATAAGCCGGTGGCCCAAGTTCGCCACTAGATCTTCGTTTACCTTCATAAACCCGTATTTTCAAACCTTTTATAATTAAAAATATATATATTTTATAAAACGTAAATATAACTGTCAACAAAACCTTCATTGTTTTTATATAAAATAAGTATAGACATTACTCAATAAAATTTAATAAACAATCAATGATTTTACATAAAAATAAATACATTTTAATATATCATGAAATAGCAGTAGTTACTGTATTTGTTAAAATGTGTATATTATTTGTTGGTCGCATTCATTATCACGGTACGTATTATGAAGTAATATGCCTTGGCCACCTCATATTTTCTTGTTGGCTTTTGTTGGTCTCATTGCGATATTGTTGTTTCTATAGTTTCCGGAAGCAAACACTTGTTACGAATTTTAAAATAGCATTATATCTCACTATAAATCATTAGCCAATAGTATCTACAGTGAAAAAGATATTAGCATACATGTCATTTGTATTTATATATTTCATTTGGAAATATCCGCAGACACCACGTTATTAAAATACAATAACATGGACAAAGATACTATATTTGCACACATTTATATGTCTGAAAATCGTATCTGTCGCCCGTTAACTTCTCTGACAACCTGGTCTTAGGTTTTCTGGATATTACTATATATTTATCGAAATTAACATGTGGCTGTTATCTGACGTACTATTATTTTTTATGTAGAAATCTATCGCAGCGAAATTAATGTTTACAAATGGCATTTATGCAATTTAGAAAGAGTAAAACTTTCGTGGGATTTAGTAGACCTTTCTTATTACTCATTTTGAGTATTTTATTGTGAACAAGTATGGATATCTAGTCGAAATTGAACTAGCCAATATCCATCATCAAAAGTAAATTTTCAAATTAGCTAAAGTGTTGTTTATTTAAAAATATATAGAAACGGTGTATCGGCATTTTGCATTTGTTTGCCATTTCATCTTGTCAAAAGTCATCATCCCTCAATGTAAGTTGATTAGTATACAAACAATAATAGTTGAAGTAAGGAACCAGTGCAATTTAACATCATATTCTATCAGTACAACAAAATCCGCAATATATTTTAAAAATGAAACAGAATTAAAAGTACGGAATTTGTCTGATTAATTAGACAGCCATACATTTCAGAGAGTGTAAGTCTCGCCAATCTTCATAAATGAGGATCTAAGCAGAGATACTCAACAGCTTTTTAGAAAAGCTCTGCAGCTAAAAAGACAGAACTATAAATTTATATGGCATAACAATGGACGTATATTCGTTCGAAAAGATAACGGAGATCAAGCTATAAGAATAAGAAATGAGCTTGAACTAGAAGAATTAATAGAGTAATATTGTCATATCTCAGAAATGTCACAAATGTCACAAATTTCAGAATTGTCAATTTCAAAAAATTCAAAAAAATTCTAAAATTTAAAAGTAGTCCGCCGGAAGAGTAGGATAAAGCCAACGTTTTGTCTCAAACTTCTGGGAGCATTGGTGATATCGTCAAACTGGGCTAGACCAGATATAGTGTAGGGGAACACGGATCAGAAAACCGGAAAACATCCTAAACTCTCCGCGAGTACAACAAAAGAAGAAAAAATATCTGGTGTGGGCACCACACGACTTTCCGAATTACATGACCTATTGAATTATAACATTTTCGACATTTTCAACATCTCGGGCTCTTTTAAATTTGATGAAATTTTGACATTTTGACATTTTTCACTCTTTTGATTTTATTAAATTTTTCACTTTTTTGACATTTCCGACATTTTTTACTTTTTTGAAATTTTGTCGGTGTTTTATGAAAATATTGTTAAGAGAAAAATAGGTTTATATTTCTCTGATTAGCTTTTATCGCCTTGTTTTGAATGAGCTAGGATATATTCCGGTATTTAATATATTGTTTATTAGTTATTTCATCCTTCGTTTGCTTGACTAGTTTCTTTGTTATATAATAAATGCCTGTAGTTGAAAATTTCTTTAGGTTCTCGGAATTTTGTTCACCGGCATCCATATATACATAAATACATCCAGACACATAAACGCACAAACATTTTGCAAAAATAGTCTTATTTCGCCTATGTTAGTCATGAAACGTAAATTCGTAAGTTACAATAATGTCCATATGGTAATTCCCAACATTTCACAAAAAAAAAATTAATGAATACAGTCGTTTAAGTATAAAGATAAATAACAGTTGAAGAATACAAAATATGAATGAGAAATTTACGTCCGTCAAAAAATTAGTTAATACAAAGGTGTCTATCGCTTAAAGAAGCGGGCAAACAAGACAAAATGAAGAAGGAAATTTAAAGTGCCGAAACACGAACACTGAAAGTAGGAAAAATCCTGAAGAGAAGTTTCCTACGGCATGCAACTAAAACGTGCTAAATTGAACTGGCTTGGCTAGACAGATAAAATGGGTTGGGTGAAGCGCTGACTAAATATAAAACAATAAAGATCACAAAATGTTCGAACACGTGCTCAGAACGGAAATCGGTAAGGCAGCGCTGTTGCTTCTACTTAAAAGGAAAACTACTTCACCCCAAATGGGGTAAACAAAATATAGAAACAACAGCAACTTTTCGCTCTTATGAGAACAGAACTATGAGAGCGAAGCTGTCATTGATGCAGTTGGCAATGGTCAAATAAAGGGGGCGTAAATAATTAGTTCCGAATAACACACCTATTGAATAATATTTAATATATTGTTTATTAGTTATTTCATCCTTCGTTTGCTTGACTAGTTTCTTTGTTATATAATAAATGCCTGTAGTTGAAAATTTCTTTAGGTTCTCGGAATTTTGTTCACCGGCATCCATATATACATAAATACATCCAGACACATAAACGCACAAACATTTTGCAAAAATAGTCTTATTTCGCCTATGTTAGTCATGAAACGTAAATTCGTAAGTTACAATAATGTCCATATGGTAATTCCCAACATTTCCTCTCAATTTATAAATTGTTATATCATCATAATCTTTACATGTTGTTTCAGGCTCTGAAGATTCTAGTAGTGATGGCAATAAAACCCAGATTCAAATAGCAATGCGATTTCCTACAAAAGTGGTACCAACTATTAATTTCAGCAGCTTATCAGATAATTGTTCTAGTCAGTGGCGGCTCATGGCTTGATGGAATGGGAGGGCGACAAATAAAAATTATCGATTAGTATGATTTATTAATTACTTTGATAAGTTCTAAGTCATAAATAATAGTCGAAATAAACTATATCCTTATAGTTATTTATAGTATTGATATCAAGAACTGGATTGATTTTCAGCGAAATCTGACGTTCAGAAAGTATTTTGTTTGTAATAAGAAAATTCATTTGTTTGTACGGAAAATACTGGAAATTGGTACGTTAAGATTTATATATATAAACCATCTTTATTGGGCTATCGACCCCCTTGGGGGTCTTTCTGCCTGTTTTGTGTTTACATGTGTACATTTTTTTAGTAGTAAAGGATGTAAAAATAAGAAGTTATAAAAGTAAGTTGACTTAAACTTAACAAACTTAAAAAATAAAAATAAAAATAAATATAATAATATAGATAGACTTAAAGTAGAAGGTGTCCCAAATTATAATTCAACAAAAACTAATTCTGGTAGTAGGTTAAGGCCTCTATTGTATGGTGTAATTTTAGGGTATGTAATAGGATTCGTGTAGTGTCTGAGTCGGGTGTTTTTTTTTAGTACGTCTGTGTTGTCTTGCTATGCATAGTTCGCTCAGTATTATTCTGTTATTATCTTTCTCTTGGAATCTTCTTCGTAGTAGTTCGAGTCTCTCTTGGATAGGGATGATCTTGGTGGATCTATATAGATTTGTGTTGGAAATATTGTGAAGTGGGTTGTTGGGATGTCTAAGTTTGGTGATCAGTCTTAGTGTCTTCCGTTCTGTTATGTCAGTTATCTTCTTACAGTTGTCTCGTGCGTTCTTCAGTATAATCTGTCCGTAGTCAATCATTGGCCTGCAGATGGATTTGTAGATTTTGGTCGCGGTGTTCAAAGAAATGCCTTTGTTCCCGTATGTTAAGCATCGAAAATGTTTCGCTCGTTTGGTGGCTTCTATTCTTATTTTTTTTACATGTTTGTCGAATTTTAGGTGGTTGTCTATAGTCATGCCTAGATATTTAATTGTCTTAGTCGGTTGTACGATTGTTCCGTTTATTTTAATTGTAGGTGAGTTATCTTTAATTCTATGGTTCGTTAACAGTAGCTGGCACTTAGTTGGGTTAGGCTGCAGTCTCCACTTCTTGAACCATTTCATTGTATCATCTGCGAGTCTTTGTAAGGAGTTTGTTGCGTCCTCTAGTCGTTTCCTATGTGTAATTAATGCCGTATCGTCTGCGTATTGTAGAGTATATTGTTGCAGGTTGACTTGCTCTTTGTTTACCATGTTATGGTTGTAAATGTCGTGGCAATAAATATTGTATAATAAGGGCGAGAGTGGGGAGCCTTGTGGTAGTCCTTGGGTAGTGAAAAATGGTCTAGAGTATGAGTTGTTAGTCTGTATTTGTAATTGTCTGTCTGTTAGAAAGCTGTATGTCATAAGAATGATGTATTGGGGTATTTGCAGAGTGTGCATTTTATATATTAAGCCTTTGTGCCAGACACTATCGAACGCTTTATTAATGTCTATAAAAAGGGCTGCCGTGTGTTCGTCCTGTAGGTAAGTTGCTTGACAGTTATTCGTTAGGACATACAGTGGATGTGTCGTGGAGAGTCCGGGTTTGAATCCAAATTGGTAGCTTGGGATCTTGGGTTCTACTAGTGCCCAAATTCTGTTCTTGATTATTTTTTCTAGGTTTTTTCCCATTACTGGTAATAGTGTAATGGGTCGGTAACTACTAGGGGCTGTTTTTTCCTGTCCATTTTTCAAAATAGTGATAACTACACCTTTTTTCCATGTGTTGGGGTACAGTTTGTTTTGTAAACAGTAATTGTATATTTGGAGAATGTATAGTTGTATGTCTTCAGTAAAGTGTCTTAGTAGTTCTTTTGTCAATAGATCGTGTCCCGGGGCTGTATTTTTCCCTGTTCCTAGAACTGAGTAGTATTCTTCTTCTGTTATTTCTTGAACTGGAATATTGTCATAGGAGTGAATGTAACCTTCGAACCAGGAGTTGATTTCGTTAAAGTGTATGTCATCAAAGTTTTGATTTTCCGTTAGTGTAAAGGCTTTCTCGAAGTGGTCCGCAAATATGTTTGCTTTGTCAATGTCTTTGTCTTTTACTGTCTGCCCGTCACTTAGTGCTTCGATATGTTGTTTTTTTTTGTATCTGGATATTTTTTTAATTTTTGTCCAGTATGACCTGCCCCTGTCTTGTTCAATTTCTTGGCAGACATCCAACCATTTCCCTGTTCTGTATTGTAGAGTCATTTTTTGTATGTTTTTGTTAAGTCTGTTGTATTCTGTCTTTAAGAGTCTGTCCTTTGTTTCTGTGTACTGTCTGTATATTTTCCTTTTTTGTTTTATCAGTGCAAGTATGAATTTCGGTAATCTATTTTTGTAGAATTTCTTGCTAGTGATCGTGCTATATTTCATAATTGTGTCTGTTATTGTGTTTTGAAATTGCAGGATCTGTTCGGAGCTAGTGCATTGATGGTTCCTGTTGGTTATATAGTTAACTAAGTCTTTCTCTATAAATTTATACTGTCTCTTGTCTAGTGTCCGAGTATTGTTTGGTTCTGTTTGTGGGATCCGTATCTTAGTGTCTATTTCAAAAGTAATTCCTAGATGGTCAGAGCATAGGTCTGGTGTCAGCGTGACGTTAGTTATGTTGTTCGTAATGTTTTTTGTGTGCATAATTACGTCTGGAGTAGAGTCGTTGTTGTTAGGCATGATGAATGTTGGGCCTGTGTCTTTTAAGGTAAACTCTGAATTGCTAATGAAAGTTTGTAATTGTCTCCGTTTACGTGTGTTTAGGTTTATGTCACCAATTATAATTGCATATTTACAAAGTGAAGCTTTTATAAATATATTTTCTTCCAACAGGGATGTTGGGTGGATGTATATTAGAAAAATATGCAGTCTGTCATCTTGGAATGGAAGGGTGAAATGGATGCACTCATTGAGAGGGTTATTTAGTTTTGGTGGGTTAGCTTTGCCTAGTTGTGCGCGCGGATGCATTTGCACCAGAGCTCCTCCTCGGGCGTTGTTTGTTATATGTCCATGTCTTTTTAGAGTATACCAGTTCCTGTAGTCCGTGTTAGTCTCCGTTGTCGTCTTTGATTCTACTAATAGACATCCATCCATGTCATTTCTTTCGATAAAGTTGTAAATTATTAGCTTTTTGTTGGCGTAGCTATTAATGTTTGCGTATAGAAGTTTGATTCTATCCATTTAAGTCATTTAATGTGGTAGTTGCAGTTCTTACGCCTAATCCATCTGCAGGCTCAGTGGGAGAGATTGCGTCCAAATCGTATAGGTCGAACATTAGTATATACAGTCTGTTGCCCGAGAACGACAGAACGGTATCTATGTTGTAAAGTTCGATAAATCTTTGTTTGAGTTTTTTAATTAGTTCTTGTCTGTTATCTGTTTTGCGTTCATTTAGTTTCGTGGTGTATTTCTGTATAATGTGGTCGTGTATAGTAAGGGATTTGTGGATTCGTGAGGGTTCCGTGATGTTTTTTTGAATTTCCGCGCTTTTTTTATTTACAGTTTTAACTTGTATATTTGGGATACCTTCTATTGGAGTTGTTGGACGTCTCTTGCATTTGGTGTTCCATGCCTCGTGTCCTTCTTCACCGCAGGCTTTACATTTCGGCGGCAGCGTAGAAGTACATGTGTGTGTAGGGTGCGTGTCGTTGCATTTCCCGCATATAATCGGCACGGAGCAGGCCTCCGTGGCGTGGGTAAAGCTATGGCATTTTGTGCATGGTTGTGGTATAGGTTGCGGGGCTAGGCTCTCTGTAACTGGGTAATGCTGGTATTGGAAGTGGATGCCCTTTAAAAGTTTCTGGAATGCCTCCTGACTTCCTGTAATGATTCTAATTTTTTGCGTCGGTTTATTAAATGCTCTTGCTATAATTCTTTTGCAGTATCTGTGCTCTATGTTTAAACTTGCTAAGTGAGTGCTCAGCTCCTCATCTGAGATTTCGTATTCGACGTCGCATATTATAGCCGAGTAAGAGATAGAATGCTCAGTTCTATTTGGGGTAAGTTGTTTTGGTGCCGCTGTGAATTCCGTAATTGTTTTGTTTGTTTTTAGCTGATTTAGCATTAAAGTGGTCTTTTCTGTGTCTGAGTTTGTTTTAAGGATATAGCCGTCTTTCGTTGGTGTGATTATATCCTCTCCTGTGATATGATAAAATTTTTGAAGACGACCCCAAGCGGTCGATAGTTGGTATCGTGATAGCGTAGTTTTTATTTTATACGTATTTTCCATCGCTTTGTTTATAATTCGCATTTTTTCCCTGTGTAGTTCATTTTGTTTTGTATGGTGGTTCAACGGTTGTTGTGTGTTTTCGGTGATTGTTTTGGGTGTGTGCGTGTGTGTATTTATGGGAGCATACGGAGTTTTGAAGTCTCCCTCTTTGCTGGATGTTTCTTTTCTGTCCGATTCGGAACCGCGTGTTTCTTGGTTATGTTTTTTGGTGGGTTGTGTTGACTTACTTTTAGGCCGCCCACGTTTTCCCCGTTGCGTCTTGAACGCTTCGGAGTCGGTAGTGTCCTCATCGGCTCCCGTGTCCATACTTAGGCGTTTGGTGCACAATTTTTTTCAATCAATTAATAAATGTGAAATATTGTTTTAATCCTGACTGCACTATTCGACTGGTTGGTTTAATATTGGTTAAGATTTATTTTCATATATTTTCATTTTACATAATTAGATATACATTTAATTAAACGATATAAATCAGCACGTCGTCCTTTCTTTTGCGAACAATGGTACATTTTTCAATAGAGCACATAAGTAAAGCAGAAAGTCGTTCCTACGCCAGTTGAGAAATTGCGTTCACTTTTAAGGCTGGGGAATTCAAGGCCTACTAGATTTAGAAAATGTATTTATTTGTTAGTGCGATTACCAGTTCTTAGATAGCACTAGGATCGCATTTTATAGTATTTATTTGAAACCGGAAGTACACGAAGCGATGTTAGACAAAGATGAAAGCATGCTTGGTTGACAGCCAAGTACAGCTGTTTCTGACGTTGCGCCATGTTGCCATTAGAAATATGCTGTTTAATTTAATATATTAAATGAATTTCGTTGATTTTATAACATAGTTTTTTAAAATCAAATTCAAGTAGGCGAGAAATTCAATTTTCAAACGTCATCATTTTAATATGTGTATTTAGTATGCTATTTGAGCTTGATATTTAATTTTATATATATATATATATATATATATATATATATATAAATTAAAGATATTTTATGGACTTTTAAATCATGCTAAAAATACTATTGAAGTTGATGCTGATTTACCACCAAGTACAACCAATATTCAATACAAATATTGTTTTGTTAATGAGAAAAACTATTGAAATTATGTTACTGAAAGAGATAACATGTAATCAAAAAGTAATTATCTGTCTAATTATAAATTTTCTAAAGCAAACAAGAAAAATTAAATAAATTATAAATAAATATTTATGAAGGCAATAGAATGATATAAACTGAGACAGAAGAAACTGACTGAAGTGTCCTAAGGAGTAATTTAATCAGAAACCCATTTCATATTGTGGTTACTTTCTTATCAAAATCATTATTACCTAATTACCCAAAACTAGGAAAGTTTACAGTAATACTAATAAAGTACCTACTTACCAAAAAAACACTCAATATGATTTCAGTGTAGGCCTTTAAATCCTGCACTACTCAATAAACACTGAAGCAATCAAACAGTGCATTAACTGGGATATTTCAGTATATGGAATGCCAAAAACAATATAATATAAACCCGATGGTAATGTTCTTTATAGAACTAAAACGTTTCCAAAAAATATGAGCAAAACTGTATGTCAAAGGATCCCAAGATATGTGAAATGTACAAATCTGCATGCAGCGGCCGACTGCCCTAGGAAATAAAAAGACAACTAAATAAATAGCAACTAGAACCACCCTGCAAATTATAAAGGTTGTGTATACCACAAACAATTTTGAAGAAAAACTTTACCCTAACCTACGGAAGGTAATTTTACAACAGAACACCGATGAACAGTAGAGCTAGAGACTAACTTTGTCCAAAAGACAAGAGGCTTTAAATATCACAGGAAAAGCCAACAAATAATAATAATGTGTTTCTGGTCATATATACGGGTGTATAATAGAAAATACAACTAACATACAACAAAGAAACGTCACGGAGGAACTGAAAACCATGATGAAATAACTCAAATAGGGACAATGATGAATCACAACATTGGTTACCAAGATATCATAATGACACAGGCACTAAGGATCGGAATATGGAACACTAATGGCTTAGTAACACGCACAAGTAGTAAGACACTTCCTTATTAACAACTATCTATCTACAGGAAAGTCTACTCACTGTCAAGAAGAAAACTAGATATTATTGATTTCCGTGTAACTAAGAGTATAAGTCTTGTTTCGGGGTTCTTAATAATAGATTTACAGATTTGGATCTTTTTAGAAGTTATCTAACAGAATTAATAGAGATCAAAATACACCTTAAGATATAGATGAATCAATGACTAACTTGTCCATTAACATTAGAGATAAAATTGGAAAAAAAGATGGCTCAGGTAACAAAATCAGAATAATAGAACTGAAGAGAATACAAAAATCACTTAACAAAGCATCAAAAGACCTGAAAAAATGTTATAGTTAAAAAATCAAACAGTTCAAAGGTACTTACAAAAGGAGACGACAATCTACTCATTATGAAGAGCAACAAAAAATAAAGAGACCACAATTAGTAAACGCACCAGTTTAACCAGGAAATTGGGCCAGAGACAACCATAAGGCCGCCGCATTCTTGATAGATATCTGCAAATCCCAGGGATGTGAAACATCGGCTAAGTGATTTTACCCCAAAAAAGGCACTCAAAGAAATAATCCAAATAAAGAAATTAAAGAAATATATAGGACTTGACCTTATTACAGGAAACAAATACCACAGGAGTTACTAATTGAAGCATTCAGAGCTCTTACTCATCATCACCACGGCACAATTGAACCAATACACATAATTGTGAATATAATCAAAAATGATTTAGAGTGGCACTTGAGTTATAATCTTACTATATGACATTCATACAATCCTAAATTCTTATCTAACAGACACTTCTTTGTGAAACGTGGTAACGAAATCAAAGACTTGCATCGAATTCTAGCAGGTGTACCCCAAAGAAGTACATTAGGACCAGTATTATACCTATTTTTACAGCCGACTTACCGACAACCCAATAAACGTCCGTAGCAATCCTTGCGGACGTACAACTGTATTCGCATCACATACCAACGCAACTATAGCATCTAAAAGTCAATTGAACAAGCTCCAACCGGAGGCATATGAAATGGAAAATTAAAGCAAATGTAAGCAAGTCAATCCATGACAGACTTACAGTGAAAAAGTAAAATTGCCCCGATGTAATATTATATACAAAAAATCATTCTGACATCATTAAATATCTTGGTTTAGACCTTGATCATGGGCTTGGCAAAAGCATATATTTAATAAAAGAAAATAATTTAATTCGGACTTAAACAAAGTAGTTTATACTGGATGTTGGGAAAGCTATCTCAGCTTAATTTGGATAACAAAACAGTAATTAAGCCAATATGGGCTTACAGGATCCAGCTCTGGGTTCTCCAGCAATTGATCCAAAACATGCTTTGAATAATAACTATTGCACGCAGGTACACTTATATCTGTGCCTTCCTATAGTGAAAGAAGAAATTCAGAATGAGTGCTGCATATAGTTCGAGAGTGGAAATACATCCCAACAAACTTGCAAAAAATCTAATGTGTCCTTCAAGTGAATTACAATGCTCTAAAAAGCTTTAAATTCTCAGATGTAGTAAACATATTTGATCAATAAATTTCTATAATTAAGCGAAATCAAGCAAATTGTAAAAAGCCAGGACATACATACATCTTATCAAATACTTATTTTCTATTCTCACGAATTAAATACATACATTTAGTATGATATTATAGAGTAATGTACAAAGTTTCATTTAGATTGCTTCATTTCAACTTTAGTTTTTTTTAATTCAGTGTTTTTTTTTCAAAAAAAAAATATCTTAATTTGTAAATCTACTGTTGCCTTCCTTGTATTTAATCTTTGTATTTATTCAGAGATATTATTGGCTTCATCTTGAAATTGTTACAGACAAGACATTAAGAACTATTTACCCAAACTATTTTTTATGCTTTTGGTATTTATTTGCCCGACTTATCCATGTGATTATCTGTATAATAAGCTCCTTTACGTGAAATAACTATGATCACAGAAGAGCTGCATTTAGTTATTGAAGCACCATATACCTTAATGTAGTGCTAGTTTTTAAATTAGCACTCATCAAAAGGAATTAAAATTACCATCTACAGTATAGTCTGTATCTATTTCTGAAATTTCACATATTTGGGGGAGGCATGGCACAGTATAAATCTACAAATTGGAAAGAACTTTAACTCTCTAGGGAAAATGTATGTAATTTGTATAACAAAAGGCAAGTTACTGTTTTTATTTAAAATATAACAGCTAGAATAAACATTGATACCTTATTTGTTACATTAAAACTGTTAAATATGTTGCAATAGGTGCTGCACCCTTCAATTATAGCTACCTGTTGATGTCAAACAGTTTGGTACACTTAATTCACACATACACATACATGTGACATAGATTCTGTTGTTATAAAATAAAATAAATATGATATACAGTATCACAATCTCTAAATCTCACACTTACTAAATAAAATAATATTACAGTTAACAATATTCTGTCCCCAAATGTTCTTTGTTATTCACCCACAATTATGCAATTCTTCCTCATTTCCACACTGAAAGTGCATAATAAATCTGCGTGTCATTTGTTGTGAGGGCTAGCAATTTCTTAGGCAGACCAGCATTCACTTAATTAATTTGTAATTACCATATCTGCTACTTATAATTGCACTCTTCTGCTCATGTAGTTAGTGTTAGTCTAATATTATTGCAGCAGCTTTTAGGTTGGCCATGTCAGCCTGTGAAAATCCTGAACACATACATATTCTTTCTCTCAATGTCAATTTCTTGATTTGACTACCCTTAGCTCAATCATTCCAACCCTATGTATCACCAACATCAGTTGTACTATTCAATCCACAGTCATTTGTGATGCATGGGACTGGATATATTGTGCTATTAAAGTTGCAGCATTGAGTGGTGTTGGTGCGGAATGAACTGGTATACTTTGTTCTCATAGTATTCTGGAAGGGCATATTTGTTGATTAGTAGTAGTTACTGTGATAGCTAATAGCTATCAACCTTGCTCTTCTGCCGTGTGCTAATGGTGTATGTATGGTATGGCGGACTTACTACTTTGTACTCAAGTTTGTTGATTGTATTCCAATGACAAATGGTATCGACTACCCGGGCCACCCGCTTAATAAGAGGGGATACGCACTGTACTACATTGGCGTGTGATGTTGTAAAACACTGTCACAAGTTATATTCAGCCGCGCGGATCAATTATAGGTTATGTACACAATAACAAAACGTAATTATATTGGGCAACTATGTATGTCAGGTCCACAACATAATAATTTTAAAAATATATTATTATTTATAATTACCGAATGAACCACACTTTATCATTACAATAATTTGTGAAACGTTTCACTCGCTTATTATATAGTATTACACCGACCATTTTCATATTATAACGCTTTAGTTCCAAAATATCTCACTAGTGTCATCACTCGTGAAAATCGTGAAGTTTTAATTGGGTTGGTAGAATGAGTTACCGGTTATATCATTACCACGTAATATTTGAAGTTTGCAATTTGGGTAAATATTTTTTCGGACCGTCCCATTTCAATACGAAGGAATATTTTATATAAGTCGGTTTATTACCCCCAATAGTGTATTGCTCGTCATACACTGTGACTTTTTTTTTTAAATTTATGACGTATGATAAAAGTTATAAAAAATATTTTTTGATACAAAACGAATTTAAAAAATTGTAGAGACCCGTTTTTGGGTAATTTCATATGTAAGAAAATGCAATTTATTTGATAAAGATCCGTTGTTTCGTTTAGAAATTTAGGGTTCCGAAAGCCGGACACTTTCTAATTTCCCCGCGTTAACGGTGGTAATAGGAATATCAAGATATTTTGTATTATTTTAATTGTTTCTGAAAAAGCAGCGCATATTTTGTTTTCAATGCTAAGGCTAAGAAATCGAAATCAAGTCTGTATTCTTGTAAACATTTTAGGACACACAGAGACAGTTTATTTGACTACAGCGTCGTTTGACTATAATCGGGAACGAACTGCAACGAAGAATGCAAAATTAATTTGTACGTAGGCAAAACGCTGTCGAGGCGATAGAGTATTTCGCCCCGCCGGAGAGCAATTTTTAGGCTAAATTTCGCCCGATTAGATAGTTTGGTGGTCTAAATATTAGGCTGAAACGGGGCGAGTGAGCTTTCGCCCCGCCGCGACTGCCCCGTTTTGTGTGATAGAACGGCATGCGCTCAGTATTTATTTATATCCCCATTAAAAATAATGCCCATTGAAACGTTTTAATATCTTTATTTATTAAGTATATATGTATAATAAAATTAACTAAAATGTTGTTTCCCTTCTGTAAATTTTGGCGGGGCAGTGCCCCGTCGCCCTCCCTATACCAGCCGCCACTGGTTCTAGTTCAGATGATCAAATAACTGTCAACAAAATTCAAAAACAGAACAAAATCTCTTCCGAATAAAAAAGCTAAGATCACACTAGACCCTGAAGTAAATCAAAGATTGGATCATCTAATCAATTCACTTGAGAAGCAGTTCAACAAGAAACAGAAGAAATCAATCAGCAATGTAGAACAAACGAAAACCGAAAAAGGAAACAGACATCAAATAATATACCAACACTGGGTGATAGTCATAGTGGCCATAATGTACAAGCTGAGCCAATTGTAAAGAAAGAGAGAAATAAACTCTTGGTGTGAATATGTCCGCATTGAGTGAACCGTTTCCATCTAATGAAAATGTATTAAATCAAGATGTAAAAATAGAAAATATTGATAAGTCAAAGAAACATAAACACCAGGATGTGGAGCAAATACATAAAAGCAAAGAGTCCCCCAAGAAAACATTGCCCCAACTCAAACAGCTATCCTCCATGGCAAACAACACTATGGTGAGTCCCAGAAGCAATAAAACATTGTACGAGTCGGACGAGAGTCAAATACTGGAGAAACCCATGGAAACAATACAGCAGTCGAAAAGTCTGGCTAAAAATAAAAAGAATACGCATGGTACATCAGACGTGGGTAAAACAGTTTTCTTAATTATACGAGTTTACTCATATGGGTGACAGTAGCATTACGGACTTGGCAATAAAGATGTAAATTGCCACTTTGACACCAGAGGGCGTTGTATGTTATTTTTTTTTTAGTTGTCTGTCATTGATGCAGTTGGCAATGTCTATGTTTACTACTCATCATTGCCAACTGCATCAATGACAGCTTCGCTCTCATACAGCCTGCTCAATTGCCCAAAAAACCTGTTACCGGCCGTATACGGTGGGAAGCTCCCTCTGTTATGTTTTCAACATAATATACTGCTAGTAGTTGTCAATAATACCAATAAAAACATCAAATAATTGACATATTTGTCAGTGTTTGTCAGTCACCAAACAACTCAGGGGGAACATAACGGCTGCTTGTTAGAGTATATACAATTTAAAGTGGCGGTTACGCCTCCCATGCGCAGAACACGAAAATTGCAATATTTGTGAATTATTATTTATCCTAAACACATGGACACACCACAGCTACGTACAGCTGTTACTTTGCGCATAAAGTTGAACTTTGGACCCGCCACTATGGTCAGTTTTACATTGCCCTTTATGGGATTAATATTATTTTATATTTTTTTGTATCATTGCAAACTGGGCACTTTCTTAAAATATTTATTAATAAAATGAATTTGCAATGACTATACTTTGACGGTTGTTTGAAGTATTCCAATTGATTTCAATCAACGTTTTAAAGTAAATTCAAAACTGTAACTCTACAGTTCACCGACATCGCTATAGGTGGAGCAGCGCACCGTATACAGTTTGGAACACGATTTTCATGCAATTGAGCAGGCTGTATGAGAGCGAAGCTGTCATTGATGCAGTTGGCAATGCTACTCATAGACTAGATAGATTACTACATTACCTAAATGTAAACAAATATGGCGATTTTATTGCCTGTCCGTGTGTTCTATTAATCGTATACCAAGTAGATACGAATTGCTGTTATTTGGAGTTTTTAACGTAAGTATATTTTATTAAGTTATATTTATTTGTATCTGTGATTAAATTTGTAATTAACATGGTAACTTGCAATATTCCTGATGGTTATCGTGTATGTGATCATTTTGATCTAAGGCATTTTAAGAATAAGATGAGAAAAAGCTTAAATTGGAATGCTGTTCCTTTAAACACTATGGTATCAAATAATATACAGGTATTCAGTGAACTATTTCCCCATCCTTCTTCTAGTAATTAATTGAACAATAATATTGACAAAGTGGAAGCTATTGCTGTTCCCTCTAAATCGGTAGAATGTTCTTCTATATTTGATTTGACTGACTCTCCTTCATTAAGATGTGTACATAATGAAGTTTGTGAAAGTGATAATGATGAGGGAGATCCCTATCCTTTTTAAGTAAGGACTGTTATTAAAACTGGCAAACATGGTTTCTTATCCAAAGTAGGTTTACATAAACAAGATTTGACAACCAGAGAGGGCGAAATGTTTACGATTCATCAACAGGCCATGTCAAAAATTGGTAAATTAAAAAGCAAATTGGTTAATGAAAAGGAGAAAATTAAAGTATTAAGGGATATATTTTCTAAGTATGCTTTTAATATTGTTGAAGATAATTTAAATCAAGTAACAAAATCTTTTATAAATTCTGAGTTACGAAACTATGATAGGAAATCTTCTGCTAGGCGTTGGACATTGGAAGATAAGACTTTTGCATTATCTATATATAAATGTAGTTTGTGTGTCTATAAATATTTACTATTGCATTGGACACTGGAATAAATAATTATATTGTAGATCAATTAATATTAATCATATATACATTAATATTGTTCTTGTTTTGTTTCATATTTCCATTCCTACAAATACTATCGAGGATGTAACAAGATGCAGACTTTGAAATTGTTATTTATATATCATATAAATATGTATATTGTTATTATTAAAATAAATGATTAAAATAAAATTTGTGAATTATTATATTTTGAATATTGCGCCAAAACATTAACGTGAAGATAGATATGAGAGATACTATTCGCTGCCAACTTCAGGTGTGCCACTTGGCCACCAGAGGGCTGTTGTTGCCCGCGTCGTTCATGCAGGGTTCATTTCTAGGATTATATTTTCTTTGAATTTACTCCATTATTGATTTTGGTAATGGAAAATCATCAAAAATTAAATTGATTCTTATTGAAAGTTATTATTTTTGTCTTGACTTTATCGAATATGGATAACGGATTTTGCTAAAAATGACGAGCTCCGCACGAAATTGTCCTCTATACGATTCTAAAACGACACCTGGTGTCTAAAAATTGAGGTCCTGAAATGGTGTAAAATTCAAATTTACATTGATTTTATATGGTGTTTCAGATTAGATTACAGTTCACTCGATTAATGATTCTTCACGTGTATGGTCTCGTCGTGTTTGTCTCACTTTCCGCTATCAGATTCTAGTTGGTTTCTGAATCTGACTACTCGTTACAAGCTGCAAATACCAAATGTTCATGGACACATTTTGATGTTTATTCGGTGACGTTGTACCTAAAGTTGCATAAATATAACTGCCAATCGACCTATTGCATGCGATGTTGCCACTGTTCCTACTATCGCTGTAAGAGTATTAGTATCAGTTCAGTAAAACGATATATATATTTCAATTCCAAGTTTGAATCAAATTAAAAAGAGATGAAGAAATGTATTTAAGTCATCATTAAACTCAGAATCGTCATCTTCACTGGAATCCACACATTTAATTTCAATGCCCACAATTCTAGTAAACACTAGGAACATAAAACAATTAAAGACGACAACAATGTATATATTCTGAATGTTGGTATAGCTTCTAAATGTGTATGCAACCACACATAAAATAACCTAAAATGAGATTGACAATAATTTGGCAAAAAGTGCTGTATGAAAATGATGTTTTTCTATTAGTAAAGGCAATATTGGACAAGAATTGTAGATTCTCAGTATAGCCAAATGTGGGACGAACACGTTGGGCACCATATGTACAAATTCATTATTGCGAGAAAGTGTAAAACAACCATTGAATAAAATTCCATGTAAAATGTGTCGGCGGCGATTACCAACGAAATAAATAAACCATCAGATTTTATGGCAGTGGATTCTTACATATTAAGGCCATACTATAAGAAAACAATACTCTTAGAACAAACAATCAACGGAAATTTAAATGATTCAATAACGAAAACTTGGCGCCAAAAGTATATGTCACCTTTACACTATTTCGGGCCGGCGCGGTGGCGCCCCCATCGGTAATTCTATAGGTTAATAGAAAATATTTTGTTTTTTTCACTGTCACATGTATTTAATATCACATTTTATTTAAAACAAGATATATTATATTTCTTTAA
Source organism: Lordithon lunulatus (assembly GCA_963942505.1). NCBI lineage: Eukaryota > Metazoa > Arthropoda > Insecta > Coleoptera > Staphylinidae > Lordithon > Lordithon lunulatus. The sequence continues at coordinate 43,252,160 of OZ012667.1, read as the reverse complement.
AAAAATATTCTAATTTAATTATTATGATATATATTATAAAGTAATGTGCACTCTCTATTCAAAAATTTTAGTTTTTGGTTATAGCCAATTTATTTTCTGAATTAGAGTACTTATTTTTCTCGTATCAAAAGCGACCGGCGTTCCTCCGAATTGTTTTCTAATACCACTGACCTTTATTCTTTTCATGTTTGCTTCGCCCATTGATATCTTAATTGCAGCCATCATTCCTCTTGGATGGTTCCATTCAAATCTTGTATTTCTAAGGTCCGTTCCATTGCACGTACTGTGGCATCTTCTCTAAGCGCATTAGCAACGGTGCCTTAACTCTTCAATTCCTTTGTCTCCGCGATTTATTTCAATCTCCAGCACGTGTTCGTCTTACACTAGATATTATTACATCTATTATATTATTGTCTGAGTCCACCTTACTTTTAATATTTTTAACGGTATCTGCGTATGATTGCTTATTTGTTTTTGCATGATTGCTTCGGGAAGTGTTGTACTTGTGTCACCCGTATACTTCTTTTCTCTCCGTATATTGTTGTCCTCAACCCTTTGACGGGCGCAATCACTTTTCGAACATGATCGGGCGCGTGTATCTGGCAGATCAGCACATATATATTTTATTATTAACAAACAACAAAACAACAACAAAATAAATTCGATACAAAATATAAAAAAAATAGCGACTCGTAAGTGTAAAAAAACACTAGATAAAAAAAATAAATATCTAATGTCAAAATATAGGAACTGTTAATGATAATGTCTTAGGTATGATTAGTATTCTTTCTCTACTATTATGGTGGACATTTTCTCAGTTGTAACAATTTTGACACATTATAACAGGATGATGAAGGCACATGTTTTCAAAAATAATTGGTCAGTCTTCTTCGTTTCTGTCACACAGGGCTCACAACCCTTTTTGCGTGGCAGGTTTTCTATGACATTCATGTCATCCAAATTTTGATTCTGAATATATTTTAGATTTAGAGATCGCAATTTAGTTTGAATTGTACTAGAAAGTAGATTTCTCTAACGCAAATTCTGTGGCCAGCTCTCTCAGAAATAAACGCCTTCTTTTTAGCACCTTTACGTTTCTGGCAACAATCACTTGAGAATTGATTACGGCGAACATTGGAAATATTACGACCTCTTTGTATTTCGAGCCACATTGTAATATGCACACATTTGAATATTTAGCTCGGGCGCAATATATACTACTACAACGTGTACGCAAGTCAAAGCATACTCTGATCTATTGCGTACATAGCCAGGATAGAATACCTGGATGGGCAATTATGACGATTTATGCAATTCTCAAATATATTCAAAATAGTAAGAGGTGTATCTCTCAGGTCAGTTACGCCCGACGAAGGGTTAAAAGTAAGCTGATTATCGTCACACCGTACTTCTTCCGCTCTTATAAGGGCGTGAGCTTCTGTTGTTTCTTGGGCACGTTGGTAATAAACTACTGTCTGTACCATGTACTCGCGTACAGTTTTGTGAAAATGATATTTTCCACTTATTATCTATCTATTTTTTATGAAAATTTATCCTAAGCTTATTAAAAGCATCTTTTTCCTGGCGGTCCAAGCGATGTTTTTCTGTTGTAGCTTCATGTGTAATATCCTTTGCATTTGCGCCTGCTAGCTTTCCATGCTACACTTCGCCTCTTTTCAATACCGGCCACGATAAAATTCTTTCTCTGGGTTTAGGAGTCCTACCTTGTTCCGCTGTCAAAATTTCAATGTCATTTCTGTTCAACATAATTTTGCGATCATGACCTATTTAATTTTGTATAGCATTTTCGACATTTTTAACTTTTGAGCTTTGATTTTTTACTTTTTTGGACATATTTAATATTTTCGAATTTTTTTGACTTTTTGCCTTTTTTTGACTTTTTTTTTGGCTTTTTCGATTTTTTATTTTTTTTACTTGTTCGATATTTTAGACTTTTTTTGAAATTTTTTGACATTATTTACTTTTTTGACATTTTTGACTTTTTTTTAATATATTTGACTTTTTCGACATTTTTTTATTTTTTGACTTTTTTTTTGGTGACTTTTTTACTTCTTTTAACCTTTTTGATTACTTTTTACTTTCTTTGAAAAACGAGAGATTTTGACATTTTCACATTTTGACTGTTTATCTTTTTGACATTTTGATATTTTGACATTTTAACATTTTGACATTCTGGTATTTTAACAATTTTGCATTCTGACATTTTTACATTTTGGAATTTTGACATATAAATTTCGGCATTTTCACATATTCATTTTTAACATTTTCATATTTCAAATGTTCACACTTTCACATGAAAATGTAATGTAATTATTAATGTATATTGTCAATAACTTACTACATTTAAGATGCGACAATTTTCGCTAATTCCGTGCCTGATTTAAGCCACGCCCGCTGACGTGACGTATATTATTACTTTCCGAATACATCACTGATGTAAGGAAGGTACTGTTTTACCGAAAACGTGTTTACGTTTTCAAACTAAGACTGTGGAAATATGAGATAACTTTTCGGGAAAAAAGTACACCAGAAGGAAGGTATTGCTGCCGTGAACCATTTAGCAAGCTGTGTCTTTTTTTTTTTTTTTTTTTCAATATTACGTCAAATATTCACAAACATGTTCCATTACAACTAGTAATACTACATGCTTTCAATATACATTATTACACAAAAACTGGAATAAAATTTTTACATTTCAGTCGTTTAACAAATAAAAAATTTATAAATTCACATTTCTTGGAAATCAATTTCCCTCACGAATTCGACGAATTCCTTTGAATACTTCTCCAATAAGCGAGTTTTGGTTACGGGCCACGCTTCCCCATTTACGGATATTTTTAGTCTGAGTTTACTCCTTGCCGAAGCCCATTTCTCGCAGTCGTAGATGACGTGGTCGACAGTTTGGCCTCCATCCCTGCAAGGGCAGGTGGGATCTTCTATTAACTTGAACCTGTGTTTGTAGGATCTGAGGTATCCGTGCCCTGTAAGCAAAGCGGTCAATTCTGGTGAAATGGCAAATGATAACTTTAGCCTGCTGTGAATAGTTGGGAAGAATTCCTTGGTCGCCGTTCCCTTCGTTGCATGGGCCCATTTGTGTTGCCATTTTGTAAAACTTCTCTGCCGAGCTTCAGCTACTAGCTGACTCTTGGGAATTTTGTTGGAAATTGGTGCCCTTTGATTGTCGGATGCCGCTTCTTTTGCAAGTTGGTCAGCTAATGTATTCCCTATAATTCCACTGTGTGCCCTGATCCAGCCTATATGTATCTCCCAATGCAAGTTTTCCAGTTGATGTAAAAGTACTCTTATTCTCTCTATTAAGTTACTATGGTTGTTGTTTGTTAAAAAGTTCAATGTTGTCTTGCTGTCCGTATAGATTGCCGCCAGTTTATTATGGGTATTATATCCTAAATCTTTCAGTAGGGTTAAACATTTTAGAATTGCCATTTGTTCGGCTTGGTTAATAGAGCACCTGTCATTCAGTTTGTAGTTGAATTGTGCAAAATCTACGTTATCCCTGAATATTACTACTCCTGAGCCCACCCCTTCTTCGGTTTTACTTCCATCAGTGTAAATTGTCCATTGGTACTGCTTCTTTTCATCTATATCTGCAATTTTTCTTTGTGATGCTGGATGCTGCCATTTGGTGTAGTGATATGGAGCTTCAAACTCCTTACTTATTTTTGTAGCTACGTATATTTCTGCAATTTCATTCAACCTTATTATTATCGGCATGATTCCTGCGATAATACATGATGCTTCGTGGGAAAGTGTTCTGTAAGCCTTGCAAATTTTTATATTCATCAATCTTTGAACTCTATTTATTAGTATTTGATTATAGGTTTTGTTTAATGCTCCTTTCCACGCTGGAACACCATAGGATAGCAGTGGTAGGACGGCCCCTTCGTATATTATATGCAGAGCTTTATTGCCTAGTCCCCATCTTAATTTTGCTGATCTTGATAAACAATTTATTAATGTTTTGCATTTACCTGTCACATAGTTAATATGGAAGTTGAAATTATATTTACTGTCGAAGTGAACTCCGAGATATTTTAAAACGTTGACTTGTTCTAGAATTTGGTGATTTAAGTATATCCTGATTGTTTTACTTCTGGGGAGTTTCTTGGTGATTAGCATTGTTTGGGATTTTTGAGCATTAAATTGAATTTTGTTGTTATTAGCTGATTTTGGCCATATCTATATTGGTGTAGTTTTCCGTTTCTGCTATTGTATTACCTACCGTGACAATTAGTAGGTCATCTGCAAATGCAATAACTTTTGTGGCTTTATTAAACTGAATGTTGAGTAGCGAGTTGTAGAGAATGATCCAGAAACCCGGACCGCTGCAGGAGCCTTGTGGGCATCCCTTGGTTGGCCTTCGTTCGATGTGTGTATTGTCGTTTGGAATTACTGCTTTTCTACCTGTGAAGTAATCTTCAGCCAGCCTTCTTAAATTGCTTGGGCACTTGTATTGCTTTAGTGCATATAATATGCCAGGCCACCATGCAGCGTCAAACGCACCTTTTACGTCTAGACTGGTTATTATGATCATCTTTTTATTTTTGAGGCCTTCTTGAATAAAATTATTGACCGTCATTATCGCATCGGTAGTGCTTTTCTGGGGGGTGAAACCAAATTGGTTTTCATTAATCATGTGATTAGGAGTTGAGATAGTGCATTACCCTATTAATTAGTAGCTTTTCTAATATTTTCCCGTCAATGTTGAGCAAGCTGAAACTTCGAGGGATTTTCTGAATTTTCCTTCCCTGGCTTAACAATTGTGATTAAGTTTGACTTCTTCCATGAACTGGGAAAGTTCCCTCTTATTAGGCATTGATTGTATAGTTCCGTTATAAATTTAGGGTATAATTCAAAAGTTCTTAGTATTATCGCACTACCTATTCCGTTCTCACCTGGTGTCTTTTTAGGGTCCATTTTTTGTATTATCTGCATTATTTCTTCCTGTGTAAATAGTTGATCATCAGGTTCTTCTTTTGGTAGCCTCAATTCATTACGTATCTGCCTATGGTAGTCGTTATCGTCCTCTTCTTTGTCTATTGGTGTGAAGTAGTCTATTATGTAGTTTAAGGTCTCCTCTATGTTAGTTGTGTACGTATCATCGGGTTTCTTGAGCGTGCTGAGAGTTGGTTGAGTTTTCACTTTTCCAGCTGCTAGTTTGTAGACTGCACTCCATGGGTTAGTTGTAGCCTCGACGTTGCAATATTCTTTCCACGACTTGAATTTCTCTTTTCTGTTCAGCGTGTGATAAGTCCTCTTTTCCTCCATGTATTGGGCTTTCCTTTGTTCTTGTAACTGTACATTATTGTTAGTTCTTTGATATATCCTTCTTATGGCATTTGCTTTTTTCCTAGCTATATTTAATTTGTCATTCCACCATGGAACTGCTTTGCCTTTCCTCGAATTGCTGTTTGGTTTCGATGTGTAGAAAGATTTTTTGCATGTCGCCTGAAGTGTTTCAAGATATTTTTCTATCTATTTTCCCAATTCCATAGTTTCTCTTATTTGGATACGAAGCTCTACGTCCATCTGTTCTCTATCTTTATCGCAGGACACGCAACTAAAGTTTTGTTTTAAGTACTTAGTTAAGTTGTAGTCAAAACGTTCCAGTTGTCCTTCTTTTATTATGTATCTTGTTTGGAGATGGTTTACTTTAGTGGATTCATCACGTAACTTCGAGATGTTGAATGTGATTATGTTGTGATCTGAGCAACTTTCCTCTTCCTCGATAGTCCAGTCTTTTAATAGTTTTGCTAGTTGACTATTCACAATAGTTAGATCAATGTAACTTGAGCCTCTTGTTGATTCAAATGTCGGAATAACTGTTTTTTCGTTTGATATAATTAATCCCTTTTCTATTACAAATTCTTCCATCAGCCTACCTCTTGTGTTTGTTATTCTGTCGTGCCACATTTGGGATCTCGCGTTGGTGTCTGCCGCTATCATCCATCCTGTGTTCTTATCTGAGTCTAGAATCTGCTCTATTTTTCTTATACTCACTTCGACATCTACTTGCATATCCATGTATAAATTGGCAGCATAAAACTTAACATCTCCGTAAGAAATCTCTATGACAACGCAATCTTCATCTGATCGTTGTGTTATTAGTACTGCTGATATCCTTTTGTTGTTCAGTATAATAGCGGCCCTCTTTTTTCCATTGCTGCTTGTGTAGATTCTACATGTACTTGGTATTGACGCCACTTTATTGTCGAAATTGTAGGGCTCTTGGACGAATGCTATGTCAATCTTTTTAACCTCCATGATCTTTATTAGATTTTGTGTGGCTGCTTTTGAATGTTGCATATTCAATTGCAAACACTTGATGTCAGTGTTATGACTTAATTGTGTTAAATTGTTAGTTACATCTCTTCTATGCATCTCTTGTATGTTCCTTGAGTGCTGAACGTTTAGTTGCGTACACCTTAATAAGTTTATATCTTCTTTCTTTTGCATATCCTTATTCAACATTTTGCTTCGATTTGTTTAGAGCATTTAGGTATGTGCAGCATTTGTTTTTGTCTAGTGATGAGTGGTTTATAGGTGTTTGCTTATTTGCATTGTATTTGTTATAGTTAATACTGTTGCTGCATTTATGGTCTTCTTTTCTAGTATGACATTCGCCTATTTTATGACTACCAGCACATAGAGGGCACGTGAGTATTCCTTTGCAGTCTGCTGCTCTATGGTTAAATTTGTTGCATTTGAAACATCTGTTTACTGTGACATATTCCTCGCAGCTACATAATACCCAGAATAATTTAATTTTTTTACATACCATTACTTTCTTCAGATCAGCTCCAACTTACTAGGTCCAAATTACTAGGTTTCTTTTATTCTTCTTATTGTTGAATATGGATTTAGGGGTAATACTGTGTTTGTGCTGTTCCAAATCGGGGTTTTGATTTATTAAGGTGTCTTTTACGTTTTCGATAGTCGCATCCTCCGGTATGTCGTATACGATGATTCTTGGTTGTCTCCTCTTAGGGGCTTCGGCTACAATATCACTTCCACATTTTTCTTTGATTTTTTCTTCTATTCTTTCCATTTCTTCTTTACTTCCAACCTCAATTAAGACTCTTCCGTCGTTTATTGCCTTAAAAGCTTGTATTCCTACTTTTAATGCCACTGGATCGACTTTGCTTTTAATTATCTTCCTAACGGCTTCTGCGTTCTGTTACAACTTATACTTCTTTTCTTCTTTCACACTTAGTTGTATTCCTTTCTCTGCGATTTGCGCGTACGTCTTCCTGTACACAGATGGCGCTTGGGCTTTGTTTGTTTCTACTTGCTTGTCGGTTAATTCCTTAACCTTTGCTTCTATCTCGTCCAGTTCCTTTTTTAACGAGTTGTAACATTTCCTCAGCGTTCGTGCAGAAGTGAGAATGTCCTGTTTTAAATCGTTTCTTAAATTTCCACTTCTAATAACTTTTCTAACGCTCTTTCGAAGAGCACATGTACGTCGTCGGCCATGTTGAACCGTCTGTATGTCTGTATGTCTGTATGTCTGTATGTCTGTATGTCTGTATGTCTGTATGTCTGTATGTCTGTATGTCTGTATGTCTGTATGTCTGTATGTCTGTATGTCTGTATGTCTGTATGTCTGTATGTCTGTATGTCTGTATGTCTGTATGTCTGTATGTCTGTATGTCTGTATGTCTGTATGTCTGTATGTCTGTATGTCTGTATGTCTGTATGTCTGTATGTCTGTATGTCTGTATGTCTGTATGTCTGTATGTCTGTATGTCTGTATGTCTGTATGTCTGTATGTCTGTATGTCTGTATGTCTGTATGTCTGTATGTCTGTATGTCTGTATGTCTGTATGTCTGTATGTCTGTATGTCTGTATGTCTGTATGTCTGTATGTCTGTATGTCTGTATGTCTGTATGTCTGTATGTCTGTATGTCTGTATGTCTGTATGTCTGTATGTCTGTATGTCTGTATGTCTGTATGTCTGTATGTCTGTATGTCTGTATGTCTGTATGTCTGTATGTCTGTATGTCTGTATGTCTGTATGTCTGTATGTCTGTATGTCTGTATGTCTGTATGTCTGTATGTCTGTATGTCTGTATGTCTGTATGTCTGTATGTCTGTATGTCTGTATGTCTGTATGTCTGTATGTCTGTATGTCTGTATGTCTGTATGTCTGTATGTCTGTATGTCTGTATGTCTGTATGTCTGTATGTCTGTATGTCTGTATGTCTGTATGTCTGTATGTCTGTATGTCTGTATGTCTGTATGTCTGTATGTCTGTATGTCTGTATGTCTGTATGTCTGTATGTCTGTATGTCTGTATGTCTGTATGTCTGTATGTCTGTATGTCTGTATGTCTGTATGTCTGTATGTCTGTATGTCTGTATGTCTGTATGTCTGTATGTCTGTATGTCTGTATGTCTGTATGTCTGTATGTCTGTATGTCTGTATGTCTGTATGTCTGTATGTCTGTATGTCTGTATGTCTGTATGTCTGTATGTCTGTATGTCTGTATGTCTGTATGTCTGTATGTCTGTATGTCTGTATGTCTGTATGTCTGTATGTCTGTATGTCTGTATGTCTGTATGTCTGTATGTCTGTATGTCTGTATGTCTGTATGTCTGTAAGTCTGTATGTCTAGAATATGATCAGAATATAACTACAACTAAATAAAATAATAGATAAGAACGAAATAGAACAAAATCAAAAACTAAAATGGAAGAATTGAACATAGTTAACCTTAATATACGAAGTTTAAAAAAATAAATTGGACGAATTAAATTGCCTAATCAAAACAAATACAGAAATTCACATAATTGTACTAGTAGAAACATGGCTAAACCAAATGGAAATAACGTATTACGAAATAGAAAACTACAACTCCATACACTGCTGTAGGAATACCAGAGGCGGTGGGGCGGCTATCTACATAAGAAAGGATATTAAATTTAAGGAACATGTAATCGCAGCTAACACGAATCTTGAATACAATCCTATACTTATTGAAATCGACAAAATATACAAAATATACAAACCACCCACCGCAAAAGTAGAACAGTTTTTGATTTCATGGAGTCACTCCTCATACATAATAGAAAATTAAAAATATTTGGAGATATTAACATCAATTTGCTATGTCAAAATAATTAAACAACTGTCTATAAGCAAATGTTGGAAATATATGGATATAATATCATAAACAATATTCAGGAAACTGAAGCTACAAGAGTAGATGAAAATAGATCATGTCATTTCAAATATTGAACATACGAAAATAACAATTATTCTCCAGGATATAGCATCCCAGATCATAAAATAATGCAAATAAAGGTTTTAAAAAACATCAAAACAGATACTTTAAAATACAAAATCATTACACAGGAAAGGACAAACATTAGCAGATTTAAAGAAAACTTATAAAATAATGTTATTAACGCTAGAATTAAAACATTTGAGGAACTAATAAATATAATCCGAAGAGCAAAGATTACAAGCATGACTAAAAAGAAAATTAGAACAAACAATGAGAATTGGATAATAGCAGAAGTAATATCAAATATTAAGCAGAGAGATAAACAATATAAAACTATGAAGAATATGCCTATAAATGAAACAGATTTAAGAATCTTACTACTTCAGAAAGAAAATAAACAACACCATATCATCAGGCGTATTTCCAAAGGAATTAAAAATTGGGCAAAATATACAAATATATAAAAACAGGCAGAAAGCGACACGAATAATTATAGACCCATCGCAATGTTATCGGTCTTAAGTAAAATACTACAGTGAAATATACATAATAGGGTAACTGAATTTATCCATTAAATTAAATTCGACGCATACCAATATGGATTCCAAGCTAATAGTAGCGCAAAAGCGGCCGTATGTAATTATATGGAAAAAATAACAACTAAAGTGGATGGAGGAAATATTGGAGTTAGTATTTTCATAGACTACACAAAAGCTTTTTATACAAATAATCACCCAAAACTTTTAGAAACATTAGAAAACATATGTATAAGAGGAATGACATTACAATTGACTAAAACCTATTTAACAAACCGGAAACAATATGTGGTAATCAATAATAAAAGAAGCAACCACTATATACTATACTATACTATCACAGATCTGAGAATACTTAACTTAATCTTATGCTCATGACACCTTATTATTATATACAGGATAGACTTAAAGCTATTTTATAACTGGACCATAACAAAGGCCATAAAAGTAAACAAAGAAAACGGTATATTTAATTAATAAAAATAGAAACAAAATTAACAATCCAATTATTGTGAAGATAGGAAAAAAATGCTAAAGGAACAAAAAGTGTATAATTGTGACGTACACTCACATCAAACAAGGACATCACATAATATGCAGACAAAAAGATCTAAAATAAATACAGGGGATAAAAGCTATTAAAACAAAGATATTAAAACATACCTTTATCATACCATTTAAAATCTTACTGAGACAACATTTTGTATATATATATATATATATATAGATATATATATATATAACGTCACACCGATTAGAAATATTCACGAAACCTTCGTTTTCCGATATATTATAGATGGAGATAATAAATTACAGGACAGAGAACGAATATTGTTCGTTTCGTGCGCATATAGAGTATGCAATTGTATTGAGCCTTTGTACGGCCCTCGTTTACTTATTCCTTTTTCAGGTCATAAGGTGTGATTCTATCTCAAAAGATATAGCCGTGAACCGACAGGAGAAAAGGTACTATTTTTGCACACGATTTCCGCCTTAAACACAACCAGGATTTAAGTTCATTATGTGGAGTTACATTTAACTGCTTCACATATCTTTTGTCATTTTTATTTAGTATGCATGGAAATGGAAATCTTTCGATGGAAAACTACCATTCAGCTTACACTACCAAAATCGTTTAAAAATCATTATCCAGATTAGATTATAGAGCTATATTTTTTTGTACAGAAATTAAAGTAGAACAACCATTGAGTATTGAGAATAGAATTTACATGTACTCTCATTATAAGCACACATTCACATCCAAATTTTTAGTTGGTATTGCACCAAACGGATTTATTACGTTTTTATCAAAATGTTATGGTGCCTTCATTACAAATGATTCTGGATTTTTAGAAAAATTAGAAGATGGTGATGTTATTTTAGCAGATAAAGGTTTTCCAGGAATTCAATGCAAAAATAATACAATAATTGTTACACCTTCATTTGTGCACAATAGTCCACTTAGTATTGAAGAAGTTCTCTTCACCGAAAAAAAAAATAATAATAATAATAATAATTTAAAAAAAACCTCCTGGACGACACGAGTCCAGCCGGGACAGTAATCAGCAACTACACAGCCGGGTCGGGACGTCGGGTGCAACACTATCGTGCGCCGTGGATGGCTTGCCGATCCCGGTGGCCCTCCAAGAAGAGGAGGAGACAGCCCCAGACCCAGAACAGGAGTTGTAACAAACTGAAGCAGTAACACGAGTCAGCTCTAGTGTGCGAAGAGAAGGAAAACTCTCTAAAACCAAGCACATAATATGACATGAACAAGGAAATAGAAAGGATTCATACCGAACAGGTGAGGGACATCCCAGTTCCGGTGGTCATGCATTCTGTGGCGGGATGTACACCACCGTCATCCAGCGATCGCCATGACCCTCCAGCCAGCCGGATGGGGGGCCTACAAGAAGCGACCGGCAACACGGACATGGGAAACGATGAGATCTTCATAACCTCGTCGTCACCAAGGCAGAAGAAGGCCACGGAGAAGATGGAGACAAGGCCGAGAAGGAACAGTAAGGAATCTTTAAAATACTGGCTAAGGGCAAGGGCCAACAACCCGGACAGCTCAGACTTGGAGGAAGGAAACAAAGCTCAAACCACCAAGAGGAAAGCTTTCTCGCCACCGGAAGGAGGGAACGGGAAGGCTGAACGAACAGGGGCAAGAAAAAGGCAGTCTAATCACCAACTGACTAGCAGTGAAAACGGGAACGAGTACCAATTGGCCGTCACACAGTTGGCGGGACTCAGAGAGGTCGTGCTAAGGTTGACTGACACGGCAGTAACCACACGAAACATCTCCAAGGACGCGAAAGTGGACGCGGCAATACTCCGAGAGGAATATGAGTGGCCTTCGGAAAATCTGGAACCCCGCTAAAATCCCCAAGAATAATAGGGCGGAACTAAGGCGCCAGCTTGAAGAGCTGAGGGCTGAAAAAGCGAAATGGAACAAGAAAATGGAGAAAATGAGAGCAGAAATGAAGGAGATGCAGGCACGGTTGGACCAAATAACTAGCCAAGCAACCCAACCAGACCCCACGTTAGAGAAGAAAGAACCACCGGAAGAAGCAATAGCCAGAATAAGGAGCGCCTTTAGCAGGTACCGCACCTACAGCGCGGCGGTTGCGACACTAGATGAGAACTGGCCCGAGGGCACCTTCCTAAACGTGAAAGTGACGGGAGACCACAAAATGGCCACCATGCGTAGAGGTGGTCAAACACATCGACGTACGATACAAAGTTGTGACAAGTGGCCGGAAAAAAAACCGGCAGACTGATAGAGTCTAAATTTAAAGGTGAGGGACGTAGCTACAATAGCCCACACCACAGAAGTGCATCTTAACGAAGGCCCAACGGGGAAAACGGAGAGGTTCACCCATTATATTGTGTGTTATACCACCAACGAGCTTAGTCTAAAGGAGAGCACTTAGGAGCACCCCCCTCAACTTAGGAGCCAAAAAAGGGATTACATAAGAGAACTAAGGTGGGTAAAAGGTAAAATGACAACCCCGAATACCCCGGGATCCCAACCCTAGGCCCAGGCAGCGCTTAGCAGTGCCTCGAAGGCGGACAAGCCTCCACCGTGGGACGTGAGGAGGTTTAGTCGGTAGGCACCCCATCAGAATGACGGGGTGAATCCGACACTGCCCATGCCCTCTAATTAGAGCATGGGCGTCTTTAGAAGATTCCTCCTCACGAGGAAAAAAAAAGTATTGAAGAAGTTAAACAAACATATAACATAGCTAGTGTTCATGTGGAACGTAGTATCCAGCGAATGAAATTGTTTTTTTGTGTGATGTATTAACAAATTTACAAGCCCCCCAGTATAAATGAAACAAAAGAAGAATTAGAAGATTGTTGATGTGCAACTATATACATTATTTGCAGGAAAGTTTCGTTTATTTTTTCCACATAATATAATTTACGAATTTAAATTTATTTTGTGTCCATTCCCTTTGCATTTCCCTACATCCATCCATCATCAAGTGACACTCCTTTCTTTACTTTTTCAACTCCTCTCTCTCTCTCTCTCTATCCGTGAGGCTTCCCTCTCCTCTCTTAACAGTTTCATCCATTTCTGGCTCTCCTCTCGAGATTTGTTAAGCTCTTCTTCCATCTCCTCTACCACTTCCCACATTTTTTTCAACGCTTCTACGTTGCCGTCCTTCACCTGCTCCGGGATGACATGAAGAAAAGCAAGTGGGAACTTGCTTTTCTTCATGTCCGGGGTCGCCGCGTATTTTCCCGTCTGCGGCCTTATCGGGTCGCGTTCATGTGTTTCGCCACCGCTCCATATCCGCCCGGGCAAATCAGCACGCGTATAAAAACCGTCGACTAACACGCGTATAAAAAAACCCGCAGTATATCGAGACGAATTTGAAAACTCTTTTTCCAGACACGCTCGTTTCAAATGGTTTTGCTATTAGTCACGGATATACGTAGCGTCGCGGATTGTTTTGTGGCTTACTGTAATTAGCCACTAGCACGCTTGTTACAAACTTTCTTTAGCAGAATTTGGCAACACGTCGATGTTTAATACCGTCAACCCCACAGAGGCCGCATAAGGCAATTAATATCACCGGGTAACACGTTTTTTACATCAATTACTTAACTCACATGTGCATCAGCTGATCGCTCTCACAATATCAAACATATAGTATATATATTTTAGCTTAAATAAAATATAAGTCATAGTTATATACTATATTTATTATAACATATGACTTATCGAAGGAAGAAAAGATTATAAAATCACATGACTGTATATTTAATACAGCTATGCACACTTGTGCATAATATTGGTGCTTTTCCTTAATGGTATAGGTGCCATCATCTTTTTGTTCTAAATATGTACAAAATTGTATTGTATTGGTTGCACTCATTGTTCTTCCGACAAAAATAAATTTATATTAATATTGTGATATTATTTATATTAATATTGTGATATTATTTATGTTATATATTCATACATGCCTTTGTAAGGACATTTAATCTCTATTAGCTTGAATGGTACACCTTTTTGAAAAATAATTCCATCAGGGGAAACTGCCAGCCATGAATCACTCTGGCAAATGACCAATCCTGATTGGTACACACAAATATTATTGTCTCTAAAACATTAACTTTACTAACATTACTATTATAGAATATAGTGCACATAGAGCATACATAGTATATTTTTCTCGAGCAACATTTTTCCATCTAATACCATGTTCTATGTATTTATTGCTAAATTGTTTGGGAAGAAATATTTTTGGGCTTTATTTTCCCAATTTCCATGCAACCTGTAGGTAAACAAACCATAAAATCGAGATGCTGTTACCCTAAACTGTCTACTACATTCTTCTTTATCTACCATAGAATTATAACAAATATCAATTGCATTTCCCATTATGTATTTGTTGTATGTATGCATGCAACATTCCCCTATCAAATTGAATTTGGTTTCATGTAACTCTGTTAACAAAGTTGATGTGGATATCAATACTAATCGTAAAACAGAACATAAGAATGTGAATGTAAATGTGTCCAATTGTTCCATCATCATTTCTTTTAAATTAAAATGTATACAACCTGACATTATTCTTTAAATCACCACCAGTATTTACAACAGAGTGCATTACATGTAGCATGGTATTAATTAGTACTGTAGCTTCCAATCTATTTATGTAATTTCTATTTAAATTATGAACATTACCTGGTTTTGGAAACATGGTTTTAAATTTTATGCCTTTATAATATTTTATTGCATCACGTTTGGGAAAAGTTGGCTCATTCCATTCACAAGCATTACTTGTCTTAGTAGAAGCATTCTCATTATTTATAGCAACAACTACTGCTGAAATATGCTTACAATGACCTGCTGTACCAGCAATACATTGAGAATTAGTAATAGCAATTGTTCGCTCATTTACCTGCAAAATTTGAAGAATTTGCTTAATAATTAATTTTTAGTTTGACATTTATGTTATCTGTAATTCAACACTATATGGTTTTAAAGTGATATAGATAGATATTTGTCTAGTTACTTTAGCTTTTATAGTAGATACATTTTCTAAATCATCACTAAGTTCACACAAACCTGATACATGGCCACTATTAAATAAATTGGTACCCTTTTCATAATTTCCTTTGGTTTTATGTTCATAGTTTATGGCACCAAAACCAAAATAAACAATTCGAATCATATTGTAAAACAAATTAAAATTATTATAATATAATAACAACAAAACAAAACAACCGGAATTAATTCTAGAACTCTTGTACGGAACAGATTCATAGGTTCTACATATGTCATGTATTCTCTGTTTCTAGTGTAGCCTATTTTATTTGTCGCCATAAGATTTTCGTACTTAAAATTCACGCCCAGCGGATAACGCTGCTTGTTATATTATAACAAATATATATTTTGTTTGAAAACTTTTTTTTAACTTTCCGATAGTGCATTGTAGAATCTAGAACTGTTATATTTTGTGCTATTTTCTTAGCGGCTTAAACGATTTACTGAATTTTATTTAGGCGGTTGCCATGCCTGGTATCACAATTTCGATGATTTTAAATCTTGCATTGTACTATATTTAACATGCATCAGATATGTAAGTACTGTTCACAGTCATCTCTGTACCTGATGCCAGCTATTACCCTCACTGAAGGCCTTTGAATTGCAAATATTTTATGCCGGAAGGATGAATGACCCAATGCTACTAAGCTATATTACGGGTGGGATTCAACTAGTACGTAATATGCAGTACGTAAAACTGTCCTTGCTAAAGAGGGTGACAAATTTCGCGAAAGAAAAATAGTCCTGCTTATTTTACCCAACAGTTGTTCTTAGCGCCCAGGTGAATACCTAGGCATTGTGAGGTGGTAATAAGATAATCATCACTGTCTCAAAGACTAAAAAGCATTTCTACCGACTTTTCTGTGTTCAGTTTTAATTGATTATTGAGCATTTTCCTGCGCAAGCACACCCAATTCTGTTACTCTGCATAGATAATTCCCTATGTTGAACGGTGTTGTATCGTCGGCAAACATCATTATGCTGCGTTGTCCGGCAACCTAGTAACCAAGGAGTCCAGGAAGGGCACAGCACAATTGTTCTCCTGTTCGGCTGTGAAGACCATTTGTTGAAGATGTTCAGGGTGGTGTCAATTGTTCCTGTTGGGATAGCACACTGAAGATCATCGACATGTTTGTGTAAGAACGTATCCTACTTTATTTGCCGCCATAAGATTTTCGTACTTATAATTCACGCCCAGCGGATAAATCTGTTTGTTATGTTATAATAAATATATATTTTGTTTGAACCCAATTCTATTAATTTTATAAAACTCACAGTTTTAAAAAAAGACTATATAAATTACTATTGAGGAATATGCATAATTCAAATCGCTCCCGTAGAAGTAAGAAACATTCTCCGAGGGAGGCGCTGTTCTTGGTTTGTGTTATCTCCCTATAGCCCGCACAAAAAATCTCGTGCGTACGCCTAATACAAACTTTTTTTAACTTTCCGATAGTGCATAGTAAAATCGAGAACTATTATATTTTGTGCTATTTTCTGAGCGGCTTAAACGATTTACTGAATTTACAAGACGGTTGCCATGCCTGGTATCACAATTTCGATGATGTCAAATCTGCATTGTACTACATTTAACATGATCAGATATGTAAGTATGTATAGACATGGCAGCGTTATGATATTCAGATTTAGAAATGTTGTTTACAGTCATCTCTGTACCTGACTCCAGCTATTACCCTCACTGCACGCCTTTGAATTACAAATATTTTATGCCGGAAGGATGAATGACCCAATGCTTGATACAGAGATTGACAAAATAGTCCTGCTTATTTTACCAAACAGTTGTTCTCCATGATTGTGCCACAGCAACTTAGCGCCCAGGTGAATACCTAGGCATTGTGAGGTGGTAGTAAAAGCAAGATCATCACTGCCTCGAAGATTAAAAATCATTTCTACTGACTTTTTTGTGTTTTGATTGATTGATTGCTACTAAACCAGGTTGGAGCATCTTCCTGTGCAAGCACACCCAATTCTGTTACTCTTCATAGATAATTCCCTATGTTGAACGGTGTTGTATCATCGGCGAACATAATTATGCTGCGTTGCCCGGGAACCTAGTGCCCAAAGAGTCCAGGAAGGTTTTACCTCAAAGTTGTTATTTTAACGATTAAGATTACATTAATGTACAGAACCATATATTATTTATTCATTAACACAACACAGCATCGATAGTATCGATTCTAAACTTGAAAATTATTCAACGTGTTGTTCTCCCACTGCAACACATCTTTCTATCCTGTTTCTTAATTCTCCGTATACAAAATCAATTGAATGCTCATTAATGTCTGCTCGCTTCTGTTAGTTTTTGTTTTAAAAGGTCTACATACGTCAAATTATTTACATACACCTTTCGCTTAAATGTACCTATAAATAAAAATTCAGTGGAGTAATTTCAGGGAAGTGCGGAGGCCAATTCAAAGCTACAAATGTTGCTGCACCATTATCTTTTATTTTTTCTTCTTAAGATTCTTTACATCTTAAATTTTCTTATATCATATTTCCCTAAGTGTTTCCTATTAAATCGTACAATACAATGGCGGACACGATATTTCTCCAATATCGTAGCATTTCACTAAGTAAATTCGTTTCTCTACATTGTCAACATTATTGAATATCAAACTAATTACTGTCATAAAATTGGTTAGATTAACAAATTAGAATTTAAAAATTAAGCAAAATATGGAAATTGCGATCAAAATATAAAATTCTTTGAGTCTGAATTTCCATTTGAAATTGCTTTTTTTCCTATAACATTAGCAATTTCTTTATAAATAAACGATACTTAAATTTAGGTACAAATTAACGTTCTGTAAATTTTTGACTACCCTGTACATTATTTCGACATTCCGACTATGCCCAAAGTCTTTTCAGATTAAGCAAAACTGAGTGATTTTTTATCGAGAAATCCAAAACAAAAAAGTTTAGAAGGATAGTTACGTCGATCCGTGGACACACTGTATATCCTAACCACGCTTGTTAAAGTCATCTGCCATTTTAAAATGTGTCTCTTGAAGAGATATATATATATATATATATATATATATATATATATATATATATATATATATATATATATAGGGTTGTTTAAATTAAGTATTAGTTTTAAAAATGCATATCGGCTGAAAAATGTCCATTGCAGTTTCAATGGATAATAGATAATTTTAATGATAATCAATTGTCAAAAAAGAGTCAAGTGATTAAATATAATCAAGAACAGATTGTTGTTTGTTAGGATTGTTTACTCAATTTATATTATATTATTGTGTTAGAAAGGGAGGTTTCCCTTCTTCCCATTGCTCATCACTGTCCATTAGTTCATCCTGCATAAGATCCTCCGAAAAGTTAGGAGTGGAAGATGAACCTGCAGGGAACGACGTAGGCATTATACAGTGTAGCTTAATTTTGGTAACTTTGGTTGACGGGGATCACCGCCTGACTACCTGTGAACCTGGGGAGTTCTGCTTAGAGAGCCTAGCTCCCTAAGATCATGTTGAGATCTTCGTTGGACACCACTTTATCCGCTTTTACCTTTTTACCTTTGGAGGTAAGGTAGGTGGTATTGGTAATTCCTTGAATATAAATTGAAACATTAGAAGTGCTTTTAATAACATGAGAAAAAGAAGAGGTTGCAGAAGCCGGAGAAACAGTTTGCAATTTTTTTCTTACCCTTAATTTACGAGAACGGTTTTCTACGCGTTGTTTTTGGTTGGCGAATTCGGAGTTATATATCGGACCCTTCTTAGAACGAGGGCAGTACGGTTCGTCGCAATTTGCACTTTGGACAGGCGGTCGGCAGCTAGTCCTCTCGTGCTGAGCTCTATCGCACTGGCTAAACAGAATGGGCCACCGCGCACGGCAAACACGCAGGTGGGACATGTCCCATTAAAAATCACCAGATAAAAAACAGAACCCAGGAAGGAGGGACCAACCACTAATCAATAAAATCAAATAAACAAACAGGCCATCGGCCGTCTGGTAGATCTCAAGGACAAGCTTGGCCGTACCCAAAGAGGCCAGTACTCAATGGTGACCTCTTACGACCCGCTGAGTGGGCAGTGGCCGAATTCCAGCGCCCCACCCGCAGGGGAGACAATGCAATTTAAGTAATTATAATAATAATAACTAATAATAACTAAACCTATAATGAGGTGGTTACTAAGGTAAATAGTCCTTGATTATTTAATTAAATATGATTTAAACTTTTACAGAGCATGAAGGTCCTTCAGTAGCTACAGAACAGTGAATGATATACCCCAAATTAACGTGGCTCTTAAAGAAAGCCATTAATCTGGTATGAGCTATACATAGCAATAGCAATTTTGTAAATATAATAATCTTTATTATTAGCATGATGTGTTAATGTATATTGTAGATATTATGCTCAATAATTTACAAAGCAAGTGTCAATGTCGAACTCAGGTTACTAGTTATGTAGAACGTTTATGTCAAGCTGTTATTATAATTCAATTCAAGGCATTAGTAAGCTTACGAAATCTTAAGAGAATTTGTTCATAGATTTATAATTAGCCAGTTCTTATATAATGTATGGTTATTTTTAAATTAGTATAACTATAAAATTATTACTGTAATATCTTTCTAAAATAAGCATTTCTCTACTAGAAATACCACCAACCTCAATAATGTAACTGTAAATAACAATAATAAAAGCAATTCAGTAGTAAGTTGTCTGTATAAGTAGTAGTTGTATGAGATGTAGAATCTTTTTTTAACAGTATATCATGAATCTGAAAATTGAGTCTGGACTTGCAATCAATATAGTCAGTAAAGTAAATTAGTTGCAGAGTTTATGTGTTTACTTTGTACTAGACATTTTAAAAAGGATTTTTATTCCTTTTCTATCTAAAAATTTAGTAATTAATGCAAATATAACAAAGAAACAGATTTGAACATTTATAGAAGTAAAAAACTATAACTATAAAAAAATATACTCTTTATCTTTAAGGTCGTTTTAGACAAGACAATTTCTTAGCTCAAAAGTTGTTCAAGAAATGAATTCATATATCCTCCTCCCATACAATTTGTCCTTGACAAATAGAACGCGTTATATTTTTTCATTCGATCTACCATCCAATTCAATATTTCAAATAATTTGCTTTATGATATGAGAAAATTTAGATTGTCTCGCATCTTGACTAACTTTTGAGTCAAGAAATTGTCTTGTCTAAAACGACCTTTAGATTATAATAAAAAAAAATATCACATAATAAAATAATAATAATAGAAACTCTTATATCACAACAAAATAAGCATATATTCAAAAACAAGAGTGGATTGATATCCAAATATAGAAAAATAAATAAAATATAAAAAAACAGAAGCTGATAAGGAGAATATATAAAATATCAAAGTTTTAGCATGTTCTTCTTATCAACTATGTTGATCACTACATCGCTATTACATGGTTCCATTTGGTTGCTTTCCTGGGCCTTTAGCGCCTTTTGTGCCTTGCACCATTCTGCACAGTAACGTCTTTTCTCCTTCTGTTTCTCCTTCCTTAGCATTTTTTTGTGCAGCCTTTTGCTGTTGCTCTGGTGCTGGCGCCAACTCCAATGCCAGCTGTTGCCATGCCGCCAATTCTGCTGGGCAGCTCTATTTATGTGCCCAGATGTGCCCAGGTCCACTGGTGGGTAATGGTTCTGTAATAGTAACATTGCGTTTCATATACAAATGTACATACCACTACATTATTGGTTAATTCGGTCCTCTGTCTGAGCTCCCTTTTTTCAACTGCACGCACCCACTGCCATACCCGGTGTGAGTCTCTCCACGGAGTCTTCCATTATCTCCTACATTTAATAAATATCTTTAAGGATTTGTAGAAGAAAATTACTTTTGCTAATTACGGGGACCATTAACATTAACATTTGCACAATACATTTAGCTTCCCTCAACCGATGGTTTCAGGTATAAACTCGTCTTGGTTTGCCTGGAAGAGAGTTACTTTCGAAAATATGTAAAATGTAACTCTTAACTAGCCTCTTTGGAAAGAGGGTGTCTAAAATATGGTTTATATATTATTCATTAAACCATAAAGGGAGTCATTAGCCATGCCTATTTTTTCCAACCATATTAGAACTTCTAATACATACCCTCAAACGCAAGAGCTGTAACATCTTAGCCTTGTATATATACATATATGTACCTGCAATTTAACACGATAACAAGAAACATTTTGAAGGTATTTATTATTAAATAATTTGACTTATATAATTACAATGTTTGTCTTTTGTTCTTTTTTAACTAAATTACAGACGTGGGCTTTTTTTGTAACCCACGCCCGTCCTGCCAAACACCGTTCCTCTTCCAGGCATTTCACCGACGCAGGTTTCTTGGGAATAGCCCAATTTGCAACTGTGTCGGAGAAATGCTTCTCTCTTCGACCGACCACCCCGTCCTCGCCACCTTCGGCCGATTGGTGGCTCTTCGGGGCGTCGTGCTTCCCTCGCTCGACGGATAGAAGGAACTTGATCCGGAGTTGGAGCATGCTATTTAAAATCATATGTACTAGTAAATGTAAAATAGACCCTAGATGCTACTGTTGATTGAAGTATAAATTCTTCAATCTATGATACTACCAATCAAAGTTAGAATAATATTCTATATTCCATCGAAATATGAATATACCTTAATCCGACAATCATTGTTAACTTATACATTTTATAACCTACCGCAATATGGAGTTTCGGCTATCTCTTGTGACTCCTCGACTTAAGCAGACGGAGGGGGCCAGGTATCTGTTAATGAACAACATTCTAGTAGGATCTTACCAGTATAGCATACATTGCTAAAATATGTCCCACTACAGTATTTTCCACTTACTTGGCCGTGGAGTGTCACATGGTATACCGGAGTCGGTATACCTGGTTTATAGATTATATATTTATCGAACTGCCTGTATATATCCTTGTTAATGGTAGTATTGTGGCCCAAAAGGGCTGCTTAATCTCCACCTCCATCTCTATCATGTTCTCAGCTATGGCGAGTGTTACACGTTCAATCTGGCATCAGTTCAATCCGTGATTTTAATCATGAATTGACTGATGAAATACTGATCGAGTATCGTAGAGATTACACGAACAGTCCAGACTGGCATCAGTCAACCTCCAAACATCCATCAAGTATCACGGTTTTCTTCTTTTTCTATGACTACAATAAAATAAGACTTTTGTTGCAATAATTGCAGCATCGGCTACCAAAAAAACGTGTAAAAAGTAGAGGCTGGACTAAAGAATGGTTACTGAAAAGAGATTTATACATATTTGAACTTATTGACTGAAATAGGAGGCTTCTGATACTTCCCTGATTGAGACCATTTACGATTTAATATCACATTTTAGTACATTATAAGTAATCAACTTACTGCTCTCTGAAGTAACCAGAGCAGCTCGTCCAATCTTACGAAACAAACCTCTACTGGTCCGGTTTGTTGGCCTCTATCAAACGAAGCTGTAAATGTAGAAAATTCTATTTTCCATATAATAATAATATTTATAAAATAGACTGACTTTTCACATTCAAGCAGCGTAGTGATTGCGTGGACTGTGCTCTTAGCCAGCGACGGGTTATTAAAATAACCAGTATCCTGATTATAGCCCGCAGCTTCCTGAGTTAGCAATTTGAAGGGAGTCAGAAGGTCTTCCACAGTCAGTGATTTCTCAGCTGGCTTTCTACGTCTCGCTGTAGCCAGGACCCTTGCAACTTTCTTCATTTTAAGGTGGAGCTCTGGTGTTTGAAAATCCCCGAATTCGCGCCCTTTGCGTAGTGGGAGAGGAGTAGAAAGAATGTAGGGGAACAAAGAGTGGGGTGATTGCTAGAATCATATCAACCAAATAGGCGCTTCGGTTTCGCGAGGTGTACATATACATCTTATACCAGGGATTTATACGATCCGAACACGGTCATTGTGCGAATTGCATAAGCCGTAGCTGAAAAGTGAATTATATGAACAGGACAAAATGAATATGCTTTAAATATGTTAGTAGAGCCTATACTTTAAAAATGTGCAATATTATTTAAATATTATATATATATATATATATATATATATATATATTTCATACTACACGTATGATCATTGTAAGCCCAACATAGTAGGATGGAATCCACACATCAGCCGATTCTTTTTTAACTACTATTAAATTAATTAAATCAGATTCATTACACACATTTCATACTACACATACCATAACCGCCCTAGCCCAATGCACTAAGCTGCAGGGCTTGCAAACCTAACATAAAAGGATCGAAACCACACATCAGCCGATTTTTTTAACTTTAATTAAAAAATTAAATTTCTCTTCACACACATTACATACTACACGTACCATAACCGCCGTAGCCCAATGGACTAAGCTGCAGGGCTTGGAAGGAGGATCGAATCCCGGTGGAATGAATAAAAAGTGTGAGTGTGAGAGTGTTTAAACCGAGAAAATTCATAGTTTTCAGATTTGCTCAGACCTGTAGCGCGAAAACGGTAAGAGCTAGAGAAAAGTGCCTAAGCCTCAATTTGTGGGGCCAGAAATACTCTACATTTTGATTTATAAACCATCCCGCTAGCATTTTAAACAAAGACGCTACCGAGTTTAAACCGAGAAAATGCATGAAAATTTATAGTTTTTAGATTTGCTCACCGCTGTAGCGCGAAAACGGTAAGATCTAGAGAAAAGTGCCTAAGCCTCAATTTGTGGGGCCAGAAATCCTCTACATTTTGATATATAAACCATCCCGCTAGCATTTTAAACAAAGACGCTACCGAGTTTAAACCGAGAAAATGCATGAAATTTCATAGTTTTTAGATTTACTCAGACCTGTAGCGCGAAAACGGTAAGAAAACGGTAAGAGCTAGAGAAAAGTACATGAGCCTTAATTTGTGGGGCGACAAATCTTCTACATTTTGATATATAAACCATTTATCTAGCATTTTAAACAAACACGCTACCGAGTTTAAACCGAAGAAATGCATGAAAATTCATAGTTTTCAGATTTGCTCAGACCTGTAGCGCGAAAACGGTAAGAGCTAGAGAAAAGTGCCTAAGCCTCAATTTGTGGGGCCAGAAATACTCTACATTTTGATTTATAAACCATCCCGCTAGCATTTTAAACAAAGACGCTACCGAGTTTAAACCGAGAAAATGCATGAAAATTTATAGTTTTTAGATTTGCTCACCGCTGTAGCGCGAAAACGGTAAGATCTAGAGAAAAGTGCCTAAGCATCAATTTGTGGGGCCAGAAATCCTCTACATTTTGATATATAAACCATCCCGCTAGCATTTTAAACAAAGACGCTAACGAGTTTAAACCGAGAAAATGCATGAAATTTCATAGTTTTTAGATTTACTCAGACCTGTAGCGCGAAAACGGTAAGAAAACGGCAAGAGCTAGAGAAAAGTACATGAGCCTTAATTTGTGGGGCGACAAATCTTCTACATTTTGATATATAAACCATTTATCTAGCATTCTAAACAAACACGCTACCGAGTTTAAACCGAAGAAATGCATGAAAATTCATAGTTTTCAGATTTGCTCAGACCTGTAGCGCGAAAACGGTAAGAGCTAGAGAAAAGTACCTAAGCCTCAATTTGTGGGGCCAGAAATACTTTACATTTTGGTATATAAACCATCCCTCTAGCATTTTAAACAAAGACGCTACCGAGTTTAAACCGAGAAAATGAATGAAAATTAATAGTTTTTAGATTTGCTCACCGCTGTAGCGCGAAAACGGTAAAATCTAGAGAAAAGTGCCTAAGCCTCGATTTGTGGGGCCAGAAATACTCTACATTTTGATATATAAACCATCCCGCTAGCATTTTAAACAAAGACGCTACCGAGTTTAAACCGAGAAAATGCATGAAAATTCATAGTTTTCAGATTTGCTCAGACCTGTAGCGCGAAAACGGTAAGAGCTAGAGAAAAGTGCGTAAGCCTCAATTTGTGGGACCAGAAATACTTTACATTTTGATATATAAACCATCCCTCTAGCATTTTAAACAAAGACGCTACCGAATTTAAACCGAGAAAATGCATGAAATTTTATAATATTGGATTGTTAAGGCGTCTACTTTGTGATAATTCATTTTAAAGGATAAATAAAACGATTTTTTACTATGTTTTTTATCACACTTCAGTTACACTTTGCAACTAGTTTCGGCTAAGCTCTAGCCATTTTCGGAGGAGCTCGAAAATGGCTAGAGCTTAGCCGAAACTAGTTGCAAAGTGTAACTGAAGTGTGATAAAAAACATAGTAAAAAATCGTTTTATTTATCCTTTGAAATTTTATAGTTTTTAGATTTGCTCACCACTGTAGCGCGAAAAGGGTAAGAGCTAGAGAAAAGTGCTTAAGCCTCAATGTGTGGGGCGACAAATATTCTAAATTTTGATATATAAACCATCCATCTAGCATTTTAACCAAAGCCGCTACCGAGTTTAAATGTCAGAATGCCAAAAAGTTAAAAGTCAAAATGTCAAAACGTGAAAATGTCAAAATCTCACATTTTACTTTCTAAATATTGCACGACTGTACAAGCAGGAAGTACAAGGAAGGTATTGTAATTGCGAATTCCTAATTTTGTCTTCATTACGTTTCGTGACTAATATAGTCGAAATATTTATAGAAAATGTCCGTGTGTGTGTTATGAAAAGTACCGTATCCCTACCTACTTCCCTGTATCTTTCCCTGTATTATTATTTGGGGTAGGTGGTATTTTTCGAGTGCGAGTGCTAGTGCGAGTGCCAAAATAATACAGTCAATTATTTCCTACTCAACTATAATATAAATAAATACAATAGCATTATAAGACAATATATTTTAGAATACAGTTTTTTTTAACACTGCCACTTTTCAAGAACGCTTATGCAGACGAGCCATCGGCAGAGTGCCTTGTTTTTTTCTTTAAGTTTTATTAGACATCCCTTTTTTAAACGGTGATTAATGTGTATAAAAAGGGCTGTCGTGTGTTCGTCTTGTAGGTAAGTCGCTTGATAGTTATTCGTTAGTACTGTAACGAAATTTATTTCGTTTCATGTGTTTCGCAATTTTACATTTTAGCGCCGTGATTTGTGTGCAGCCATATTTATTCTATATTATTGTTTAAACGGGTTTGACTGTATGCAACCCATATTGTTTATTGTTAAATTATTTATAACAAATTAATTGGGTATACAATTAGCATCCCAGAATTTTTACAGATTATTTAAGCAATCCGCAGAAGCACCGTGTGAATTTAAATTGTTATTGCCTCCTTATGGTTGTTCTGTTTGAGTACAGTTTTTTGTGCTCAGCGTGGCTGAGTACCTGTTATTTATCTTTGTCCTTAAACGACTGTATTCATTAATTTTATTTTTTTGTGATCTCAAACTAACTCCAACATTTCAACCTTTTCAACTACGACGTGGGATCAATCCGCTGCCTGGACACGCCGTCAGCCGTGGAGTGCCCGCACGTGACTACCCTGTTCGAAATAGTCTCCAGATGCACAGCAACAAGTCAGATAGCCGTGGAGGGAAGCAGGAGGACTTATATATATATATATATATATATATATATATATATATATATATATATATATATATATATATATATATCTTCATATTTTCATTTTTGTTATATTTGCAATACAGTTCGTATATTGAGTTTTATTTGTATCATTATACTAATCACGTAACTTGCTCTGCAATGTTACTGGCGCCCACAAATTAACAACGAATCCACTCCCACCGTATCAACCTAAGCAGCTCACAGGCACACAATCACATTTTTAATATCATTTTCCGAAATATGAACTTTTTCGGGTAGTTTTACAATAACACGCTCGCCATCCGTCATTACTTTCTATAAACAGATGTGTTTCCAGCCTGTTCTGCACCAATCAAGAGTTCAAGACGTTGTGTCAATTCGTTTTTTTTTTTTTTTTTTGCGACAGGCCTAGGTGTGTAAAAATCTTCTAAAAGACGAATCCCCTCTCTGTGAGGGGAGACAGTGTCAGATTCTTACTGACTAAAAAGCACTCCTCCTGAAACATAGCGAAAACGTTAGTTTTATATATGGGTATCTCTATAAATGTGTGAAAAAATCGCGGGATGATTTGGATGTGGAATGGCCGTTTGGTCAGCCCCGGGGGGCTTCACGGTAGTTGGCCTATTCGCAATTTGTCCAGTTTTCACTGGGCAGCTTGCGAATATTTCAGGCCGAAGGATAGCTCAGAGTCTATGGTCCGGGGTGAATTGACAGTAAGTTCCAAACTATGTTTGCAACTGACTGAATCTCCACGGTCGTAGCGCCCTGAGCAATTCGGAGGGCAATATGAGCATCCAGGCGACGAAAACGTTCATCGCGTGGAATTTCAGGATCTATAAGGTCATTTAAAGTATAATGTGGAACGCTTGCCGATGGGGCTGGGATTGTCTGAGGGACTATAGAAGTTGCCGGATGGGCAGAAGTTGTCGGTGGGACCGAGGTGGGCTGGGGCATTGGCGGGCTTGCCTTATGGGTAGTAGCGCGGGCGTAAGAGATACCCAGCCGGGTTGATGAGTCCGGTTGGGTTTTACGCTTGGGGAAGCTAGAGCATCCCCGATAATTGGCAGGGTGACTGCCGCCGCAATTTGCGCAGGTAGCGGGACCTGTTTCACGAGTGTGTGTACACACCGTGTGAGAGTGAGAGCCTGCGCATCTAACGCAGGCAAAGTCACGTCGACAATTTGATGCGGAGTGACCAAACGTTTGGCATCGATGGCATTGCCCAACGTCTAATGATTTGCGTTTATGTTCCACCGTGACGCGGTGAAACGTAAAGATATTGGTGAGCTGGAAGATAGTTCTTCCAGCTGGGGTCAATGGTAATGTTAACATTACCATTGGGAACACTCGGGAGTTGGACTTTTGGCCCATCTGGTGGGCCGAGATCGCGGGGAAACCCTGCGTTTTGACGTCTTCCAGAACGTCTTCTACAGATAAGGTTTCGGGAATGCCACGGAGAACTACGCAGAGGACTTTTTCGGAGGGTAGGGTGTAGGTGTGATATTTTGAACCCCGTTCTTCGAGGTATGACGTTAGGCGTCGGAAATCATCGGGGGGAGCCGGGTGAAGATGCACCCCTTTAGCAGTGTTGGCCGCTTTACTGATATGAATTTCGCGAAGGATGAGTCCGTAGCCCTCTTTAGATTCAAGGACTACGGGGGGAGGGGTTTTCCCTTTGGGCTGAGGGGTTGCAGAAACTGCGGGAACAGGTGCCGATATGGCCTCTGTTTTCGGGTGCTTTGTCGCTTTTTGTTGCGACTTCGGGAGTTGAAATGCCGCTTCGCGGGCTCCGTCTAATTCGTCATCAAACGCAGCGCTAGTGGCAGATGAGCTGGGGCGTGAAAGGTCATCGGTTGCCTTCCTTTTCGGGACTGAGTGCTCAGTGAGCATGGGCTCGATGGTCTCTGGGGCTGGGGTGGTGAGCATGGGCTCAATCGGGTTGGCTGGGGGAACGAACATGTCCGCGTCTAGAAGTGCGGGGAATTGTTCGCGTATTTTGGGCTTTTTAGGGCCCTGACTAGGGAGTGTGGCAGGTTAAACCTGCTTCTTGCTAGAAGACTTTTTGGTCTTCTTGCCGGAAGCCGGTTTTTCTGAAACGGGCTTTACGAGTTGGCTCCCAGAAGCGGGCTCGTTAGTAGAAAGTTGGGGTTTTACCCCCGACGGGGCAGGATCGTAGGCGTTCAATAGGGTGTCAGTGACTGAACCCGATTCGAGTATCTCTAACTTGCGACGGAGTTTGTTCACCTGGGTATACAACACTTTAATCGTAGAGAACAACTCCTCCTTCGAGACTTCGTGACCAGGGTCATCGTCGTCCATGGCGGAGGTTGGTTTAGCGCGGGGTAGTAAAATTATTCACTTACTATTTACGGTGAGGGTGTCAGCATCCTTTGACGGCTTGGCTTGGCAGCTGGGCTCGGAAGAAAACACGTCTGTCTGTCACGACAGTTCAACTCAGTGGAACCGTGTCAATTCGTTCGGATCATTCCAAAATGTATACGTAGTGTTGTTGTTGGTAAGAGATATTCCACGACCTTCAGAAATTTTCTGAGTAGAGTAGCTAGGCCGGTTCTACAGCAAATCTCCATGTTAATTCTTATGGGATTTTGAAAAATAAATATATCCCCACCACTACTACTTTTGGCTAGTACACTCGTGTACTTATGGTTGCCTACAGTGCGTGCAGGGGGGTGGTTGGCAGGGTGTCTGTTGCGGGTTGGCGAGGGGGCGGGGGTAAAATTCAAATTTGATTATACAGGGTGATTCAAAATGAAATTCCAAGATGGCGGCTGTTGGAATATACAGAGGATCAAAAATTGAAAATCCAAGATGGCGGCAGTCGAAATATACAGGGTGATCAAAATTGAAAATCCAAGATGGCGGCTGCTTTACGTGGGCTGTCAAAAAATCCAAAATGACCACTTCCGGTCGAAATATAAAATGTCCTAAATCGAAAAATACTCAAATGAAAGCGCTCGATGCAAGGAGCACGAATTTAAGGTTATTTAGTGTCTAAGGCCCTTGTGGCACGAGTTGACTTCCTGCTGGGTAAATATAGACATGTGACGTATCAAATGAAATCGCTTGTTAATTGCAGCGGCAGCGACGATGATAACGTTATCATCATCAACGCGCCAAGGTTAGTGGACTTCTAAAATATTTCGAACCATCTTTCAGTTAAATATATAATTATCAGAACATAAGAACAGACGAAGGAGGCCGCAAGTCCCCAAGTAAATCGCGGGCCTTACATGATCGTATTATATTTGGGGAAATTAAAAATGAGAATAAAAGAATCGCAATGAAATGTAAACAATATTCTTATCAGTTTACCGGCTGCAAGTTAAAGTGTGTGTGTTTTAGCGAAACTCCGCACTCGAGTTAAGAAGAAATGAAATAGGATTGTTTTTCGATGTAAATATTTTATGTATTCTTACACGAAAAAGTGTAACAAATTCGGGAGCGCGAAGGTATAAATAGTGCGATTTTCTTAAGAATAATCAGTTCCTGATTGAGTCGTCTTCAGTACACATCATCATCATAAACTTAACCTGAAATATGAGCTCTGCATCAAGTAATATGTCGCTGGATAATATTGTGGAGGAGACAAAAAACCGTCTCCAAGAAGTCACACACAACCCCTGGGGTTTGGAGTTTGCAATCAAGGAATGTGGACGTCACATTCTCACCATGAATGCAGCACTAAAATCTTCCACGTCGGTGAATGAAAAACTGCATATTGCAGACTGTGTTTTACGTATGAACGGGTTTGAGCACAAATGAAAGCGTTGCGATCTTCGCACCGAAATCAACAGGGAGCAGAGGAGATAATTCGACATCAGTGTGAAAAGTATAAGAAGAATTTCGCAAGAAAAAGCAATTTAACACGCCATCAACATTACCATTGTAACAATAGCAACAATAATAATAATATTGCTTTACAAATAAATCAATCTGTTACACCCACAAACCAGGAAAAAAGATTTTCAACGTTTACGATTCAGTTTAAACCTTGGAGGGATTTCATGTTTATTGCTGTACACGGCTTTTATGAGTTCAATATAAAAGCATTAAAATTTCTGTTGAATGACTACTCTGCGCAATTCATGAGACAGTTAAAAGCATTTAAAAAAGAAAATTCTATAGAGAAAATTAGAGTGGTTGTAAAAATTAAGTATTCAGCCGCGACTATAAAGGATACATACAAGAGTGTGGAACTAAATGGCAAAATTACTCTGGAAGAGACGCTGGATTGGTATGAGAATAACATTCAGGAACCTCTGTGTTTAGAGATGCATCGTATACAAGAGCAAGGAGGAAAATCTATTACTATATGTAATTTTAAAGTTTATTTGGAAAACAACAAGGACTCATACAAAGAAAAACAACACAATAGCACGATTCAAATTAATAACATCGTATATGAAATGGATGAAGATTGCAAACTCAAATTTGTTGAGGAAAAAGAAGAAGACATACCCGGTTTCAGAAACATGTAAATATTAAAATAGCAGAAGCACAAGCTAGATATACGTGCTTAGACTTGAGGTTCTATAGGAAGAGATTTCCCTCAGCATGTTGGTGGTGATTTGGCCAAGACCAACCAGGTTTCAGAAATACGTAGAATAGAGAATAACGATGTATTTTAGAAAATTCAATAAATCACATTTTGAAAATATAATGTTTGTCCTTGCTTTATTGTTACAACCTATTGCCACAACCAACGTATCATTAACACCTTAATCCTTATACCTGAATTAATATAGTAACCAAAAAAAAAATAATCCGATTAACCTAAAATATTAAGAGGGGTGATTAAATACAAATTAATTACATCAGATGTAAACACAAATATTTATTTAAAAATTTAAAACTTAACAAATAGGAATACACCAAACATGAATGGGATATTAATAATATTCAAGTCAATTAAATATATATATATATATATATATATATATATATATATATATATATATATATATATATTTGAATAAGTATTATTGAATTTAAAGGAATATATTTGAATTATCAAGATACTAAAGGTGTAGTGTATGCTGTCAAACCAGCCAACCGTTTTCTTCACGATGATGCCCAGATACCTTATAAGAAAAGTATCTCGATCAGGGGCTCCAACCTTCGCCCCCGATGATAGGTTACAACCACTTCTGAATAACCTCCTCACAGTAATTAAACAAGCAAGAAAAATGTGAAACGTGAAAAGTGAATCATTCATCGAAAGTAAATTTTAAACGCGAGATATAGTGAATAATTTTTTTACGAAACAACCCGAGCATCAACATATATTTTGCGAAATATAATTTTGATAAACGACACTGACATGTTCAACACATGATGAATGTTCAACCTGAATATAATAGTTTAAATGTTTACGCGCACTAATAGATTTTAATCGTTCGACGCACTGTACACAAAAACGCTCGCGGTTGGAAGCACCTACCCGCACATAAAAAAATGAAGTTATATTAAACTCGGTGTCCAGTACACACCACCAGCGATCTCGCCATAAACGGGGTCTTTTATAGCTAAATAGTCCGCAGAGCTTAAATTACCTCAATTTATGGTGTTATAGTCTAGATTTTTACCGGCACCTATAGACGCAGTACACAGTTCAACACTCCGATTTTCAAATTTCTCTTGAATGAGCTTCCTTCTGCACGTACTCGGAAGATCAAGTTCATAAATACTCACAATATCGGGGACAAAGTTTTGTAGGGATATCGCGCTTAAATCACATAGAGAAGCTGGAGAGATCATTATGAAAAAAAAATTAAAAAAATATTGTTTCTACAACAACACACGTTGGTAACACAAACTATAATAAAATATAAATCTAACACTTTCTTATAACCGTTGAAGTAAGGAAACCTCAATGATAACAAGTAAATAGATTATAAAAGAAAAGGAAACATGAAAACCGTAGAGGCGCGTGTTTTTAAATTGATTAAATGACGCGCACCGTTTAATGAGAATCATCGAAAGTAAACGATTAATAAATAGAAAATATTAATAAAAATTACTTACAAAATTAGTCCTCGGGCATAAATGTTAACGAGTCAGGAAGACCGCAATCGGGGTCAGCACTTGTGGTGTTATTTAAATTATCAATTATAAGATTGTTCTCTACGTCAAATGTAACATCCACAAACGATCCCTTTAACTCGTTAGATCTATAGTATGTATCAACACCATCATGCACTTCATGACTTTCACCAATAATGAAAAAATTTAATATATTCATGATTGAAAAAAACTTTAATTATAAGCAGGTCACCAGAACAATTTATAAAGTCTACAACTCTAATTTGTTTAGAGTAAAGCAGCCCCCCGCAAAGAAATTAATAAACAACTGATCGTGATCACTATAAATATCGTTAATACAAAAGTATCCCGTGTCATGCGGAATTATAATATTTACTAAATACTCAACTTCCATTATAAAATTCATATTAGACTAAATCGATGTTTAACACGAGGGAAACAAACGCTTGCAATAATTTACGGGGTGTGATTCAGCTTTTGCAGCGCTAAAGTGGATATTTAATATTTATTTTATAAGCAGTTTAGTAAAAACCTAATAATATAATATTGGTGGAGGTGGTGTATTGTGTATTGTTGCCTAATAAGGGTGGTGGTGGTCGTGTTTTTCAGATATAACAGCTTAACACAACAGCTGATAAACAGCACATGTAAAACAGGTTTATAAGGCTAAGCCCTAAGCCCTAAGCCCTAAGCCGTAAGCCGTAAGCCGTAAGCCGTAAGCCGTAAGCCGTAAGCCGTAAGCCGTAAGCCGTAAGCCGTAAGCCGTAAGCCGTAAGCCGTAAGCCGTAAGCCGTAAGCCGTAAGCCGTAAGCCGTAAGCCGTAAGCCGTAAGCCGTAAGCCGTAAGCCCTAAGCCCTAAGCCCTAAGCCCTAAGCCCTAAGCCCTAAGCCCTAAGCCCTAAGCCCTAAGCCCTAAGCCCTAAGCCCTAAGCCCTAAGCCCTAAGCCCTAAGCCCTAAGCCCTAAGCCCTAAGCCCTAAGCCCTAAGCCCTAAGCCCTAAGCCCTAAGCCCTAAGCCCTAAGCCCTAAGCCCTAAGCCCTAAGCCCTAAGCCCTAAGCCCTAAGCCCTAAGCCCTAAGCCCTAAGCCCTAAGCCCTAAGCCCTAAGCCCTAAGCCCTAAGCCCTAAGCCCTAAGCCCTAAGCCCTAAGCCCTAAGCCCTAAAACCTAAGCCCTAAACCCTAAGCCCTAAGCCCTAAGCCTTAGCGTCTAAAATATAATTATATAATTATCAGTAGTAACAGGAAGTATAACTGCAAGTGCAAAGTACATAGTTTGTTAAAAGTCGAAATACAGGGGAGGCATATATCTCTCCCTCTCCCTACAATATTAACCTATATTGTTTGATATATAAAATGTCATTATAGCGTTTTATTTATCGTTTATTATTTTACATCTATTTGTATTTAAATCCACCTCATTCATATAACTGTATCGAGATATCTTCTTATCGGGGTGTGTGTGTGTGTGTGCTGAATGAGTTGCATAGCTTTATATCCCATTATTAACATGTCTTTTGGAAGTTGATCAGTAGGTGTATGTGAGAAGAAAAGGTTAATAAAACAGGGTAATAAGATACAGTACATGTTTACATTTATTTAAATATAGAAACAGTTTAAATATTTATACAATTAAATTATATACACATTATATACATTTATAAAAATTAGTCAATCTCCATGATGCTATAATGACCCCATGGCAGAGAGTCGTAAGTACCAGGAAATAGATAACGTTTGTCATCGTGAGGACTTAGTGCGATTTTAGTTTGCTCCACAGATGAAACATTATGTTTATCAGCCTTGAACAATTTTTGTAGAACCGTTGTCTCCTTGCCCCCATTCAGACATTCTATATAATAGTTGAATGTGATTTTATTTTTAACAATGTGTCTCTTGACGCCTTTGGCTTTTTTAACGGCATCCTCCCCCTCTACACGCACAGCATACATTTTAGATCGTAACCCAACAAACTCGGGCATCACCTTACCGGCGTTCTCGTCCTTCATCATACCGAGAACCTTTTTATTTACTCTAGGAATATTGTAAATGTTATTGATATCATAATCAGAGGTGTCATATGTTGTTTGAGCGTCTTGTCGAATTACTTCGTATAAGTCATCGCACTCTACTTCGTATATGAGAGAATCGGTATCAGTGTAACAGACTCGCGCCTTATCGCCGAAACGATCCCTCATATACTTGTAGTGGAAATCGTAAATCGCTAATTTGGATATGTCCAAGATGCACATGCCTACGTATATGGGTTTATTAAAATAAACTTCTGTTTTATTAAGCTCTATAGCGGTTAAATTTTTCTCGAAAATAGTGCTAGATTTAAAATTTGGTTTTGAAATCAACGCCTCAGCACCGTACCTACCGTCCCATTTTGAAACCAATTTCACTATAGAGTGTTTGCGGATATTTTCCATGGTCTTGCCGAATACTGCGTTATTCATTAATTTAAATAAATTTTTCTCAAAATCATTTGTGGCAGCTGTACGTAATTTAGTGTTTAAATCTATATATTTTTTTAACCACGCTGATTGCTTAAACTTTAATACCCTATGAATTTTAGTTAATTTCAAACCGTTTTCCAAAGCTTGCTGCAGGTTGCGGTAATGAATCACATATTCTTTTCTATTTTTAAGTGTCGCCAATATTTTTTTCTCTTTGGACCCCTTAGGAGCCTCATGTACTGGGCAAAATGGCAGATCGCTGTGTGAATCATGAATGTATTGTGGGTACTCGAGATCAACCTCCAAAATATAACCCTCGGGGTTATCTTTGGGAACATTAAAATTAAAATCTGTTAAATCACCCTCCAACCATTCGAATCCGCCATATGGTAAGAACTGTGACATTGCCCACCCGTATTGGTTGTTTATATCGTTATAAATTAAGAATTTCGATTGTTGTAGAATCATAATTTGGAAGATATTTATTGTTGGCTTGCGCGTATCGTTTCGAGCATAGACTCAACCCACCTCTAATACCTTTTTCAATAAACAGAGCCATGTCTGTGTCTGTAAGCAATTCGAGGTTGATACCTGTGTATTTTAGCATACAATCCCACGTGTAGCCTGGGAGAGTATAGTAGTGGGCCGGGTCCAGACCATACGTGTTCATACAACTGTTGCGGAATTGTTCAAAAACATCCGTTAAAAGTAACACGTCAGTTTTCAAATACAAATCTGAATACTCGCCTAAATTTCGACACGCGAAACTCGACCAAACATCGCAAGCATGTGCATATTCGTTATCCGTAATATCAGCGTCATTAAGAGCGCTGTAAAAGTCTGCTTTTGATGGCAGTTGTGTCTCATTCAGTCTCGGCCAAGAATTGACATAATCATAAGGAAACACACCTTTACGTGTTAATAAATTAAATTTTCTTTCATCTAAGTCTGTAAATTGTGATTTTAAATTAGGATATTGAGTTAAATTTCCAGCCAATTTTTCCAAACTATCGGCTAAAAATCTAAAGGAGTCAATGAATCTAAATTTTATAATGTTGCCTACTACTCGTTTTGTAAACGAAATATAGCGTTCCTTGTTTATAGGGAGTAATTCGACACGACCCTCGAAATCCTTTGCAATATTTTTTATTATGAAATGTGAATCATAACCGCTCAGATTATGAAACACAATCACATGACTGTCCTGATACTTTATGTTACACTTTTCATGCGCTGCGCCGCGATACTTGCCGGTAAGGTGACAATGGTCTCTAATGCGTTTATCATCATGTTTAAATGGCTGCTCACACATGTGACAACGTTTTGTAGAGCGGAATTCGGTCTCCTGTTCAAATGTAAACTTCATAGGTAACGGGCAAAGGAACACCGTCTCTACATCTTCAGCGAGCTGTTTCATCTCCTGAGCGAACCATTTTTGTGCGTCTTCCCCACGATATGATTTATAGAAACTCAGAGTGTCATCATAAGTGCATTTGAAGAAATATGCAGCCCCATGTGGTATATGTTCTTGTAACGTTTTTGCTGCTTGAATCTTTTTATCAATTTCGCTAGTTGGCGGTTTAAGCAAACACTCGAGGTCTGCATAAACTACGAACGGTGTCTTTTCTTTATTCTTAAAGTTTTTAAATTTCAAGTTTGCCTCTTTGGGTTCGAGCATTTTGGTTTTACAATCATTTAGTTTGATACAGTCTTTTGTGTGAATCTCCAGTTTCGATTTCGAAGTGAAATAATGCAGACAGCGGTCGCAGAAGAACTTTTGATGGTCATGTTTGCTGAGCTGTGTTGATACGAAGCGGCTTAAATTTTTTACCCATACGTAATGATATTTAGGTATACTTTACCAGTCTTCTTCATAATGATTTTGGATTAGAAGCAGGTTTACATGTACGTTGAATGAAATATTATTTTGAGCTTCAAATCGGGGAATTTGTTTGATAGTCATGGGCATTGTTATGTTCTTTAAATTTAGAACTGTATCGTAGTGTGGATAGGATGTTGTGCGCTTTGCAATTTCAGATTGTGCAGGGTGGAGAGCAGAAGTTACCGCCCACGCAAAACATGCATCGTCTTCGTTTTTCACATTGATGCAAGCTTTTTTTAATTTTATTGATTTCGGCAACTCGATGTATGAAGAGCCAAGTTGTGGAGTAAATTTGTTGATATTGAATGAGATGTTTATTATCTCGCTCGAGGCCCAACCACTACCCTTTTCCTGAAATTCCTCAAGTTGTGTTAAAATGTCATCGTTGATGTTTTTCATAAACCATACATCCAGCTTTGTATCGCGATAGATTGGAACGTTATTCGTCTTCAAATATTTATAGTCCTCAATCTCAGCATCACCCTTCTTCATTATAAATAAACCACAAAACACAGCGTTGACTTTCAATGTAACTTCTTTTTTCAACATTGCCTTGATTCGTCGACAAAACAAGTCCTGGGCGTCTTTGAGAAATGCTGTGGGCTCTTTATGATTCAGACTACAGATTACAGCACCTGTCCGCATTCTGCATGCAAACGCAGATTGAATGTCAACCCATTTAACGCGGGTGCTTACACGATTCAGGCGGTTGGGGTTTGGCTGTGTATACCCCGAACCGACAATTCTCCTTAGTCCTTTCATTACAGACCGGAAGCTGTGCATAAGCGTTATACTGTTGATGATATGCTGCTTCTCACCCACGCTTCTTGCAGTCTTTAGTGCTGCATTCATGGTGCGGATATGTCGTCCACATTCCTTGATTGCTGACTCCAACATCTCCGGTTGTTCATGTATTATGAGCGTACTCCACAAGTCTTGAAAAAGACTGATTTTTATTAGATGTTGAAGAAGCCATTTTCTACAACTGATAATTTTCTAATTAATAGACTACAATGATGTTCACAGGTTAAAGTGATATTATAGAC
Source organism: Lordithon lunulatus (assembly GCA_963942505.1). Classification (NCBI taxonomy): domain Eukaryota; kingdom Metazoa; phylum Arthropoda; class Insecta; order Coleoptera; family Staphylinidae; genus Lordithon; species Lordithon lunulatus. The sequence continues at coordinate 43,213,796 of OZ012667.1, read as the reverse complement.
TGATTTAATTTTTTAAATTACACGACTACTTCCTGCGACCGCGCTCGAGTGTATGACGCGTTAATGAGTGGCCATAACAAATACTATTAATTTTATAATTAATTTATAGTGGTAGGGTGATATCAGGTATCCACCTCACCATGCGATTTAAGCGCGATATCCCTACAAAACTTTGTCCCCGATATTGTGAGTATTTGATCTTCCGAGTACGTGCAGAAGGAAGCTCATCCAAGAGAAATTTGAAAATCGGAGTGTTGAACTGTGTACTGCGTCTATAGGTGCCTAAAATCTAGACTATAACACCATAAATTGGGGTAATTTAAGCTATGCGGACTATTTAGCTATAAAAGACCCCGTTTATGGTGAAGATCGCTGGTGGTGTGTACTGGGCACCGAGTATAATATAACTTCATTTTTTTTATGTGCGGGTAGGTGCTTCCAACCGCGAGCGTTTTTGTGTACAGTGCGTCGAACGATTAAAATCTATTAGTGCGCGTAAACATTTAAACTATTATTTTCAGGTTGAACATTCTTCATGTGTTGAACATGTCAGTGTCGTTTATCAAAATTATATTTCGCAAAATATATGTTGGTGCTCGGGTTGTTTCGTAAAAAATTTATTCACTATATCTCGCGTTTAAAATTTACTTTCGATGAATGATTCACTTTTCACGTTTCACATTTTTCTTGCTTGTTTAATTACTGTGAGGAGGTTATTCAGAAGTGGTTGTAACCTATCATCGGGGCGAAGGTTGGAGTTGTTTAATTGACTTGAATATTATTAATATCCCATTCATGTTTGGTGTATTGCTATTTGTTAAGTTTTAAATTTTTAAATAAATATTTGTGTTTACATCTGATGTAATTAATTTGTATTTAATCACCCCTCTTAATGTTTTAGGTTAATCGGATTATTTTTTTTTGGTTACTATATTAATTCAGGTATAAGGATTAAGGTGTTAATGATACGTTGGTTATGGCAATAGGTTGTAACAATAAAGCAAGGACAAACATTATATTTTCAAAATGTGATTTATTGAATTTTCTAAAATACATCGTTATTCTCTATTCTACGTATTTCTGAAACCTGGTTGGTCTTGACCAAACCACCACCAACATGCTGAGGGAAATCTCTTCCTATAGAACCTCAAGTCTAAGCACGTATATCTAGCTTGTGCTTCTGCTATATTAATATTTACATGTTTCTGAAACCGGGTATGTCTTCTTCTTTTTCCTCAACAAATTTGAGTTTGCAATCTTATTAATTTGAATCGTGCTATTGTGTTGTTGTTTTTCTTTACATGAGTCCTTGTTGTTTTCCAAATAAACTTTAAAATTACATATAGTAATAGATTTTCCTCCTTGCTCTTGTATACGATGCATCTCTAAACACAGAGGTTCCTGAATGTTATTCTCATACCAATCCAGCGTCTCTTCCAGAGTAATTTTGCCATTTAGTTCCACACTCTTGTATGTATCCTTTATAGTCGCGGTTGAATACTTTATTTTTACAACCACTCTAATTTTCTCTATAGAATTTTCTTTTTTAAATGCTTTTAACTGTCTCATGAATTGCGCAGAGTAGTCATTCAACAGACATTTTAATGCTTCTATATTGAACTCATAAAAGCCGTGTACAGCAATAAACATGAAATCCCTCCAAGGATTAAACTGAATCGTAAACGTTGGAAATATTTTTTCCTGGTTTGTGGGTGTAACGGATTGATTTATTTGTAAAGCAATATTATTATTATTGTTACTATTGTTACAATGGTAACGTTGATGGCGTGTTAAATTGCTTTTTCTTGCGAAATTCTTCTACTTTTCACACTGATGTCGAATTATCTCCTCTGCTCCCTGTTGATTGCGGTGCGAAGATCGCAACGCTTTCATTTGTGCTCGAAACCCGTTCATACGTAAAACACAGTCTGCAATATGCAGTTTTTCATTCACCGACGTGGAAGATTTTAGTACTGCATTCATGGTGAGAATGTGACGTCCACATTCCTTGATTGCAAACTCCAAACCCCAGGGGTTGTGTGTGACTTCTTGGAGACGGTTTTTTGTCTCCTCCACAATATTATCCAAAGACATATTACTTGATGCAGAGCTCATATTTCAGGTTAAGTTTATGATGATGATGTGTACTGAAGACGACTCAATCAGGAACTGATTATTCATAAGAAAATCGCACTATTTATACCTTCGCGCTCCCGAAACTAATCAACGAGAACGTGGACAAAATTCACTTTAAGAAGTAATGTTACATTTTTTCGTGTAAGAATACATAAAATATGTACATCGAAAAACAATCCTAATTCATTTCTTCTTAACTCGAGTGCGGAGTTTCGCTAAAACATACACACTTTAACTTGCAGCCGGTAAACTGATAAGAATATTGTTTACATTTCATTGCGATTCATTTATTCTCATTTTTAATTTCCCCAAATATAATACGATCATGTAAGGCCCGCGATTTACTTATGGACTTGCGGCCTCCTTCGTCTGTTCTTATGTTCTGATAATTATATATTTAACTGAAAGATGGTTCGAAATATTTTAGAAGTCCACTAACCTTGGCGCGTTGATGATGATAACGTTATCATCGTCGCTGCCGCTGCAATTAACAAGCGAGTTCATTTCATACGTCACATGTCTATATTTACCCAGCAGGAAGTCAACTCGTGCCACAAGGGCCTTAGACACTAAATAACCTTAAATTCGTGCTCCTTGCATCGCTTTCATTTGAGTACAAACATGACGTCATTTGGACGACCGGAAGTCGCTATTTTTCGATTTCGGACATTTTATATTTCGACCGGAAGTGGTCATTTTGGATTTTTTGACAGCCCACGTAAAGCAGCCGCCATCTTGGATTTTCAATTTTTATCACCCTGTATATTTCGACTGCCGCCATCTTGGATTTTCAATTTTTGATCCTCTGTATATTCCAACAGCCGCCATCTTGAAATTTCATTTTGAATCACCCTGTATAATCAAATTTGAATTTTCATGCCGCCCCCCCCGCCAACCCGCAACAGACACCCTGTCAACCGCCCCCCCCGCCAACCCGTAACAGACACCCTGTCAACCGCCCCCCTGTCCCTGCACACCCGCGCAACCACCCAGGCGCCTGCACGCACTGTAGGCAACCATAAGTACACGAGTGTACTAGCCAAAAGTAGTAGTGGTGGGGATATATTTATTTTTCAAAATCCCATAAGAATTAACATGGAGATTTGCTGTAGAACCGGCCTAGCTACTCTACTTTTCTGGCTTCTGCTTCGCGTCGAAACAATAGGTGTACGAGGTGGAAATAAATCCTTGATAATGCGTTCATACTTTATTCCTCGCCGTACCATCAATTTTCCTGCTCCATAGTTTTGATAGTGAGCTCGTGTTGTTTTGAGTATGCTTTGTAATCATTTAGATCAAGTTCGTGTATCCCATGGGTTGTTTCATAAAGAGTAACTGATAGAGACCTTTGGTGCCACGATAACTTTTCTCAAGTAAATGAAAATCGTTGTCATCAGAAGTAACAAGTGTCTAGCATCCATTTGTTATTGTCTGTATTAAATCGTACACCTGATACGTAATCCATATCAGCACCTTGTGTCACCAGCATAATGATGTACTTTCGAGGCAACTCTCCTAGTGAATTCAAGTACTCTTCACCCTGCTGTGTAGTATTTAGCGCTACATTCAGCTGACTATAATTAGCAATTATACTTGTTTCAGAGTCGGGCATATTTCGAAAACCTCATCATCAGCATCTGCGATTGCATCAAGCTGAAGAGGTTCACTTCTTCGACCTTGCCAGCGTATTTGTTTTTCATCACCGTCATAATTTTCTTTCTTAGAATCATCTCTCTTAAAATCATCATCATCATATCTTTTAATTTCAGCTTTTACAGCAATTTCTTCGTCGGGTTGTCTTTTTATTTTAGTGATAAGTTCCTGTAGTGGATGCACCAGAGGTCTTAGATTCGACGAAATTACATCATCGGACTGAGCGTTTCAAGTTTCTTTCGAATGTGTTTTCGAGTTTTTACAAGTTCTCTAGTGATATGGGAATGTATTTCACGACGACGTTGCATCGCGAATGTTGTTGAATTGGAATCACATTTATGGGTATATATACGTATCAAATCCTTTACGAAATCTTTTACCAGACTCCAATGTCGAATCTTTATCTATTACTAAAAATCCGAATGTTTCCCTCTAACAGAGTTTACACATTTTTTAAACTGATCGAGTGTCATATCCATGCTCACGTGATCTTCATTAACGTGTCGCATATTACATATATCCGTTACAAAGAGACATATCAAGTTTGCATTGTCGCGAATTAACTGCTTGCTTGCACGTGCATATGACTGAATGGGAATAAAGGAACATACATCAAAGTGTCTCCCCATCATAAAATACAGACGAATTATTCTTTGTGGTGAGCACGCCAAGTCATCGAATATCATAATTGAGTTTGGTTTAATTTTGCTTCGATGCAATATAGTCTCTGATTCAGAATGCGTGTAATATCCAATGGTCTTTATTGAATTCAGTAATTCATCTAGAATGTATACTTTGGTTAATTTAACTATAAATATACACATTTTCAAATGATAGTCCGGTCGTATTTTCCAACAGGCTCAACGTAACATTTGTTTTAACACAGCCTTAAAGAATTACCCTTTGAACTATATCTCTCATCGTATCAATTTTGCGGACCCGGTACTAAGTTAGAACGCAGACTCCGTAGAGGTGTTAAAGACATAAACCAGTTAGATAATTAGAAGCCTGCAGAGAACACGACTAGCGTACGGTATTCCAAGAATCGATTGAAAAAGGCAGATAGGAAATTAGCGGATCAAGCTTGGCAACGTGTGAAAAGTAGAAACGCTTCTATTGGCGAAAAAGCGACTGCTTGGCTCGTGACAAACATTATGAAGGCAAAGTCGGGGAAAGTCGGTGGACGTTTACGTCGTCGTCGTCGACAACAACATCAACAACGTGTATCATTCCGTAGAGCTCTAGTAACACCGGCAATGAACGCAGTTAGAGGTCCGAGGCGAAATCATTGTCGGACAAAGCCAACGTAGGTTACGAAGCTGCTCGACGTGCTCTCAAACTTGCTAAATGGAAAAAGATTGCATTGCCTCGAATTATTCCCATATCTAAATATGGAGGGTTCATGATACCCCTAATGTCTGGCTTGGCAGCACTGGGTAGCTTAATCGGTGCTGGTACAGGAGTAGCAGTGCTGTACAGGAAGCTAAGACAGCAAGAAAACAGTTGGACGAGACTAAACGACATAATCGTCAAATGGAGTCAGTCGCATTAAGCGGAAAATCGGGAACTGGTTTATTTCTGAAACCATATCGCAAAGGACTCGGTCTTTACATACAGCCAAAAAACCATTGAGATTACCCCACAAACCTCTCACGAAACGCGACATTACACAGTACGTTAGAGTCAATAAAATCGATGGATTTCGCGGGGTATTCATGAAGGATCAATTTGCTAAGTTACGTCCATTAATGGACGAGTGTGCAATTTTTAATCTTGACAAGAGCACCGGATCTGGAACCCACTGGTGTGCCCATCGTAAAAATGGGAACAAGGTGTTATGGTTCGACAGCTACGGCGATCTGATACCTCCACTTGAATTAAAACAATACTTATATGGATGTGATATAATTTACAATTACGATATATATATATATATATATATATATATATATATATATATATATATATCAATTAACTTCCTATGACTGTGGACATCAGTGTTTGGAATTTATGTATAAAAGTGTATAAGGTACATGTGCAGGATATAGTATGAATCTAACATTCACCTTAAGAGGAAGCAGAACAAACATTTTGTCTGCACAATATCATCTTCCCATTGATTTCGATTTAAACATCAACTACGGACTACGTTTAATTGGTTTCTACTCGTATAACTCTATACCGAATATCGAGGAAGGTATTAATAAATTTTACTACAAAGACAAGAACTCTACTACCGCCTACCAAGAACTGGTGATACCAACAGGATCATATGAGATATCTGATATCGAGAAATATCTCAATAGTAAACTTCCCGGTGGAATTTCGCTAAAAGTCAACAATAATACGTTAAAGTGTGAATTGCACAGTGATAAATACGATATTAATTTTGAAGAAGAAGATTCAATCAGAAAATTCTTGGATTTTCTGCACGACCATATCCTAGGGGTAAACCTTACGAGTCTGAACATCGAGTGGAAATACTGCGCGTTATAACAATTCGTGTGGAATCCAACATAATATCCGGTTCCTATTACAACGATTATCTACTTTCTCTCTTTCGTTAAAAGTTGCATCGGGCTTTGCGATCAGCGAGGAGCTGACCAATATTATATATCTACCTGTCAACGTACGAACCATATCATGATGAAATACGCATTCCAATTCAAACCCAGAACATTTACACCGCTTCCTGCAACTGATACTTGTACACCGAGGAGAAATTTACATCCAAAAAGAGCAGCAAGGTTATAAATGCATACTCATTTTTATTTGATGAAATCAGATACGAGCTGAACGGAGTTGAAATTGATAGGATCCGTGACTGCGGCATGACCTCAACACTTAAAGGTCTTGTTTCGTTCAATAAAAATTAACTTAACGCACTGTCTGTTGCTGGCTGGTATGGAGGAGTAGGAAAGTCTACCACTGCAACCCATCATATAGATGACATCAATGCTTGTATACCACTAAAAAAGCTGTTTGGGTTCTGCAATTTTGGGATACTGATTTCAGACCCACATTGTGCAAAATGTCTTACCGAGGAAATAACTCAAGAAGGTTCAACCCAGCTAACTTCGTTCACGAAGACGCTGACCGCAGCTATCAGATAGCTGCTGATTCACTACGATTTGATAACGCTCAGTATAATCCACGTGGCAGAGGCCAGTCCCGCTCAGGCGGTAGACGTCCGTATCAAGGAAAACGTGTCGAGAGCTATCGTAGAGTGAAATCGCAAATAACCGAGCATGACTTAAGTGAAGAACTTCGAAAGAAGTTGATGCCCGGCTCTAAAGATGGATGCTCTGCAGCTGAACGCATTGAAGCAATATCCACTATGCGTGCAATCACGCTTACAGTAACAACACGAGCCATAGGATTTAGTGTCGCTCAAATTTACTTATCAATGTCCAGTATAAATCGACAAAACATCCGTGGTAGTATCTACTCTACATATAGAGTGTGTCTTTCTGTTTTAGAGACCAAGATCCAGTTAGTTCAGAGAGGAATAGTAATTATCGTAAAATTATCGTAAACGCTAAGCAAGAGCTTGTCCTAATACGATCGCGCAACGATATTTATATCACCTTTGTACAGATTTATCTGTACAAAGGTGAAATTTACATCCAAAAAGAGCAGCAAGGTTATAAATGCATACTCATTTTTATTTGATGAAATCAGATACGAGCTGAACGGAGTTGAAATTGATAGGATCCGTGACTGCGGCATGACCTCAACACTTAAAGGTCTTGTTTCGTTCAATAAAAATTAACTTAACGCACTGTCTGTTGCTGGCTGGTATGGAGGAGTAGGAAAGTCTACCACTGCAACCCATCATATAGATGACATCAATGCTTGTATACCACTAAAAAAGCTGTTTGGGTTCTGCAATTTTGGGATACTGATTTCAGACCCACATTGTGCAAAATGTCTTACCGAGGAAATAACTCAAGAAGGTTCAACCCAGCTAACTTCGTTCACGAAGACGCTGACCGCAGCTATCAGATAGCTGCTGATTCACTACGATTTGATAACGCTCAGTATAATCCACGTGGCAGAGGCCAGTCCCGCTCAGGCGGTAGACGTCCGTATCAAGGAAAACGTGTCGAGAGCTATCGTAGAGTGAAATCGCAAATAACCGAGCATGACTTAAGTGAAGAACTTCGAAAGAAGTTGATGCCCGGCTCTAAAGATGGATGCTCTGCAGCTGAACGCATTGAAGCAATATCCACTATGCGTGCAATCACGCTTACAGTAACAACACGAGCCATAGGATTTAGTGTCGCTCAAATTTACTTATCAATGTCCAGTATAAATCGACAACACATCCGTGGTAGTATCTACTCTACATATAGAGTGTGTCTTTCTGTTTTAGAGACCAAGATCCAGTTAGTTCAGAGAGGAATAGTAATTATCGTAAAATTATCGTAAACGCTAAGCAAGAGCTTGTCCTAATACGATCGCGCAACGATATTTATATCACCTTTGTACAGATTTATCTGTACAAAGGTGAAATTTACATCCAAAAAGAGCAGCAAGGTTATAAATGCATACTCATTTTTATTTGATGAAATCAGATACGAGCTGAACGGAGTTGAAATTGATAGGATCCGTGACTGCGGCATGACCTCAACACTTAAAGGTCTTGTTTCGTTCAATAAAAATTAACTTAACGCACAGTCTGTTGCTGGCTGGTATGGAGGAGTAGGAAAGTCTACCACTGCAACCCATCATATAGATGACATCAATGCTTGTATACCACTAAAACAGCTGTTTGGGTTCTGCAATTTTGGGATACTGATTTCAGACCCACATTGTGCAAAATGTCTTACCGAGGAAATAACTCAAGAAGGTTCAACCCAGCTAACTTCGTTCACGAAGACGCTGACCGCAGCTATCAGATAGCTGCTGATTCACTACGATTTGATAACGCTCAGTATAATCCACGTGGCAGAGGCCAGTCCCGCTCAGGCGGTAGACGTCCGTATCAAGGAAAACGTGTCGAGAGCTATCGTAGAGTGAAATCGCAAATAACCGAGCATGACTTAAGTGAAGAACTTCGAAAGAAGTTGATGCCCGGCTCTAAAGATGGATGCTCTGCAGCTGAACGCATTGAAGCAATATCCACTATGCGTGCAATCACGCTTACAGTAACAACACGAGCCATAGGATTTAGTGTCGCTCAAATTTACTTATCAATGTCCAGTATAAATCGACAAAACATCCGTGGTAGTATCTACTCTACATATAGAGTGTGTCTTTCTGTTTTAGAGACCAAGATCCAGTTAGTTCAGAGAGGAATAGTAATTATCGTAAAATTATCGTAAACGCTAAGCAAGAGCTTGTCCTAATACGATCGCGCAACGATATTTATATCACCTTTGTACAGATTTATCTGTACAAAGGTGAAATTTACATCCAAAAAGAGCAGCAAGGTTATAAATGCATACTCATTTTTATTTGATGAAATCAGATACGAGCTGAACGGAGTTGAAATTGATAGGATCCGTGACTGCGGCATGACCTCAACACTTAAAGGTCTTGTTTCGTTCAATAAAAATTAACTTAACGCACTGTCTGTTGCTGGCTGGTATGGAGGAGTAGGAAAGTCTACCACTGCAACCCATCATATAGATGACATCAATGCTTGTATACCACTAAAAAAGCTGTTTGGGTTCTGCAATTTTGGGATACTGATTTCAGACCCACATTGTGCAAAATGTCTTACCGAGGAAATAACTCAAGAAGGTTCAACCCAGCTAACTTCGTTCACGAAGACGCTGACCGCAGCTATCAGATAGCTGCTGATTCACTACGATTTGATAACGCTCAGTATAATCCACGTGGCAGAGGCCAGTCCCGCTCAGGCGGTAGACGTCCGTATCAAGGAAAACGTGTCGAGAGCTATCGTAGAGTGAAATCGCAAATAACCGAGCATGACTTAAGTGAAGAACTTCGAAAGAAGTTGATGCCCGGCTCTAAAGATGGATGCTCTGCAGCTGAACGCATTGAAGCAATATCCACTATGCGTGCAATCACGCTTACAGTAACAACACGAGCCATAGGATTTAGTGTCGCTCAAATTTACTTATCAATGTCCAGTATAAATCGACAAAACATCCGTGGTAGTATCTACTCTACATATAGAGTGTGTCTTTCTGTTTTAGAGACCAAGATCCAGTTAGTTCAGAGAGGAATAGTAATTATCGTAAAATTATCGTAAACGCTAAGCAAGAGCTTGTCCTAATACGATCGCGCAACGATATTTATATCACCTTTGTACAGATTTATCTGTACAAAGGTGAAATTTACATCCAAAAAGAGCAGCAAGGTTATAAATGCATACTCATTTTTATTTGATGAAATCAGATACGAGCTGAACGGAGTTGAAATTGATAGGATCCGTGACTGCGGCATGACCTCAACACTTAAAGGTCTTGTTTCGTTCAATAAAAATTAACTTAACGCACTGTCTGTTGCTGGCTGGTATGGAGGAGTAGGAAAGTCTACCACTGCAACCCATCATATAGATGACATCAATGCTTGTATACCACTAAAAAAGCTGTTTGGGTTCTGCAATTTTGGGATACTGATTTCAGACCCACATTGTGCAAAATGTCTTACCGAGGAAATAACTCAAGAAGGTTCAACCCAGCTAACTTCGTTCACGAAGACGCTGACCGCAGCTATCAGATAGCTGCTGATTCACTACGATTTGATAACGCTCAGTATAATCCACGTGGCAGAGGCCAGTCCCGCTCAGGCGGTAGACGTCCGTATCAAGGAAAACGTGTCGAGAGCTATCGTAGAGTGAAATCGCAAATAACCGAGCATGACTTAAGTGAAGAACTTCGAAAGAAGTTGATGCCCGGCTCTAAAGATGGATGCTCTGCAGCTGAACGCATTGAAGCAATATCCACTATGCGTGCAATCACGCTTACAGTAACAACACGAGCCATAGGATTTAGTGTCGCTCAAATTTACTTATCAATGTCCAGTATAAATCGACAACACATCCGTGGTAGTATCTACTCTACATATAGAGTGTGTCTTTCTGTTTTAGAGACCAAGATCCAGTTAGTTCAGAGAGGAATAGTAATTATCGTAAAATTATCGTAAACGCTAAGCAAGAGCTTGTCCTAATACGATCGCGCAACGATATTTATATCACCTTTGTACAGATTTATCTGTACAAAGGTGAAATTTACATCCAAAAAGAGCAGCAAGGTTATAAATGCATACTCATTTTTATTTGATGAAATCAGATACGAGCTGAACGGAGTTGAAATTGATAGGATCCGTGACTGCGGCATGACCTCAACACTTAAAGGTCTTGTTTCGTTCAATAAAAATTAACTTAACGCACTGTCTGTTGCTGGCTGGTATGGAGGAGTAGGAAAGTCTACCACTGCAACCCATCATATAGATGACATCAATGCTTGTATACCACTAAAAAAGCTGTTTGGGTTCTGCAATTTTGGGATACTGATTTCAGACCCACATTGTGCAAAATGTCTTACCGAGGAAATAACTCAAGAAGGTACAACCCAGCTAACTTCGTTCACGAAGACGCTGACCGCAGCCATCAGATAGCTGCTGATTCACTACGATTTGATAACGCTCAGTATAATCCACGTGGCAGAGGCCAGTCCCGCTCAGGCGGTAGACGTCCGTATCAAGGAAAACGTGTCGAGAGCTATCGTAGAGTGAAATCGCAAATAACCGAGCATGACTTAAGTGAAGAACTTCGAAAGAAGTTGATGCCCGGCTCTAAAGATGGATGCTCTGCAGCTGAACGCATTGAAGCAATATCCACTATGCGTGCAATCACGCTTACAGTAACAACACGAGCCATAGGATTTAGTGTCGCTCAAATTTACTTATCAATGTCCAGTATAAATCGACAACACATCCGTGGTAGTATCTACTCTACATATAGAGTGTGTCTTTCTGTTTTAGAGACCAAGATCCAGTTAGTTCAGAGAGGAATAGTAATTATCGTAAAATTATCGTAAACGCTAAGCAAGAGCTTGGCCTAATACGATCGCGCAACGATATTTATATCACCTTTGTACAGATTTATCTGTACAAAGGTGAAATTTACATCCAAAAAGAGCAGCAAGGTTATAAATGCATACTCATTTTTATTTGATGAAATCAGATACGAGCTGAACGGAGTTGAAATTGATAGGATCCGTGACTGCGGCATGACCTCAACACTTAAAGGTCTTGTTTCGTTCAATAAAAATTAACTTAACGCACTGTCTGTTGCTGGCTGGTATGGAGGAGTAGGAAAGTCTACCACTGCAACCCATCATATAGATGACATCAATGCTTGTATACCACTAAAAAAGCTGTTTGGGTTCTGCAATTTTGGGATACTGATTTCAGACCCACATTGTGCAAAATGTGTTACCGAGGAAATAACTCAAGAAGGTTCAACCCAGCTAACTTCGTTCACGAAGACGCTGAGCGCAGCTATCAGATAGCTGCTGATTCACTACGATTTGATAACGCTCAGTATAATCCACGTGGCAGAGGCCAGTCCCGCTCAGGCGGTAGACGTCCGTATCAAGGAAAACGTGTCGAGAGCTATCGTAGAGTGAAATCGCAAATAACCGAGCATGACTTAAGTGAAGAACTTCGAAAGAAGTTGATGCCCGGCTCTAAAGATGGATGCTCTGCAGCTGAACGCATTGAAGCAATATCCACTATGCGTGCAATCACGCTTACAGTAACAACACGAGCCATAGGATTTAGTGTCGCTCAAATTTACTTATCAATGTCCAGTATAAATCGACAAAACATCCGTGGTAGTATCTACTCTACATATAGAGTGTGTCTTTCTGTTTTAGAGACCAAGGTCCAGTTAGTTCAGAGAGGAATAGTAATTATCGTAAAATTATCGTAAACGCTAAGCAAGAGCTTGTCCTAATACGATCGCGCAACGATATTTATATCACCTTTGTACAGATTTATCTGTACAAAGGTGAAATTTACATCCAAAAAGAGCAGCAAGGTTATAAATGCATACTCATTTTTATTTGATGAAATCAGATACGAGCTGAACGGAGTTGAAATTGATAGGATCCGTGACTGCGGCATGACCTCAACACTTAAAGGTCTTGTTTCGTTCAATAAAAATTAACTTAACGCACTGTCTGTTGCTGGCTGGTATGGAGGAGTAGGAAAGTCTACCACTGCAACCCATCATATAGATGACATCAATGCTTGTATACCACTAAAAAAGCTGTTTGGGTTCTGCAATTTTGGGATACTGATTTCAGACCCACATTGTGCAAAATGTGTTACCGAGGAAATAACTCAAGAAGGTACAACCCAGCTAACTTCGTTCACGAAGACGCTGACCGCAGCCATCAGATAGCTGCTGATTCACTACGATTTGATAACGCTCAGTATAATCCACGTGGCAGAGGCCAGTCCCGCTCAGGCGGTAGACGTCCGTATCAAGGAAAACGTGTCGAGAGCTATCGTAGAGTGAAATCGCAAATAACCGAGCATGACTTAAGTGAAGAACTTCGAAAGAAGTTGATGCCCGGCTCTAAAGATGGATGCTCTGCAGCTGAACGCATTGAAGCAATATCCACTATGCGTGCAATCACGCTTACAGTAACACGAGCCATAGGATTTAGTGTCGCTCAAATTTACTTATCAATGTCCAGTATAAATCGACAAAACATCCGTGGTAGTATCTACTCTACATATAGAGTGTGTCTTTCTGTTTTAGAGACCAAGATCCAGTTAGTTCAGAGAGGAATAGTAATTATCGTAAAATTATCGTAAACGCTAAGCAAGAGCTTGTCCTAATACGATCGCGCAACGATATTTATATCACCTTTGTACAGATTTATCTGTACAAAGGTGAAATTTACATCCAAAAAGAGCAGCAAGGTTATAAATGCATACTCATTTTTATTTGATGAAATCAGATACGAGCTGAACGGAGTTGAAATTGATAGGATCCGTGACTGCGGCATGACCTCAACACTTAAAGGTCTTGTTTCGTTCAATAAAAATTAACTTAACGCACTGTCTGTTGCTGGCTGGTATGGAGGAGTAGGAAAGTCTACCACTGCAACCCATCATATAGATGACATCAATGCTTGTATACCACTAAAAAAGCTGTTTGGGTTCTGCAATTTTGGGATACTGATTTCAGACCCACATTGTGCAAAATGTCTTACCGAGGAAATAACTCAAGAAGGTTCAACCCAGCTAACTTCGTTCACGAAGACGCTGACCGCAGCTATCAGATAGCTGCTGATTCACTACGATTTGATAACGCTCAGTATAATCCACGTGGCAGAGGCCAGTCCCGCTCAGGCGGTAGACGTCCGTATCAAGGAAAACGTGTCGAGAGCTATCGTAGAGTGAAATCGCAAATAACCGAGCATGACTTAAGTGAAGAACTTCGAAAGAAGTTGATGCCCGGCTCTAAAGATGGATGCTCTGCAGCTGAACGCATTGAAGCAATATCCACTATGCGTGCAATCACGCTTACAGTAACAACACGAGCCATAGGATTTAGTGTCGCTCAAATTTACTTATCAATGTCCAGTATAAATCGACAACACATCCGTGGTAGTATCTACTCTACATATAGAGTGTGTCTTTCTGTTTTAGAGACCAAGATCCAGTTAGTTCAGAGAGGAATAGTAATTATCGTAAAATTATCGTAAACGCTAAGCAAGAGCTTGTCCTAATACGATCGCGCAACGATATTTATATCACCTTTGTACAGATTTATCTGTACAAAGGTGAAATTTACATCCAAAAAGAGCAGCAAGGTTATAAATGCATACTCATTTTTATTTGATGAAATCAGATACGAGCTGAACGGAGTTGAAATTGATAGGATCCGTGACTGCGGCTTGACCTCAACACTTAAAGGTCTTGTTTCGTTCAATAAAAATTAACTTAACGCACTGTCTGTTGCTGGCTGGTATGGAGGAGTAGGAAAGTCTACCACTGCAACCCATCATATAGATGACATCAATGCTTGTATACCACTAAAAAAGCTGTTTGGGTTCTGCAATTTTGGGATACTGATTTCAGACCCACATTGTGCAAAATGTCTTACCGAGGAAATAACTCAAGAAGGTACAACCCAGCTAACTTCGTTCACGAAGACGCTGACCGCAGCTATCAGATAGCTGCTGATTCACTACGATTTGATAACGCTCAGTATAATCCACGTGGCAGAGGCCAGTCCCGCTCAGGCGGTAGACGTCCGTATCAAGGAAAACGTGTCGAGAGCTATCGTAGAGTGAAATCGCAAATAACCGAGCATGACTTAAGTGAAGAACTTCGAAAGAAGTTGATGCCCGGCTCTAAAGATGGATGCTCTGCAGCTGAACGCATTGAAGCAATATCCACTATGCGTGCAATCACGCTTACAGTAACAACACGAGCCATAGGATTTAGTGTCGCTCAAATTTACTTATCTATGTCCAGTATAAATCGACAAAACATCCGTGGTAGTATCTACTCTACATATAGAGTGTGTCTTTCTGTTTTAGAGACCAAGATCCAGTTAGTTCAGAGAGGAATAGTAATTATCGTAAAATTATCGTAAACGCTAAGCAAGAGCTTGTCCTAATACGATCGCGCAACGATATTTATATCACCTTTGTACAGATTTATCTGTACAAAGGTGAAATCTACATCCAAAAAGAGCAGCAAGGTTATAAATGCATACTCATTTTTATTTGATGAAATCAGATACGAGCTGAACGGAGTTGAAATTGATAGGATCCGTGACTGCGGCATGACCTCAACACTTAAAGGTCTTGTTTCGTTCAATAAAAATTAACTTAACGCACTGTCTGTTGCTGGCTGGTATGGAGGAGTAGGAAAGTCTACCACTGCAACCCATCATATAGATGACATCAATGCTTGTATACCACTAAAAAAGCTGTTTGGGTTCTGCAATTTTGGGATACTGATTTCAGACCCACATTGTGCAAAATGTCTTACCGAGGAAATAACTCAAGAAGGTTCAACCCAGCTAACTTCGTTCACGAAGACGCTGACCGGAGCTATCAGATAGCTGCTGATTCACTACGATTTGATAACGCTCAGTATAATCCACGTGGCAGAGGCCAGTCCCGCTCAGGCGGTAGACGTCCGTATCAAGGAAAACGTGTCGAGAGCTATCGTAGAGTGAAATCGCAAATAACCGAGCATGACTTAAGTGAAGAACTTCGAAAGAAGTTGATGCCCGGCTCTAAAGATGGATGCTCTGCAGCTGAACGCATTGAAGCAATATCCACTATGCGTGCAATCACGCTTACAGTAACAACACGAGCCATAGGATTTAGTGTCGCTCAAATTTACTTATCAATGTCCAGTATAAATCGACAAAACATCCGTGGTAGTATCTACTCTACATATAGAGTGTGTCCTTCTGTTTTAGAGACCAAGATCCAGTTAGTTCAGAGAGGAATAGTAATTATCGTAAAATTATCGTAAACGCTAAGCAAGAGCTTGTCCTAATACGATCGCGCAACGATATTTATATCACCTTTGTACAGATTTATCTGTACAAAGGTGAAATTTACATCCAAAAAGAGCAGCAAGGTTATAAATGCATACTCATTTTTATTTGATGAAATCAGATACGAGCTGAACGGAGTTGAAATTGATAGGATCCGTGACTGCGGCATGACCTCAACACTTAAAGGTCTTGTTTCGTTCAATAAAAATTAACTTAACGCACAGTCTGTTGCTGGCTGGTATGGAGGAGTAGGAAAGTCTACCACTGCAACCCATCATATAGATGACATCAATGCTTGTATACCACTAAAAAAGCTGTTTGGGTTCTGCAATTTTGGGATACTGATTTCAGACCCACATTGTGCAAAATGTCTTACCGAGGAAATAACTCAAGAAGGTTCAACCCAGCTAACTTCGTTCACGAAGACGCTGACCGCAGCTATCAGATAGCTGCTGATTCACTACGATTTGATAACGCTCAGTATAATCCACGTGGCAGAGGCCAGTCCCGCTCAGGCGGTAGACGTCCGTATCAAGGAAAACGTGTCGAGAGCTATCGTAGAGTGAAATCGCAAATAACCGAGCATGACTTAAGTGAAGAACTTCGAAAGAAGTTGATGCCCGGATCTAAAGATGCATGCTCTGCAGCTGAACGCATTGAAGCAATATCCACTATGCGTGCAATCACGCTTACAGTAACAACACGAGCCATAGGATTTAGTGTCGCACAAATTTACTTATCAATGTCCAGTATAAATCGACAACACATCCGTGGTAGTATCTACTCTACATATAGAGTGTGTCTTTCTGTTTTAGAGACCAAGATCCAGTTAGTTCAGAGAGGAATAGTAATTATCGTAAAATTATCGTAAACGCTAAGCAAGAGCTTGTCCTAATACGATCGCGCAACGATATTTATATCACCTTTGTACAGATTTATCTGTACAAAGGTGAAATTTACATCCAAAAAGAGCAGCAAGGTTATAAATGCATACTCATTTTTATTTGATGAAATCAGATACGAGCTGAACGGAGTTGAAATTGATAGGATCCGTGACTGCGGCATGACCTCAACACTTAAAGGTCTTGTTTCGTTCAATAAAAATTAACTTAACGCACTGTCTGTTGCTGGCTGGTATGGAGGAGTAGGAAAGTCTACCACTGCAACCCATCATATAGATGACATCAATGCTTGTATACCACTAAAAAAGCTGTTTGGGTTCTGCAATTTTGGGATACTGATTTCAGACCCACATTGTGCAAAATGTCTTACCGAGGAAATAACTCAAGAAGGTTCAACCCAGCTAACTTCGTTCACGAAGACGCTGACCGCAGCTATCAGATAGCTGCTGATTCACTACGATTTGATAACGCTCAGTATAATCCACGTGGCAGAGGCCAGTCCCGCTCAGGCGGTAGACGTCCGTATCAAGGAAAACGTGTCGAGAGCTATCGTAGAGTGAAATCGCAAATAACCGAGCATGACTTAAGTGAAGAACTTCGAAAGAAGTTGATGCCCGGCTCTAAAGATGGATGCTCTGCAGCTGAACGCATTGAAGCAATATCCACTATGCGTGCAATCACGCTTACAGTAACAACACGAGCCATAGGATTTAGTGTCGCTCAAATTTACTTATCAATGTCCAGTATAAATCGACAACACATCCGTGGTAGTATCTACTCTACATATAGAGTGTGTCTTTCTGTTTTAGAGACCAAGATCCAGTTAGTTCAGAGAGGAATAGTAATTATCGTAAAATTATCGTAAACGCTAAGCAAGAGCTTGTCCTAATACGATCGCGCAACGATATTTATATCACCTTTGTACAGATTTATCTGTACAAAGGTGAAATTTACATCCAAAAAGAGCAGCAAGGTTATAAATGCATACTCATTTTTATTTGATGAAATCAGATACGAGCTGAACGGAGTTGAAATTGATAGGATCCGTGACTGCGGCTTGACCTCAACACTTAAAGGTCTTGTTTCGTTCAATAAAAATTAACTTAACGCACTGTCTGTTGCTGGCTGGTATGGAGGAGTAGGAAAGTCTACCACTGCAACCCATCATATAGATGACATCAATGCTTGTATACCACTAAAAAAGCTGTTTGGGTTCTGCAATTTTGGGATACTGATTTCAGACCCACATTGTGCAAAATGTCTTACCGAGGAAATAACTCAAGAAGGTACAACCCAGCTAACTTCGTTCACGAAGACGCTGACCGCAGCTATCAGATAGCTGCTGATTCACTACGATTTGATAACGCTCAGTATAATCCACGTGGCAGAGGCCAGTCCCGCTCAGGCGGTAGACGTCCGTATCAAGGAAAACGTGTCGAGAGCTATCGTAGAGTGAAATCGCAAATAACCGAGCATGACTTAAGTGAAGAACTTCGAAAGAAGTTGATGCCCGGCTCTAAAGATGGATGCTCTGCAGCTGAACGCATTGAAGCAATATCCACTATGCGTGCAATCACGCTTACAGTAACAACACGAGCCATAGGATTTAGTGTCGCTCAAATTTACTTATCAATGTCCAGTATAAATCGACAAAACATCCGTGGTAGTATCTACTCTACATATAGAGTGTGTCTTTCTGTTTTAGAGACCAAGATCCAGTTAGTTCAGAGAGGAATAGTAATTATCGTAAAATTATCGTAAACGCTAAGCAAGAGCTTGTCCTAATACGATCGCGCAACGATATTTATATCACCTTTGTACAGATTTATCTGTACAAAGGTGAAATCTACATCCAAAAAGAGCAGCAAGGTTATAAATGCATACTCATTTTTATTTGATGAAATCAGATACGAGCTGAACGGAGTTGAAATTGATAGGATCCGTGACTGCGGCATGACCTCAACACTTAAAGGTCTTGTTTCGTTCAATAAAAATTAACTTAACGCACTGTCTGTTGCTGGCTGGTATGGAGGAGTAGGAAAGTCTACCACTGCAACCCATCATATAGATGACATCAATGCTTGTATACCACTAAAAAAGCTGTTTGGGTTCTGCAATTTTGGGATACTGATTTCAGACCCACATTGTGCAAAATGTCTTACCGAGGAAATAACTCAAGAAGGTTCAACCCAGCTAACTTCGTTCACGAAGACGCTGACCGGAGCTATCAGATAGCTGCTGATTCACTACGATTTGATAACGCTCAGTATAATCCACGTGGCAGAGGCCAGTCCCGCTCAGGCGGTAGACGTCCGTATCAAGGAAAACGTGTCGAGAGCTATCGTAGAGTGAAATCGCAAATAACCGAGCATGACTTAAGTGAAGAACTTCGAAAGAAGTTGATGCCCGGCTCTAAAGATGGATGCTCTGCAGCTGAACGCATTGAAGCAATATCCACTATGCGTGCAATCACGCTTACAGTAACAACACGAGCCATAGGATTTAGTGTCGCTCAAATTTACTTATCAATGTCCAGTATAAATCGACAAAACATCCGTGGTAGTATCTACTCTACATATAGAGTGTGTCCTTCTGTTTTAGAGACCAAGATCCAGTTAGTTCAGAGAGGAATAGTAATTATCGTAAAATTATCGTAAACGCTAAGCAAGAGCTTGTCCTAATACGATCGCGCAACGATATTTATATCACCTTTGTACAGATTTATCTGTACAAAGGTGAAATTTACATCCAAAAAGAGCAGCAAGGTTATAAATGCATACTCATTTTTATTTGATGAAATCAGATACGAGCTGAACGGAGTTGAAATTGATAGGATCCGTGACTGCGGCATGACCTCAACACTTAAAGGTCTTGTTTCGTTCAATAAAAATTAACTTAACGCACAGTCTGTTGTTGGCTGGTATGGAGGAGTAGGAAAGTCTACCACTGCAACCCATCATATAGATGACATCAATGCTTGTATACCACTAAAAAAGCTGTTTGGGTTCTGCAATTTTGGGATACTGATTTCAGACCCACATTGTGCAAAATGTCTTACCGAGGAAATAACTCAAGAAGGTTCAACCCAGCTAACTTCGTTCACGAAGACGCTGACCGCAGCTATCAGATAGCTGCTGATTCACTACGATTTGATAACGCTCAGTATAATCCACGTGGCAGAGGCCAGTCCCGCTCAGGCGGTAGACGTCCGTATCAAGGAAAACGTGTCGAGAGCTATCGTAGAGTGAAATCGCAAATAACCGAGCATGACTTAAGTGAAGAACTTCGAAAGAAGTTGATGCCCGGATCTAAAGATGCATGCTCTGCAGCTGAACGCATTGAAGCAATATCCACTATGCGTGCAATCACGCTTACAGTAACAACACGAGCCATAGGATTTAGTGTCGCACAAATTTACTTATCAATGTCCAGTATAAATCGACAACACATCCGTGGTAGTATCTACTCTACATATAGAGTGTGTCTTTCTGTTTTAGAGACCAAGATCCAGTTAGTTCAGAGAGGAATAGTAATTATCGTAAAATTATCGTAAACGCTAAGCAAGAGCTTGTCCTAATACGATCGCGCAACGATATTTATATCACCTTTGTACAGATTTATCTGTACAAAGGTGAAATTTACATCCAAAAAGAGCAGCAAGGTTATAAATGCATACTCATTTTTATTTGATGAAATCAGATACGAGCTGAACGGAGTTGAAATTGATAGGATCCGTGACTGCGGCATGACCTCAACACTTAAAGGTCTTGTTTCGTTCAATAAAAATTAACTTAACGCACTGTCTGTTGCTGGCTGGTATGGAGGAGTAGGAAAGTCTACCACTGCAACCCATCATATAGATGACATCAATGCTTGTATACCACTAAAAAAGCTGTTTGGGTTCTGCAATTTTGGGATACTGATTTCAGACCCACATTGTGCAAAATGTCTTACCGAGGAAATAACTCAAGAAGGTTCAACCCAGCTAACTTCGTTCACGAAGACGCTGACCGCAGCTATCAGATAGCTGCTGATTCACTACGATTTGATAACGCTCAGTATAATCCACGTGGCAGAGGCCAGTCCCGCTCAGGCGGTAGACGTCCGTATCAAGGAAAACGTGTCGAGAGCTATCGTAGAGTGAAATCGCAAATAACCGAGCATGACTTAAGTGAAGAACTTCGAAAGAAGTTGATGCCCGGCTCTAAAGATGGATGCTCTGCAGCTGAACGCATTGAAGCAATATCCACTATGCGTGCAATCACGCTTACAGTAACAACACGAGCCATAGGATTTAGTGTCGCTCAAATTTACTTATCAATGTCCAGTATAAATCGACAACACATCCGTGGTAGTATCTACTCTACATATAGAGTGTGTCTTTCTGTTTTAAAAACCAAGATCCAGTTAGTTCAGAGAGGAATAGTAATTATCGTAAAATTATCGTAAACGCTAAGCAAGAGCTTGTCCTAATACGATCGCGCAACGATATTTATATCACCTTTGTACAGATTTATCTGTACAAAGGTGAAATTTACATCCAAAAAGAGCAGCAAGGTTATAAATGCATACTCATTTTTATTTGATGAAATCAGATACGAGCTGAACGGAGTTGAAATTGATAGGATCCGTGACTGCGGCATGACCTCAACACTTAAAGGTCTTGTTTCGTTCAATAAAAATTAACTTAACGCACTGTCTGTTGCTGGCTGGTATGGAGGAGTAGGAAAGTCTACCACTGCAACCCATCATATAGATGAAATCAATGCTTGTATACCACTAAAAAAGCTGTTTGGGTTCTGCAATTTTGGGATACTGATTTCAGACCCACATTGTGCAAAATGTCTTACCGAGGAAATAACTCAAGAAGGTTCAACCCAGCTAACTTCGTTCACGAAGACGCTGACCGCAGCTATCAGATAGCTGCTGATTCACTACGATTTGATAACGCTCAGTATAATCCACGTGGCAGAGGCCAGTCCCGCTCAGGCGGTAGACGTCCGTATCAAGGAAAACGTGTCGAGAGCTATCGTAGAGTGAAATCGCAAATAACCGAGCATGACTTAAGTGAAGAACTTCGAAAGAAGTTGATGCCCGGCTCTAAAGATGGATGCTCTGCAGCTGAACGCATTGAAGCAATATCCACTATGCGTGCAATCACGCTTACAGTAACAACACGAGCCATAGGATTTAGTGTCGCTCAAATTTACTTATCAATGTCCAGTATAAATCGACAACACATCCGTGGTAGTATCTACTCTACATATAGAGTGTGTCTTTCTGTTTTAGAGACCAAGATCCAGTTAGTTCAGAGAGGAATAGTAATTATCGTAAAATTATCGTAAACGCTAAGCAAGAGCTTGTCCTAATACGATCGCGCAACGATATTTATATCACCTTTGTACAGATTTATCTGTACAAAGGTGAAATTTACATCCAAAAAGAGCAGCAAGGTTATAAATGCATACTCATTTTTATTTGATGAAATCAGATACGAGCTGAACGGAGTTGAAATTGATAGGATCCGTGACTGCGGCATGACCTCAACACTTAAAGGTCTTGTTTCGTTCAATAAAAATTAACTTAACGCACAGTCTGTTGCTGGCTGGTATGGAGGAGTAGGAAAGTCTACCACTGCAACCCATCATATAGATGACATCAATGCTTGTATACCTCTAAAAAAGCTGTTTGGGTTCTGCAATTTTGGGATACTGATTTCAGACCCACATTGTGCAAAATGTCTTACCGAGGAAATAACTCAAGAAGGTTCAACCCAGCTAACTTCGTTCACGAAGACGCTGACCGCAGCTATCATATAGCTGCTGATTCACTACGATTTGATAACGCTCAGTATAATCCACGTGGCAGAGGCCAGTCCCGCTCAGGCGGTAGACGTCCGTATCAAGGAAAACGTGTCGAGAGCTATCGTAGAGTGAAATCGCAAATAACCGAGCATGACTTAAGTGAAGAACTTCGAAAGAAGTTGATGCCCGGCTCTAAAGATGGATGCTCTGCAGCTGAACGCATTGAAGCAATATCCACTATGCGTGCAATCACGCTTACAGTAACAACACGAGCCATAGGATTTAGTGTCGCTCAATTTTACTTATCAATGTCCAGTATAAATCGACAAAACATCCGTGGTAGTATCTACTCTACATACAGAGTGTGTCTTTCTGTTTTAGAGACCAAGATCCAGTTAGTTCAGAGAGGAATAGTAATTATCGTAAAATTATCGTAAACGCTAAGCAAGAGCTTGTCCTAATACGATCGCGCAACGATATTTATATCACCTTTGTACAGATTTATCTGTACAAAGGTGAAATTTACATCCAAAAAGAGCAGCAAGGTTATAAATGCATACTCATTTTTATTTGATGAAATCAGATACGAGCTGAACGGAGTTGAAATTGATAGGATCCGTGACTGCGGCATGACCTCAACACTTAAAGGTCTTGTTTCGTTCAATAAAAATTAACTTAACGCACTGTCTGTTGCTGGCTGGTATGGAGGAGTAGGAAAGTCTACCACTGCAACCCATCATATAGATGACATCAATGCTTGTATACCACTAAAAAAGCTGTTTGGGTTCTGCAATTTTGGGATACTGATTTCAGACCCACATTGTGCAAAATGTCTTACCGAGGAAATAACTCAAGAAGGTTCAACCCAGCTAACTTCGTTCACGAAGACGCTGACCGCAGCTATCAGATAGCTGCTGATTCACTACGATTTGATAACGCTCAGTATAATCCACGTGGCAGAGGCCAGTCCCGCTCAGGCGGTAGACGTCCGTATCAAGGAAAACGTGTCGAGAGCTATCGTAGAGTGAAATCGCAAATAACCGAGCATGACTTAAGTGAAGAACTTCGAAAGAAGTTGATGCCCGGCTCTAAAGATGGATGCTCTGCAGCTGAACGCATTGAAGCAATATCCACTATGCGTGCAATCACGCTTACAGTAACAACACGAGCCATAGGATTTAGTGTCGCTCAAATTTACTTATCAATGTCCAGTATAAATCGACAACACATCCGTGGTAGTATCTACTCTACATATAGAGTGTGTCTTTCTGTTTTAGAGACCAAGATCCAGTTAGTTCAGAGAGGAATAGTAATTATCGTAAAATTATCGTAAACGCTAAGCAAGAGCTTGTCCTAATACGATCGCGCAACGATATTTATATCACCTTTGTACAGATTTATCTGTACAAAGGTGAAATTTACATCCAAAAAGAGCAGCAAGGTTATAAATGCATACTCATTTTTATTTGATGAAATCAGATACGAGCTGAACGGAGTTGAAATTGATAGGATCCGTGACTGCGGCATGACCTCAACACTTAAAGGTCTTGTTTCGTTCAATAAAAATTAACTTAACGCACTGTCTGTTGCTGGCTGGTATGGAGGAGTAGGAAAGTCTACCACTGCAACCCATCATATAGATGACATCAATGCTTGTATACCACTAAAAAAGCTGTTTGGGTTCTGCAATTTTGGGATACTGATTTCAGACCCACATTGTGCAAAATGTCTTACCGAGGAAATAACTCAAGAAGGTTCAACCCAGCTAACTTCGTTCACGAAGACGCTGACCGCAGCTATCAGATAGCTGCTGATTCACTACGATTTGATAACGCTCAGTATAATCCACGTGGCAGAGGCCAGTCCCGCTCAGGCGGTAGACGTCCGTATCAAGGAAAACGTGTCGAGAGCTATCGTAGAGTGAAATCGCAAATAACCGAGCATGACTTAAGTGAAGAACTTCGAAAGAAGTTGATGCCCGGCTCTAAAGATGGATGCTCTGCAGCTGAACGCATTGAAGCAATATCCACTATGCGTGCAATCACGCTTACAGTAACAACACGAGCCATAGGATTTAGTGTCGCTCAAATTTACTTATCAATGTCCAGTATAAATCGACAAAACATCCGTGGTAGTATCTACTCTACATATAGAGTGTGTCTTTCTGTTTTAGAGACCAAGATCCAGTTAGTTCAGAGAGGAATAGTAATTATCGTAAAATTATCGTAAACGCTAAGCAAGAGCTTGTCCTAATACGATCGCGCAACGATATTTATATCACCTTTGTACAGATTTATCTGTACAAAGGTGAAATCTACATCCAAAAAGAGCAGCAAGGTTATAAATGCATACTCATTTTTATTTGATGAAATCAGATACGAGCTGAACGGAGTTGAAATTGATAGGATCCGTGACTGCGGCATGACCTCAACACTTAAAGGTCTTGTTTCGTTCAATAAAAATTAACTTAACGCACTGTCTGTTGCTGGCTGGTATGGAGGAGTAGGAAAGTCTACCACTGCAACCCATCATATAGATGACATCAATGCTTGTATACCACTAAAAAAGCTGTTTGGGTTCTGCAATTTTGGGATACTGATTTCAGACCCACATTGTGCAAAATGTCTTACCGAGGAAATAACTCAAGAAGGTTCAACCCAGCTAACTTCGTTCACGAAGACGCTGACCGCAGCTATCAGATAGCTGCTGATTCACTACGATTTGATAACGCTCAGTATAATCCACGTGGCAGAGGCCAGTCCCGCTCAGGCGGTAGACGTCCGTATCAAGGAAAACGTGTCGAGAGCTATCGTAGAGTGAAATCGCAAATAACCGAGCATGACTTAAGTGAAGAACTTCGAAAGAAGTTGATGCCCGGCTCTAAAGATGGATGCTCTGCAGCTGAACGCATTGAAGCAATATCCACTATGCGTGCAATCACGCTTACAGTAACAACACGAGCCATAGGATTTAGTGTCGCTCAAATTTACTTATCAATGTCCAGTATAAATCGACAAAACATCCGTGGTAGTATCTACTCTACATATAGAGTGTGTCTTTCTGTTTTAGAGACCAAGATCCAGTTAGTTCAGAGAGGAATAGTAATTATCGTAAAATTATCGTAAACGCTAAGCAAGAGCTTGTCCTAATACGATCGCGCAACGATATTTATATCACCTTTGTACAGATTTATCTGTACAAAGGTGAAATTTACATCCAAAAAGAGCAGCAAGGTTATAAATGCATACTCATTTTTATTTGATGAAATCAGATACGAGCTGAACGGAGTTGAAATTGATAGGATCCGTGACTGCGGCATGACCTCAACACTTAAAGGTCTTGTTTCGTTCAATAAAAATTAACTTAACGCACAGTCTGTTGCTGGCTGGTATGGAGGAGTAGGAAAGTCTACCACTGCAACCCATCATATAGATGACATCAATGCTTGTATACCACTAAAAAAGCTGTTTGGGTTCTGCAATTTTGGGATACTGATTTCAGACCCACATTGTGCAAAATGTCTTACCGAGGAAATAACTCAAGAAGGTTCAACCCAGCTAACTTCGTTCACGAAGACGCTGACCGCAGCTATCAGATAGCTGCTGATTCACTACGATTTGATAACGCTCAGTATAATCCACGTGGCAGAGGCCAGTCCCGCTCAGGCGGTAGACGTCCGTATCAAGGAAAACGTGTCGAGAGCTATCGTAGAGTGAAATCGCAAATAACCGAGCATGACTTAAGTGAAGAACTTCGAAAGAAGTTGATGCCCGGCTCTAAAGATGGATGCTCTGCAGCTGAACGCATTGAAGCAATATCCACTATGCGTGCAATCACGCTTACAGTAACAACACGAGCCATAGGATTTAGTGTCGCTCAAATTTACTTATCAATGTCCAGTATAAATCGACAACACATCCGTGGTAGTATCTACTCTACATATAGAGTGTGTCTTTCTGTTTTAGAGACCAAGATCCAGTTAGTTCAGAGAGGAATAGTAATTATCGTAAAATTATCGTAAACGCTAAGCAAGAGCTTGTCCTAATACGATCGCGCAACGATATTTATATCACCTTTGTACAGATTTATCTGTACAAAGGTGAAATTTACATCCAAAAAGAGCAGCAAGGTTATAAATGCATACTCATTTTTATTTGATGAAATCAGATACGAGCTGAACGGAGTTGAAATTGATAGGATCCGTGACTGCGGCATGACCTCAACACTTAAAGGTCTTGTTTCGTTCAATAAAAATTAACTTAACGCACTGTCTGTTGCTGGCTGGTATGGAGGAGTAGGAAAGTCTACCACTGCAACCCATCATATAGATGACATCAATGCTTGTATACCACTAAAAAAGCTGTTTGGGTTCTGCAATTTTGGGATACTGATTTCAGACCCACATTGTGCAAAATGTCTTACCGAGGAAATAACTCAAGAAGGTTCAACCCAGCTAACTTCGTTCACGAAGACGCTGACCGCAGCTATCAGATAGCTGCTGATTCACTACGATTTGATAACGCTCAGTATAATCCACGTGGCAGAGGCCAGTCCCGCTCAGGCGGTAGACGTCCGTATCAAGGAAAACGTGTCGAGAGCTATCGTAGAGTGAAATCGCAAATAACCGAGCATGACTTAAGTGAAGAACTTCGAAAGAAGTTGATGCCCGGCTCTAAAGATGGATGCTCTGCAGCTGAACGCATTGAAGCAATATCCACTATGCGTGCAATCACGCTTACAGTAACAACACGAGCCATAGGATTTAGTGTCGCTCAAATTTACTTATCAATGTCCAGTATAAATCGACAAAACATCCGTGGTAGTATCTACTCTACATATAGAGTGTGTCTTTCTGTTTTAGAGACCAAGATCCAGTTAGTTCAGAGAGGAATAGTAATTATCGTAAAATTATCGTAAACGCTAAGCAAGAGCTTGTCCTAATACGATCGCGCAACGATATTTATATCACCTTTGTACAGATTTATCTGTACAAAGGTGAAATCTACATCCAAAAAGAGCAGCAAGGTTATAAATGCATACTCATTTTTATTTGATGAAATCAGATACGAGCTGAACGGAGTTGAAATTGATAGGATCCGTGACTGCGGCATGACCTCAACACTTAAAGGTCTTGTTTCGTTCAATAAAAATTAACTTAACGCACTGTCTGTTGCTGGCTGGTATGGAGGAGTAGGAAAGTCTACCACTGCAACCCATCATATAGATGACATCAATGCTTGTATACCACTAAAAAAGCTGTTTGGGTTCTGCAATTTTGGGATACTGATTTCAGACCCACATTGTGCAAAATGTCTTACCGAGGAAATAACTCAAGAAGGTTCAACCCAGCTAACTTCGTTCACGAAGACGCTGACCGCAGCTATCAGATAGCTGCTGATTCACTACGATTTGATAACGCTCAGTATAATCCACGTGGCAGAGGCCAGTCCCGCTCAGGCGGTAGACGTCCGTATCAAGGAAAACGTGTCGAGAGCTATCGTAGAGTGAAATCGCAAATAACCGAGCATGACTTAAGTGAAGAACTTCGAAAGAAGTTGATGCCCGGCTCTAAAGATGGATGCTCTGCAGCTGAACGCATTGAAGCAATATCCACTATGCGTGCAATCACGCTTACAGTAACAACACGAGCCATAGGATTTAGTGTCGCTCAAATTTACTTATCAATGTCCAGTATAAATCGACAACACATCCGTGGTAGTATCTACTCTACATATAGAGTGTGTCTTTCTGTTTTAGAGACCAAGATCCAGTTAGTTCAGAGAGGAATAGTAATTATCGTAAAATTATCGTAAACGCTAAGCAAGAGCTTGTCCTAATACGATCGCGCAACGATATTTATATCACCTTTGTACAGATTTATCTGTACAAAGGTGAAATTTACATCCAAAAAGAGCAGCAAGGTTATAAATGCATACTCATTTTTATTTGATGAAATCAGATACGAGCTGAACGGAGTTGAAATTGATAGGATCCGTGACTGCGGCATGACCTCAACACTTAAAGGTCTTGTTTCGTTCAATAAAAATTAACTTAACGCACTGTCTGTTGCTGGCTGGTATGGAGGAGTAGGAAAGTCTACCACTGCAACCCATCATATAGATGACATCAATGCTTGTATACCACTAAAAAAGCTGTTTGGGTTCTGCAATTTTGGGATACTGATTTCAGACCCACATTGTGCAAAATGTCTTACCGAGGAAATAACTCAAGAAGGTTCAACCCAGCTAACTTCGTTCACGAAGACGCTGACCGCAGCTATCAGATAGCTGCTGATTCACTACGATTTGATAACGCTCAGTATAATCCACGTGGCAGAGGCCAGTCCCGCTCAGGCGGTAGACGTCCGTATCAAGGAAAACGTGTCGAGAGCTATCGTAGAGTGAAATCGCAAATAACCGAGCATGACTTAAGTGAAGAACTTCGAAAGAAGTTGATGCCCGGCTCTAAAGATGGATGCTCTGCAGCTGAACGCATTGAAGCAATATCCACTATGCGTGCAATCACGCTTACAGTAACAACACGAGCCATAGGATTTAGTGTCGCTCAAATTTACTTATCAATGTCCAGTATAAATCGACAAAACATCCGTGGTAGTATCTACTCTACATATAGAGTGTGTCTTTCTGTTTTAGAGACCAAGATCCAGTTAGTTCAGAGAGGAATAGTAATTATCGTAAAATTATCGTAAACGCTAAGCAAGAGCTTGTCCTAATACGATCGCGCAACGATATTTATATCACCTTTGTACAGATTTATCTGTACAAAGGTGAAATCTACATCCAAAAAGAGCAGCAAGGTTATAAATGCATACTCATTTTTATTTGATGAAATCAGATACGAGCTGAACGGAGTTGAAATTGATAGGATCCGTGACTGCGGCATGACCTCAACACTTAAAGGTCTTGTTTCGTTCAATAAAAATTAACTTAACGCACTGTCTGTTGCTGGCTGGTATGGAGGAGTAGGAAAGTCTACCACTGCAACCCATCATATAGATGACATCAATGCTTGTATACCACTAAAAAAGCTGTTTGGGTTCTGCAATTTTGGGATACTGATTTCAGACCCACATTGTGCAAAATGTCTTACCGAGGAAATAACTCAAGAAGGTTCAACCCAGCTAACTTCGTTCACGAAGACGCTGACCGCAGCTATCAGATAGCTGCTGATTCACTACGATTTGATAACGCTCAGTATAATCCACGTGGCAGAGGCCAGTCCCGCTCAGGCGGTAGACGTCCGTATCAAGGAAAACGTGTCGAGAGCTATCGTAGAGTGAAATCGCAAATAACCGAGCATGACTTAAGTGAAGAACTTCGAAAGAAGTTGATGCCCGGCTCTAAAGATGGATGCTCTGCAGCTGAACGCATTGAAGCAATATCCACTATGCGTGCAATCACGCTTACAGTAACAACACGAGCCATAGGATTTAGTGTCGCTCAAATTTACTTATCAATGTCCAG
Organism: Lordithon lunulatus; assembly: GCA_963942505.1. Lineage (NCBI taxonomy): Eukaryota > Metazoa > Arthropoda > Insecta > Coleoptera > Staphylinidae > Lordithon > Lordithon lunulatus. Next base: position 43,183,300 of record OZ012667.1, on the reverse strand, counting down.
TATAAATCGACAAAACATCCGTGGTAGTATCTACTCTACATATAGAGTGTGTCTTTCTGTTTTAGAGACCAAGATCCAGTTAGTTCAGAGAGGAATAGTAATTATCGTAAAATTATCGTAAACGCTAAGCAAGAGCTTGTCCTAATACGATCGCGCAACGATATTTATATCACCTTTGTACAGATTTATCTGTACAAAGGTGAAATTTACATCCAAAAAGAGCAGCAAGGTTATAAATGCATACTCATTTTTATTTGATGAAATCAGATACGAGCTGAACGGAGTTGAAATTGATAGGATCCGTGACTGCGGCATGACCTCAACACTTAAAGGTCTTGTTTCGTTCAATAAAAATTAACTTAACGCACAGTCTGTTGCTGGCTGGTATGGAGGAGTAGGAAAGTCTACCACTGCAACCCATCATATAGATGACATCAATGCTTGTATACCACTAAAAAAGCTGTTTGGGTTCTGCAATTTTGGGATACTGATTTCAGACCCACATTGTGCAAAATGTCTTACCGAGGAAATAACTCAAGAAGGTTCAACCCAGCTAACTTCGTTCACGAAGACGCTGACCGCAGCTATCAGATAGCTGCTGATTCACTACGATTTGATAACGCTCAGTATAATCCACGTGGCAGAGGCCAGTCCCGCTCAGGCGGTAGACGTCCGTATCAAGGAAAACGTGTCGAGAGCTATCGTAGAGTGAAATCGCAAATAACCGAGCATGACTTAAGTGAAGAACTTCGAAAGAAGTTGATGCCCGGCTCTAAAGATGGATGCTCTGCAGCTGAACGCATTGAAGCAATATCCACTATGCGTGCAATCACGCTTACAGTAACAACACGAGCCATAGGATTTAGTGTCGCTCAAATTTACTTATCAATGTCCAGTATAAATCGACAACACATCCGTGGTAGTATCTACTCTACATATAGAGTGTGTCTTTCTGTTTTAGAGACCAAGATCCAGTTAGTTCAGAGAGGAATAGTAATTATCGTAAAATTATCGTAAACGCTAAGCAAGAGCTTGTCCTAATACGATCGCGCAACGATATTTATATCACCTTTGTACAGATTTATCTGTACAAAGGTGAAATTTACATCCAAAAAGAGCAGCAAGGTTATAAATGCATACTCATTTTTATTTGATGAAATCAGATACGAGCTGAACGGAGTTGAAATTGATAGGATCCGTGACTGCGGCATGACCTCAACACTTAAAGGTCTTGTTTCGTTCAATAAAAATTAACTTAACGCACTGTCTGTTGCTGGCTGGTATGGAGGAGTAGGAAAGTCTACCACTGCAACCCATCATATAGATGACATCAATGCTTGTATACCACTAAAAAAGCTGTTTGGGTTCTGCAATTTTGGGATACTGATTTCAGACCCACATTGTGCAAAATGTCTTACCGAGGAAATAACTCAAGAAGGTTCAACCCAGCTAACTTCGTTCACGAAGACGCTGACCGCAGCTATCAGATAGCTGCTGATTCACTACGATTTGATAACGCTCAGTATAATCCACGTGGCAGAGGCCAGTCCCGCTCAGGCGGTAGACGTCCGTATCAAGGAAAACGTGTCGAGAGCTATCGTAGAGTGAAATCGCAAATAACCGAGCATGACTTAAGTGAAGAACTTCGAAAGAAGTTGATGCCCGGCTCTAAAGATGGATGCTCTGCAGCTGAACGCATTGAAGCAATATCCACTATGCGTGCAATCACGCTTACAGTAACAACACGAGCCATAGGATTTAGTGTCGCTCAAATTTACTTATCAATGTCCAGTATAAATCGACAAAACATCCGTGGTAGTATCTACTCTACATATAGAGTGTGTCTTTCTGTTTTAGAGACCAAGATCCAGTTAGTTCAGAGAGGAATAGTAATTATCGTAAAATTATCGTAAACGCTAAGCAAGAGCTTGTCCTAATACGATCGCACAACGATATTTATATCACCTTTGTACAGATTTATCTGTACAAAGGTGAAATTTACATCCAAAAAGAGCAGCAAGGTTATAAATGCATACTCATTTTTATTTGATGAAATCAGATACGAGCTGAACGGAGTTGAAATTGATAGGATCCGTGACTGCGGCATGACCTCAACACTTAAAGGTCTTGTTTCGTTCAATAAAAATTAACTTAACGCACAGTCTGTTGCTGGCTGGTATGGAGGAGTAGGAAAGTCTACCACTGCAACCCATCATATAGATGACATCAATGCTTGTATACCACTAAAAAAGCTGTTTGGGTTCTGCAATTTTGGGATACTGATTTCAGACCCACATTGTGCAAAATGTCTTACCGAGGAAATAACTCAAGAAGGTTCAACCCAGCTAACTTCGTTCACGAAGACGCTGACCGCAGCTATCAGATAGCTGCTGATTCACTACGATTTGATAACGCTCAGTATAATCCACGTGGCAGAGGCCAGTCCCGCTCAGGCGGTAGACGTCCGTATCAAGGAAAACGTGTCGAGAGCTATCGTAGAGTGAAATCGCAAATAACCGAGCATGACTTAAGTGAAGAACTTCGAAAGAAGTTGATGCCCGGCTCTAAAGATGGATGCTCTGCAGCTGAACGCATTGAAGCAATATCCACTATGCGTGCAATCACGCTTACAGTAACAACACGAGCCATAGGATTTAGTGTCGCTCAAATTTACTTATCAATGTCCAGTATAAATCGACAACACATCCGTGGTAGTATCTACTCTACATATAGAGTGTGTCTTTCTGTTTTAGAGACCAAGATCCAGTTAGTTCAGAGAGGAATAGTAATTATCGTAAAATTATCGTAAACGCTAAGCAAGAGCTTGTCCTAATACGATCGCGCAACGATATTTATATCACCTTTGTACAGATTTATCTGTACAAAGGTGAAATCTACATCCAAAAAGAGCAGCAAGGTTATAAATGCATACTCATTTTTATTTGATGAAATCAGATACGAGCTGAACGGAGTTGAAATTGATAGGATCCGTGACTGCGGCATGACCTCAACACTTAAAGGTCTTGTTTCGTTCAATAAAAATTAACTTAACGCACTGTCTGTTGCTGGCTGGTATGGAGGAGTAGGAAAGTCTACCACTGCAACCCATCATATAGATGACATCAATGCTTGTATACCACTAAAAAAGCTGTTTGGGTTCTGCAATTTTGGGATACTGATTTCAGACCCACATTGTGCAAAATGTCTTACCGAGGAAATAACTCAAGAAGGTTCAACCCAGCTAACTTCGTTCACGAAGACGCTGACCGCAGCTATCAGATAGCTGCTGATTCACTACGATTTGATAACGCTCAGTATAATCCACGTGGCAGAGGCCAGTCCCGCTCAGGCGGTAGACGTCCGTATCAAGGAAAACGTGTCGAGAGCTATCGTAGAGTGAAATCGCAAATAACCGAGCATGACTTAAGTGAAGAACTTCGAAAGAAGTTGATGCCCGGCTCTAAAGATGGATGCTCTGCAGCTGAACGCATTGAAGCAATATCCACTATGCGTGCAATCACGCTTACAGTAACAACACGAGCCATAGGATTTAGTGTCGCTCAAATTTACTTATCAATGTCCAGTATAAATCGACAAAACATCCGTGGTAGTATCTACTCTACATATAGAGTGTGTCTTTCTGTTTTAGAGACCAAGATCCAGTTAGTTCAGAGAGGAATAGTAATTATCGTAAAATTATCGTAAACGCTAAGCAAGAGCTTGTCCTAATACGATCGCGCAACGATATTTATATCACCTTTGTACAGATTTATCTGTACAAAGGTGAAATTTACATCCAAAAAGAGCAGCAAGGTTATAAATGCATACTCATTTTTATTTGATGAAATCAGATACGAGCTGAACGGAGTTGAAATTGATAGGATCCGTGACTGCGGCATGACCTCAACACTTAAAGGTCTTGTTTCGTTCAATAAAAATTAACTTAACGCACAGTCTGTTGCTGGCTGGTATGGAGGAGTAGGAAAGTCTACCACTGCAACCCATCATATAGATGACATCAATGCTTGTATACCACTAAAAAAGCTGTTTGGGTTCTGCAATTTTGGGATACTGATTTCAGACCCACATTGTGCAAAATGTCTTACCGAGGAAATAACTCAAGAAGGTTCAACCCAGCTAACTTCGTTCACGAAGACGCTGACCGCAGCTATCAGATAGCTGCTGATTCACTACGATTTGATAACGCTCAGTATAATCCACGTGGCAGAGGCCAGTCCCGCTCAGGCGGTAGACGTCCGTATCAAGGAAAACGTGTCGAGAGCTATCGTAGAGTGAAATCGCAAATAACCGAGCATGACTTAAGTGAAGAACTTCGAAAGAAGTTGATGCCCGGCTCTAAAGATGGATGCTCTGCAGCTGAACGCATTGAAGCAATATCCACTATGCGTGCAATCACGCTTACAGTAACAACACGAGCCATAGGATTTAGTGTCGCTCAAATTTACTTATCAATGTCCAGTATAAATCGACAACACATCCGTGGTAGTATCTACTCTACATATAGAGTGTGTCTTTCTGTTTTAGAGACCAAGATCCAGTTAGTTCAGAGAGGAATAGTAATTATCGTAAAATTATCGTAAACGCTAAGCAAGAGCTTGTCCTAATACGATCGCGCAACGATATTTATATCACCTTTGTACAGATTTATCTGTACAAAGGTGAAATTTACATCCAAAAAGAGCAGCAAGGTTATAAATGCATACTCATTTTTATTTGATGAAATCAGATACGAGCTGAACGGAGTTGAAATTGATAGGATCCGTGACTGCGGCATGACCTCAACACTTAAAGGTCTTGTTTCGTTCAATAAAAATTAACTTAACGCACTGTCTGTTGCTGGCTGGTATGGAGGAGTAGGAAAGTCTACCACTGCAACCCATCATATAGATGAAATCAATGCTTGTATACCACTAAAAAAGCTGTTTGGGTTCTGCAATTTTGGGATACTGATTTCAGACCCACATTGTGCAAAATGTCTTACCGAGGAAATAACTCAAGAAGGTTCAACCCAGCTAACTTCGTTCACGAAGACGCTGACCGCAGCTATCAGATAGCTGCTGATTCACTACGATTTGATAACGCTCAGTATAATCCACGTGGCAGAGGCCAGTCCCGCTCAGGCGGTAGACGTCCGTATCAAGGAAAACGTGTCGAGAGCTATCGTAGAGTGAAATCGCAAATAACCGAGCATGACTTAAGTGAAGAACTTCGAAAGAAGTTGATGCCCGGCTCTAAAGATGGATGCTCTGCAGCTGAACGCATTGAAGCAATATCCACTATGCGTGCAATCACGCTTACAGTAACAACACGAGCCATAGGATTTAGTGTCGCTCAAATTTACTTATCAAAGTCCAGTATAAATCGACAACACATCCGTGGTAGTATCTACTATACATATAGAGTGTGTCTTTCTGTTTTAGAGACCAAGATCCAGTTAGTTCAGAGAGGAATAGTAATTATCGTAAAATTATCGTAAACGCTAAGCAAGAGCTTGTCCTAATACGATCGCGCAACGATATTTATATCACCTTTGTACAGATTTATCTGTACAAAGGTGAAATTTACATCCAAAAAGAGCAGCAAGGTTATAAATGCATACTCATTTTTATTTGATGAAATCAGATACGAGCTGAACGGAGTTGAAATTGATAGGATCCGTGACTGCGGCATGACCTCAACACTTAAAGGTCTTGTTTCGTTCAATAAAAATTAACTTAACGCACTGTCTGTTGCTGGCTGGTATGGAGGAGTAGGAAAGTCTACCACTGCAACCCATCATATAGATGACATCAATGCTTGTATACCACTAAAAAAGCTGTTTGGGTTCTGCAATTTTGGGATACTGATTTCAGACCCACATTGTGCAAAATGTCTTACCGAGGAAATAACTCAAGAAGGTTCAACCCAGCTAACTTCGTTCACGAAGACGCTGACCGCAGCTATCAGATAGCTGCTGATTCACTACGATTTGATAACGCTCAGTATAATCCACGTGGCAGAGGCCAGTCCCGCTCAGGCGGTAGACGTCCGTATCAAGGAAAACGTGTCGAGAGCTATCGTAGAGTGAAATCGCAAATAACCGAGCATGACTTAAGTGAAGAACTTCGAAAGAAGTTGATGCCCGGCTCTAAAGATGGATGCTCTGCAGCTGAACGCATTGAAGCAATATCCACTATGCGTGCAATCACGCTTACAGTAACAACACGAGCCATAGGATTTAGTGTCGCTCAAATTTACTTATCAATGTCCAGTATAAATCGACAAAACATCCGTGGTAGTATCTACTCTACATATAGAGTGTGTCTTTCTGTTTTAGAGACCAAGATCCAGTTAGTTCAGAGAGGAATAGTAATTATCGTAAAATTATCGTAAACGCTAAGCAAGAGCTTGTCCTAATACGATCGCGCAACGATATTTATATCACCTTTGTACAGATTTATCTGTACAAAGGTGAAATCTACATCCAAAAAGAGCAGCAAGGTTATAAATGCATACTCATTTTTATTTGATGAAATCAGATACGAGCTGAACGGAGTTGAAATTGATAGGATCCGTGACTGCGGCATGACCTCAACACTTAAAGGTCTTGTTTCGTTCAATAAAAATTAACTTAACGCACTGTCTGTTGCTGGCTGGTATGGAGGAGTAGGAAAGTCTACCACTGCAACCCATCATATAGATGACATCAATGCTTGTATACCACTAAAAAAGCTGTTTGGGTTCTGCAATTTTGGGATACTGATTTCAGACCCACATTGTGCAAAATGTCTTACCGAGGAAATAACTCAAGAAGGTTCAACCCAGCTAACTTCGTTCACGAAGACGCTGACCGCAGCTATCAGATAGCTGCTGATTCACTACGATTTGATAACGCTCAGTATAATCCACGTGGCAGAGGCCAGTCCCGCTCAGGCGGTAGACGTCCGTATCAAGGAAAACGTGTCGAGAGCTATCGTAGAGTGAAATCGCAAATAACCGAGCATGACTTAAGTGAAGAACTTCGAAAGAAGTTGATGCCCGGCTCTAAAGATGGATGCTCTGCAGCTGAACGCATTGAAGCAATATCCACTATGCGTGCAATCACGCTTACAGTAACAACACGAGCCATAGGATTTAGTGTCGCTCAAATTTACTTATCAATGTCCAGTATAAATCGACAAAACATCCGTGGTAGTATCTACTCTACATATAGAGTGTGTCTTTCTGTTTTAGAGACCAAGATCCAGTTAGTTCAGAGAGGAATAGTAATTATCGTAAAATTATCGTAAACGCTAAGCAAGAGCTTGTCCTAATACGATCGCGCAACGATATTTATATCACCTTTGTACAGATTTATCTGTACAAAGGTGAAATATACATCCAAAAAGAGCAGCAAGGTTATAAATGCATACTCATTTTTATTTGATGAAATCAGATACGAGCTGAACGGAGTTGAAATTGATAGGATCCGTGACTGCGGCATGACCTCAACACTTAAAGGTCTTGTTTCGTTCAATAAAAATTAACTTAACGCACTGTCTGTTGCTGGCTGGTATGGAGGAGTAGGAAAGTCTACCACTGCAACCCATCATATAGATGACATCAATGCTTGTATACCACTAAAAAAGCTGTTTGGGTTCTGCAATTTTGGGATACTGATTTCAGACCCACATTGTGCAAAATGTCTTACCGAGGAAATAACTCAAGAAGGTTCAACCCAGCTAACTTCGTTCACGAAGACGCTGACCGCAGCTATCAGATAGCTGCTGATTCACTACGATTTGATAACGCTCAGTATAATCCACGTGGCAGAGGCCAGTCCCGCTCAGGCGGTAGACGTCCGTATCAAGGAAAACGTGTCGAGAGCTATCGTAGAGTGAAATCGCAAATAACCGAGCATGACTTAAGTGAAGAACTTCGAAAGAAGTTGATGCCCGGCTCTAAAGATGGATGCTCTGCAGCTGAACGCATTGAAGCAATATCCACTATGCGTGCAATCACGCTTACAGTAACAACACGAGCCATAGGATTTAGTGTCGCTCAAATTTACTTATCAATGTCCAGTATAAATCGACAAAACATCCGTGGTAGTATCTACTCTACATATAGAGTGTGTCTTTCTGTTTTAGAGACCAAGATCCAGTTAGTTCAGAGAGGAATAGTAATTATCGTAAAATTATCGTAAACGCTAAGCAAGAGCTTGTCCTAATACGATCGCGCAACGATATTTATATCACCTTTGTACAGATTTATCTGTACAAAGGTGAAATTTACATCCAAAAAGAGCAGCAAGGTTATAAATGCATACTCATTTTTATTTGATGAAATCAGATACGAGCTGAACGGAGTTGAAATTGATAGGATCCGTGACTGCGGCATGACCTCAACACTTAAAGGTCTTGTTTCGTTCAATAAAAATTAACTTAACGCACAGTCTGTTGCTGGCTGGTATGGAGGAGTAGGAAAGTCTACCACTGCAACCCATCATATAGATGACATCAATGCTTGTATACCACTAAAAAAGCTGTTTGGGTTCTGCAATTTTGGGATACTGATTTCAAACCCACATTGTGCAAAATGTCTTACCGAGGAAATAACTCAAGAAGGTTCAAACCAGCTAACTTCGTTCACGAAGACGCTGACCGCAGCTATCAGATAGCTGCTGATTCACTCCGATTTGATAACGCTCAGTATAATCCACGTGGCAGAGGCCAGTCCCGCTCAGGCGGTAGACGTCCGTATCAAGGAAAACGTGTCGAGAGCTATCGTAGAGTGAAATCGCAAATAACCGAGCATGACTTAAGTGAAGAACTTCGAAAGAAGTTGATGCCCGGCTCTAAAGATGGATGCTCTGCAGCTGAACGCATTGAAGCAATATCCACTATGCGTGCAATCACGCTTACAGTAACAACACGAGCCATAGGATTTAGTGTCGCTCAAATTTACTTATCAATGTCCAGTATAAATCGACAAAACATCCGTGGTAGTATCTACTCTACATATAGAGTGTGCCTTTCTGTTTTAGAGACCAAGATCCAGTTAGTTCAGAGAGGAATAGTAATTATCGTAAAATAATCGTAAACGCTAAGCAAGAGCTTGTCCTAATACGATCGCGCAACGATATTTATATCACCTTTGTACAGATTTATCTGTACAAAGGTGAAATTTACATCCAAAAAGAGCAGCAAGGTTATAAATGCATACTCATTTTTATTTGATGAAATCAGATACGAGCTGAACGGAGTTGAAATTGATAGGATCCGTGACTGCGGCATGACCTCAACACTTAAAGGTCTTGTTTCGTTCAATAAAAATTAACTTAACGCACTGTCTGTTGCTGGCTGGTATGGAGGAGTAGGAAAGTCTACCACTGCAACCCATCATGTAGATGACATCAATGCTTGTATACCACTAAAAAAGCTGTTTGGGTTCTGCAATTTTGGGATACTGATTTCAGACCCACATTGTGCAAAATGTCTTACCGAGGAAATAACTCAAGAAGGTTCAACCCAGCTAACTTCGTTCACGAAGACGCTGACCGCAGCTATCAGATAGCTGCTGATTCACTACGATTTGATAACGCTCAGTATAATCCACGTGGCAGAGGCCAGTCCCGCTCAGGCGGTAGACGTCCGTATCAAGGAAAACGTGTCGAGAGCTATCATAGAGTGAAATCGCAAATAACCGAGCATGACTTAAGTGAAGAACTTCGAAAGAAGTTGATGCCCGGCTCTAAAGATGGATGCTCTGCAGCTGAACGCATTGAAGCAATATCCACTATGCGTGCAATCACGCTTACAGTAACAACACGAGCCATAGGATTTAGTGTCGCTCAAATTTACTTATCAATGTCCAGTATAAATCGACAACACATCCGTGGTAGTATCTACTCTACATATAGAGTGTGTCTTTCTGTTTTAGAGACCAAGATCCAGTTAGTTCAGAGAGGAATAGTAATTATCGTAAAATTATCGTAAACGCTAAGCAAGAGCTTGTCCTAATACGATCGCGCAACGATATTTATATCACCTTTGTACAGATTTATCTGTACAAAGGTGAAATTTACATCCAAAAAGAGCAGCAAGGTTATAAATGCATACTCATTTTTATTTGATGAAATCAGATACGAGCTGAACGGAGTTGAAATTGATAGGATCCGTGACTGCGGCATGACCTCAACACTTAAAGGTCTTGTTTCGTTCAATAAAAATTAACTTAACGCACTGTCTGTTGCTGGCTGGTATGGAGGAGTAGGAAAGTCTACCACTGCAACCCATCATATAGATGACATCAATGCTTGTATACCACTAAAAAAGCTGTTTGGGTTCTGCAATTTTGGGATACTGATTTCAGACCCACATTGTGCAAAATGTCTTACCGAGGAAATAACTCAAGAAGGTTCAACCCAGCTAACTTCGTTCACGAAGACGCTGACCGCAGCTATCAGATAGCTGCTGATTCACTACGATTTGATAACGCTCAGTATAATCCACGTGGCAGAGGCCAGTCCCGCTCAGGCGGTAGACGTCCGTATCAAGGAAAACGTGTCGAGAGCTATCATAGAGTGAAATCGCAAATAACCGAGCATGACTTAAGTGAAGAACTTCGAAAGAAGTTGATGCCCGGCTCTAAAGATGGATGCTCTGCAGCTGAACGCATTGAAGCAATATCCACTATGCGTGCAATCACGCTTACAGTAACAACACGAGCCATAGGATTTAGTGTCGCTCAAATTTACTTATCAATGTCCAGTATAAATCGACAAAACATCCGTGGTAGTATCTACTCTACATATAGAGTGTGTCTTTCTGTTTTAGAGACCAAGATCCAGTTAGTTCAGAGAGGAATAGTAATTATCGTAAAATTATCGTAAACGCTAAGCAAGAGCTTGTCCTAATACGATCGCGCAACGATATTTATATCACCTTTGTACAGATTTATCTGTACAAAGGTGAAATTTACATCCAAAAAGAGCAGCAAGGTTATAAATGCATACTCATTTTTATTTGATGAAATCAGATACGAGCTGAACGGAGTTGAAATTGATAGGATCCGTGACTGCGGCATGACCTCAACACTTAAAGGTCTTGTTTCGTTCAATAAAAATTAACTTAACGCACAGTCTGTTGCTGGCTGGTATGGAGGAGTAGGAAAGTCTACCACTGCAACCCATCATATAGATGACATCAATGCTTGTATACCACTAAAAAAGCTGTTTGGGTTCTGCAATTTTGGGATACTGATTTCAGACCCCAATTGTGCAAAATGTCTTACCGAGGAAATAACTCAAGAAGGTTCAACCCAGCTAACTTCGTTCACGAAGACGCTGACCGCAGCTATCAGATAGCTGCTGATTCACTACGATTTGATAACGCTCAGTATAATCCACGTGGCAGAGGCCAGTCCCGCTCAGGCGGTAGACGTCCGTATCAAGGAAAACGTGTCGAGAGCTATCGTAGAGTGAAATCGCAAATAACCGAGCATGACTTAAGTGAAGAACTTCGAAAGAAGTTGATGCCCGGCTCTAAAGATGGATGCTCTGCAGCTGAACGCATTGAAGCAATATCCACTATGCGTGCAATCACGCTTACAGTAACAACACGAGCCATAGGATTTAGTGTCGCTCAAATTTACTTATCAATGTCCAGTATAAATCGACAACACATCCGTGGTAGTATCTACTCTACATATAGAGTGTGTCTTTCTGTTTTAGAGACCAAGATCCAGTTAGTTCAGAGAGGAATAGTAATTATCGTAAAATTATCGTAAACGCTAAGCAAGAGCTTGTCCTAATACGATCGCGCAACGATATTTATATCACCTTTGTACAGATTTATCTGTACAAAGGTGAAATTTACATCCAAAAAGAGCAGCAAGGTTATAAATGCATACTCATTTTTATTTGATGAAATCAGATACGAGCTGAACGGAGTTGAAATTGATAGGATCCGTGACTGCGGCAAGACCTCAATACTTAAAGGTCTTGTTTCGTTCAATAAAAATTAACTTAACGCACAGTCTGTTGCTGGCTGGTATGGAGGAGTAGGAAAGTCTACCACTGCAACCCATCATATAGATGACATCAATGCTTGTATACCACTAAAAAAGCTGTTTGGGTTCTGCAATTTTGGGATACTGATTTCAGACCCACATTGTGCAAAATGTCTTACCGAGGAAATAACTCAAGAAGGTTCAACCCAGCTAACTTCGTTCACGAAGACGCTGACCGCAGCTATCAGATAGCTGCTGATTCACTACGATTTGATAACGCTCAGTATAATCCACGTGGCAGAGGCCAGTCCCGCTCAGGCGGTAGACGTCCGTATCAAGGAAAACGTGTCGAGAGCTATCGTAGAGTGAAATCGCAAATAACCGAGCATGACTTAAGTGAAGAACTTCGAAAGAAGTTGATGCCCGGCTCTAAAGATGGATGCTCTGCAGCTGAACGCATTGAAGCAATATCCACTATGCGTGCAATCACGCTTACAGTAACAACACGAGCCATAGGATTTAGTGTCGCTCAAATTTACTTATCAAAGTCCAGTATAAATCGACAACACATCCGTGGTAGTATCTACTATACATATAGAGTGTGTCTTTCTGTTTTAGAGACCAAGATCCAGTTAGTTCAGAGAGGAATAGTAATTATCGTAAAATTATCGTAAACGCTAAGCAAGAGCTTGTCCTAATACGATCGCGCAACGATATTTATATCACCTTTGTACAGATTTATCTGTACAAAGGTGAAATTTACATCCAAAAAGAGCAGCAAGGTTATAAATGCATACTCATTTTTATTTGATGAAATCAGATACGAGCTGAACGGAGTTGAAATTGATAGGATCCGTGACTGCGGCATGACCTCAACACTTAAAGGTCTTGTTTCGTTCAATAAAAATTAACTTAACGCACTGTCTGTTGCTGGCTGGTATGGAGGAGTAGGAAAGTCTACCACTGCAACCCATCATATAGATGACATCAATGCTTGTATACCACTAAAAAAGCTGTTTGGGTTCTGCAATTTTGGGATACTGATTTCAGACCCACATTGTGCAAAATGTCTTACCGAGGAAATAACTCAAGAAGGTAAAACCCAGCTAACTTCGTTCACGAAGACGCTGACCGCAGCTATCAGATAGCTGCTGATTCACTACGATTTGATAACGCTCAGTATAATCCACGTGGCAGAGGCCAGTCCCGCTCAGGCGGTAGACGTCCGTATCAAGGAAAACGTGTCGAGAGCTATCGTAGAGTGAATTCGCAAATAACCGAGCATGACTTAAGTGAAGAACTTCGAAAGAAGTTGATGCCCGGCTCTAAAGATGGATGCTCTGCAGCTGAACGCATTGAAGCAATATCCACTATGCGTGCAATCACGCTTACAGTAACAACACGAGCCATAGGATTTAGTGTCGCTCAAATTTACTTATCAATGTCCAGTATAAATCGACAAAACATCCGTGGTAGTATCTACTCTACATATAGAGTGTGTCTTTCTGTTTTAGAGACCAAGATCCAGTTAGTTCAGAGAGGAATAGTAATTATCGTAAAATTATCGTAAACGCTAAGCAAGAGCTTGTCCTAATACGATCGCGCAACGATATTTATATCACCTTTGTACAGATTTATCTGTACAAAGGTGAAATCTACATCCAAAAAGAGCAGCAAGGTTATAAATGCATACTCATTTTTATTTGATGAAATCAGATACGAGCTGAACGGAGTTGAAATTGATAGGATCCGTGACTGCGGCATGACCTCAACACTTAAAGGTCTTGTTTCGTTCAATAAAAATTAACTTAACGCACTGTCTGTTGCTGGCTGGTATGGAGGAGTAGGAAAGTCTACCACTGCAACCCATCATATAGATGACATCAATGCTTGTATACCACTAAAAAAGCTGTTTGGGTTCTGCAATTTTGGGATACTGATTTCAGACTCACATTGTGCAAAATGTCTTACCGAGGAAATAACTCAAGAAGGTTCAACCCAGCTAACTTCGTTCACGAAGACGCTGACCGCAGCTATCAGATAGCTGCTGATTCACTACGATTTGATAACGCTCAGTATAATCCACGTGGCAGAGGCCAGTCCCGCTCAGGCGGTAGACGTCCGTATCAAGGAAAACGTGTCGAGAGCTATCGTAGAGTGAAATCGCAAATAACCGAGCATGACTTAAGTGAAGAACTTCGAAAGAAGTTGATGCCCGGCTCTAAAGATGGATGCTCTGCAGCTGAACGCATTGAAGCAATATCCACTATGCGTGCAATCACGCTTACAGTAACAACACGAGCCATAGGATTTAGTGTCGCTCAAATTTACTTATCAATGTCCAGTATAAATCGACAAAACATCCGTGGTAGTATCTACTCTACATATAGAGTGTGTCTTTCTGTTTTAGAGACCAAGATCCAGTTAGTTCAGAGAGGAATAGTAATTATCGTAAAATTATCGTAAACGCTAAGCAAGAGCTTGTCCTAATACGATCGCGCAACGATATTTATATCACCTTTGTACAGATTTATCTGTACAAAGGTGAAATTTACATCCAAAAAGAGCAGCAAGGTTATAAATGCATACTCATTTTTATTTGATGAAATCAGATACGAGCTGAACGGAGTTGAAATTGATAGGATCCGTGACTGCGGCATGACCTCAACACTTAAAGGTCTTGTTTCGTTCAATAAAAATTAACTTAACGCACAGTCTGTTGCTGGCTGGTATGGAGGAGTAGGAAAGTCTACCACTGCAACCCATCATATAGATGACATCAATGCTTGTATACCACTAAAAAAGCTGTTTGGGTTCTGCAATTTTGGGATACTGATTTCAGACCCACATTGTGCAAAATGTCTTACCGAGGAAATAACTCAAGAAGGTTCAACCCAGCTAACTTCGTTCACGAAGACGCTGACCGCAGCTATCAGATAGCTGCTGATTCACTACGATTTGATAACGCTCAGTATAATCCACGTGGCAGAGGCCAGTCCCGCTCAGGCGGTAGACGTCCGTATCAAGGAAAACGTGTCGAGAGCTATCGTAGAGTGAAATATCAAATAACCGAGCATGACTTAAGTGAAGAACTTCGAAAGAAGTTGATGCCCGGCTCTAAAGATGGATTCTCTGCAGCTGAACGCATTGAAGCAATATCCACTATGCGTGCAATCACGCTTACAGTAACAACACGAGCCATAGGATTTAGTGTCGCTCAAATTTACTTATCAATGTCCAGTATAAATCGACAACACATCCGTGGTAGTATCTACTCTACATATAGAGTGTGTCTTTCTGTTTTAGAGACCAAGATCCAGTTAGTTCAGAGAGGAATAGTAATTATCGTAAAATTATCGTAAACGCTAAGCAAGAGCTTGTCCTAATACGATCGCGCAACGATATTTATATCACCTTTGTACAGATTTATCTGTACAAAGGTGAAATCTACATCCAAAAAGAGCAGCAAGGTTATAAATGCATACTCATTTTTATTTGATGAAATCAGATACGAGCTGAACGGAGTTGAAATTGATAGGATCCGTGACTGCGGCATGACCTCAACACTTAAAGGTCTTGTTTCGTTCAATAAAAATTAACTTAACGCACTGTCTGTTGCTGGCTGGTATGGAGGAGTAGGAAAGTCTACCACTGCAACCCATCATATAGATGACATCAATGCTTGTATACCACTAAAAAAGCTGTTTGGGTTCTGCAATTTTGGGATACTGATTTCAGACCCACATTGTGCAAAATGTCTTACCGAGGAAATAACTCAAGAAGGTTCAACCCAGCTAACTTCGTTCACGAAGACGCTGACCGCAGCTATCAGATAGCTGCTGATTCACTACGATTTGATAACGCTCAGTATAATCCACGTGGCAGAGGCCAGTCCCGCTCAGGCGGTAGACGTCCGTATCAAGGAAAACGTGTCGAGAGCTATCGTAGAGTGAAATCGCAAATAACCGAGCATGACTTAAGTGAAGAACTTCGAAAGAAGTTGATGCCCGGCTCTAAAGATGGATGCTCTGCAGCTGAACGCATTGAAGCAATATCCACTATGCGTGCAATCACGCTTACAGTAACAACACGAGCCATAGGATTTAGTGTCGCTCAAATTTACTTATCAAAGTCCAGTATAAATCGACAACACATCCGTGGTAGTATCTACTATACATATAGAGTGTGTCTTTCTGTTTTAGAGACCAAGATCCAGTTAGTTCAGAGAGGAATAGTAATTATCGTAAAATTATCGTAAACGCTAAGCAAGAGCTTGTCCTAATACGATCGCGCAACGATATTTATATCACCTTTGTACAGATTTATCTGTACAAAGGTGAAATTTACATCCAAAAAGAGCAGCAAGGTTATAAATGCATACTCATTTTTATTTGATGAAATCAGATACGAGCTGAACGGAGTTGAAATTGATAGGATCCGTGACTGCGGCATGACCTCAACACTTAAAGGTCTTGTTTCGTTCAATAAAAATTAACTTAACGCACTGTCTGTTGCTGGCTGGTATGGAGGAGTAGGAAAGTCTACCACTGCAACCCATCATATAGATGACATCAATGCTTGTATACCACTAAAAAAGCTGTTTGGGTTCTGCAATTTTGGGATACTGATTTCAGACCCACATTGTGCAAAATGTCTTACCGAGGAAATAACTCAAGAAGGTAAAACCCAGCTAACTTCGTTCACGAAGACGCTGACCGCAGCTATCAGATAGCTGCTGATTCACTACGATTTGATAACGCTCAGTATAATCCACGTGGCAGAGGCCAGTCCCGCTCAGGCGGTAGACGTCCGTATCAAGGAAAACGTGTCGAGAGCTATCGTAGAGTGAATTCGCAAATAACCGAGCATGACTTAAGTGAAGAACTTCGAAAGAAGTTGATGCCCGGCTCTAAAGATGGATGCTCTGCAGCTGAACGCATTGAAGCAATATCCACTATGCGTGCAATCACGCTTACAGTAACAACACGAGCCATAGGATTTAGTGTCGCTCAAATTTACTTATCAATGTCCAGTATAAATCGACAAAACATCCGTGGTAGTATCTACTCTACATATAGAGTGTGTCTTTCTGTTTTAGAGACCAAGATCCAGTTAGTTCAGAGAGGAATAGTAATTATCGTAAAATTATCGTAAACGCTAAGCAAGAGCTTGTCCTAATACGATCGCGCAACGATATTTATATCACCTTTGTACAGATTTATCTGTACAAAGGTGAAATTTACATCCAAAAAGAGCAGCAAGGTTATAAATGCATACTCATTTTTATTTGATGAAATCAGATACGAGCTGAACGGAGTTGAAATTGATAGGATCCGTGACTGCGGCAAGACCTCAATACTTAAAGGTCTTGTTTCGTTCAATAAAAATTAACTTAACGCACAGTCTGTTGCTGGCTGGTATGGAGGAGTAGGAAAGTCTACCACTGCAACCCATCATATAGATGACATCAATGCTTGTATACCACTAAAAAAGCTGTTTGGGTTCTGCAATTTTGGGATACTGATTTCAAACCCACATTGTGCAAAATGTCTTACCGAGGAAATAACTCAAGAAGGTTCAACCCAGCTAACTTCGTTCACGAAGACGCTGACCGCAGCTATCAGATAGCTGCTGATTCACTACGATTTGATAACGCTCAGTATAATCCACGTGGCAGAGGCCAGTCCCGCTCAGGCGGTAGACGTCCGTATCAAGGAAAACGTGTCGAGAGCTATCGTAGAGTGAAATCGCAAATAACCGAGCATGACTTAAGTGAAGAACTTCGAAAGAAGTTGATGCCCGGCTCTAAAGATGGATGCTCTGCAGCTGAACGCATTGAAGCAATATCCACTATGCGTGCAATCACGCTTACAGTAACAACACGAGCCATAGGATTTAGTGTCGCTCAAATTTACTTATCAAAGTCCAGTATAAATCGACAACACATCCGTGGTAGTATCTACTATACATATAGAGTGTGTCTTTCTGTTTTAGAGACCAAGATCCAGTTAGTTCAGAGAGGAATAGTAATAGTAATTATCGTAAAATTATCGTAAACGCTAAGCAAGAGCTTGTCCTAATACGATCGCGCAACGATATTTATATCACCTTTGTACAGATTTATCTGTACAAAGGTGAAATTTACATCCAAAAAGAGCAGCAAGGTTATAAATGCATACTCATTTTTATTTGATGAAATCAGATACGAGCTGAACGGAGTTGAAATTGATAGGATCCGTGACTGCGGCATGACCTCAACACTTAAAGGTCTTGTTTCGTTCAATAAAAATTAACTTAACGCACTGTCTGTTGCTGGCTGGTATGGAGGAGTAGGAAAGTCTACCACTGCAACCCATCATATAGATGACATCAATGCTTGTATACCACTAAAAAAGCTGTTTGGGTTCTGCAATTTTGGGATACTGATTTCAGACCCACATTGTGCAAAATGTCTTACCGAGGAAATAACTCAAGAAGGTTCAACCCAGCTAACTTCGTTCACGAAGACGCTGACCGCAGCTATCAGATAGCTGCTGATTCACTACGATTTGATAACGCTCAGTATAATCCACGTGGCAGAGGCCAGTCCCGCTCAGGCGGTAGACGTCCGTATCAAGGAAAACGTGTCGAGAGCTATCGTAGAGTGAAATCGCAAATAACCGAGCATGACTTAAGTGAAGAACTTCGAAAGAAGTTGATGCCCGGCTCTAAAGATGGATGCTCTGCAGCTGAACGCATTGAAGCAATATCCACTATGCGTGCAATCACGCTTACAGTAACAACACGAGCCATAGGATTTAGTGTCGCTCAAATTTACTTATCAATGTCCAGTATAAATCGACAAAACATCCGTGGTAGTATCTACTCTACATATAGAGTGTGTCTTTCTGTTTTAGAGACCAAGATCCAGTTAGTTCAGAGAGGAATAGTAATTATCGTAAAATTATCGTAAACGCTAAGCAAGAGCTTGTCCTAATACGATCGCGCAACGATATTTATATCACCTTTGTACAGATTTATCTGTACAAAGGTGAAATCTACATCCAAAAAGAGCAGCAAGGTTATAAATGCATACTCATTTTTATTTGATGAAATCAGATACGAGCTGAACGGAGTTGAAATTGATAGGATCCGTGACTGCGGCATGACCTCAACACTTAAAGGTCTTGTTTCGTTCAATAAAAATTAACTTAACGCACTGTCTGTTGCTGGCTGGTATGGAGGAGTAGGAAAGTCTACCACTGCAACCCATCATATAGATGACATCAATGCTTGTATACCACTAAAAAAGCTGTTTGGGTTCTGCAATTTTGGGATACTGATTTCAGACCCACATTGTGCAAAATGTCTTACCGAGGAAATAACTCAAGAAGGTTCAACCCAGCTAACTTCGTTCACGAAGACGCTGACCGCAGCTATCAGATAGCTGCTGATTCACTACGATTTGATAACGCTCAGTATAATCCACGTGGCAGAGGCCAGTCCCGCTCAGGCGGTAGACGTCCGTATCAAGGAAAACGTGTCGAGAGCTATCGTAGAGTGAAATCGCAAATAACCGAGCATGACTTAAGTGAAGAACTTCGAAAGAAGTTGATGCCCGGCTCTAAAGATGGATGCTCTGCAGCTGAACGCATTGAAGCAATATCCACTATGCGTGCAATCACGCTTACAGTAACAACACGAGCCATAGGATTTAGTGTCGCTCAAATTTACTTATCAATGTCCAGTATAAATCGACAACACATCCGTGGTAGTATCAACTCTACATATAGAGTGTGTCTTTCTGTTTTAGAGACCAAGATCCAGTTAGTTCAGAGAGGAATAGTAATTATCGTAAAATTATCGTAAACGCTAAGCAAGAGCTTGTCCTAATACGATCGCGCAACGATATTTATATCACCTTTGTACAGATTTATCTGTACAAAGGTGAAATTTACATCCAAAAAGAGCAGCAAGGTTATAAATGCATACTCATTTTTATTTGATGAAATCAGATACGAGCTGAACGGAGTTGAAATTGATAGGATCCGTGACTGCGGCATGACCTCAACACTTAAAGGTCTTGTTTCGTTCAATAAAAATTAACTTAACGCACAGTCTGTTGCTGGCTGGTATGGAGGAGTAGGAAAGTCTACCACTACAACCCATCATATAGATGACATCAATGCTTGTATACCACTAAAAAAGCTGTTTGGGTTCTGCAATTTTGGGATACTGATTTCAGACCCACATTGTGCAAAATGTCTTACCGAGGAAATAACTCAAGAAGGTTCAACCCAGCTAACTTCGTTCACGAAGACGCTGACCGCAGCTATCAGATAGCTGCTGATTCACTACGATTTGATAACGCTCAGTATAATCCACGTGGCAGAGGCCAGTCCCGCTCAGGCGGTAGACGTCCGTATCAAGGAAAACGTGTCGAGAGCTATCGTAGAGTGAAATCGCAAATAACCGAGCATGACTTAAGTGAAGAACTTCGAAAGAAGTTGATGCCCGGCTCTAAAGATGGATGCTCTGCAGCTGAACGCATTGAAGCAATATCCACTATGCGTGCAATCACGCTTACAGTAACAACACGAGCCATAGGATTTAGTGTCGCTCAAATTTACTTATCAATGTCCAGTATAAATCGACAAAACATCCGTGGTAGTATCTACTCTACATATAGAGTGCGCCTTTCTGTTTTAGAGACCAAGATCCAGTTAGTTCAGAGAGGAATAGTAATTATCGTAAAATTATCGTAAACGCTAAGCAAGAGCTTGTCCTAATACGATCGCGCAACGATATTTATATCACCTTTGTACAGATTTATCTGTACAAAGGTGAAATTTACATCCAAAAAGAGCAGCAAGGTTATAAATGCATACTCATTTTTATTTGATGAAATCAGATACGAGCTGAACGGAGTTGAAATTGATAGGATCCGTGACTGCGGCATGACCTCAACACTTAAAGGTCTTGTTTCGTTCAATAAAAATTAACTTAACGCACTGTCTGTTGCTGGCTGGTATGGAGGAGTAGGAAAGTCTACCACTGCAACCCATCATATAGATGACATCAATGCTTGTATACCACTAAAAAAGCTGTTTGGGTTCTGCAATTTTGGGATACTGATTTCAGACCCACATTGTGCAAAATGTCTTACCGAGGAAATAACTCAAGAAGGTTCAACCCAGCTAACTTCGTTCACGAAGACGCTGACCGCAGCTATCAGATAGCTGCTGATTCACTACGATTTGATAACGCTCAGTATAATCCACGTGGCAGAGGCCAGTCCCGCTCAGGCGGTAGACGTCCGTATCAAGGAAAACGTGTCGAGAGCTATCGTAGAGTGAAATCGCAAATAACCGAGCATGACTTAAGTGAAGAACTTCGAAAGAAGTTGATGCCCGGCTCTAAAGATGGATGCTCTGCAGCTGAACGCATTGAAGCAATATCCACTATGCGTGCAATCACGCTTACAGTAACAACACGAGCCATAGGATTTAGTGTCGCTCAAATTTACTTATCAATGTCCAGTATAAATCGACAAAACATCCGTGGTAGTATCTACTCTACATATAGAGTGTGTCTTTCTGTTTTAGAGACCAAGATCCAGTTAGTTCAGAGAGGAATAGTAATTATCGTAAAATTATCGTAAACGCTAAGCAAGAGCTTGTCCTAATACGATCGCGCAACGATATTTATATCACCTTTGTACAGATTTATCTGTACAAAGGTGAAATTTACATCCAAAAAGAGCAGCAAGGTTATAAATGCATACTCATTTTTATTTGATGAAATCAGATACGAGCTGAACGGAGTTGAAATTGATAGGATCCGTGACTGCGGCATGACCTCAACACTTAAAGGTCTTGTTTCGTTCAATAAAAATTAACTTAACGCACAGTCTGTTGCTGGCTGGTATGGAGGAGTAGGAAAGTCTACCACTGCAACCCATCATATAGATGACATCAATGCTTGTATACCACTAAAAAAGCTGTTTGGGTTCTGCAATTTTGGGATACTGATTTCAGACCCCAATTGTGCAAAATGTCTTACCGAGGAAATAACTCAAGAAGGTTCAACCCAGCTAACTTCGTTCACGAAGACGCTGACCGCAGCTATCAGATAGCTGCTGATTCACTACGATTTGATAACGCTCAGTATAATCCACGTGGCAGAGGCCAGTCCCGCTCAGGCGGTAGACGTCCGTATCAAGGAAAACGTGTCGAGAGCTATCGTAGAGTGAAATCGCAAATAACCGAGCATGACTTAAGTGAAGAACTTCGAAAGAAGTTGATGCCCGGCTCTAAAGATGGATGCTCTGCAGCTGAACGCATTGAAGCAATATCCACTATGCGTGCAATCACGCTTACAGTAACAACACGAGCCATAGGATTTAGTGTCGCTCAAATTTACTTATCAATGTCCAGTATAAATCGACAACACATCCGTGGTAGTATCTACTCTACATATAGAGTGTGTCTTTCTGTTTTAGAGACCAAGATCCAGTTAGTTCAGAGAGGAATAGTAATTATCGTAAAATTATCGTAAACGCTAAGCAAGAGCTTGTCCTAATACGATCGCGCAACGATATTTATATCACCTTTGTACAGATTTATCTGTACAAAGGTGAAATTTACATCCAAAAAGAGCAGCAAGGTTATAAATGCATACTCATTTTTATTTGATGAAATCAGATACGAGCTGAACGGAGTTGAAATTGATAGGATCCGTGACTGCGGCATGACCTCAACACTTAAAGGTCTTGTTTCGTTCAATAAAAATTAACTTAACGCACTGTCTGTTGCTGGCTGGTATGGAGGAGTAGGAAAGTCTACCACTGCAACCCATCATATAGATGACATCAATGCTTGTATACCACTAAAAAAGCTGTTTGGGTTCTGCAATTTTGGGATACTGATTTCAGACCCACATTGTGCAAAATGTCTTACCGAGGAAATAACTCAAGAAGGTTCAACCCAGCTAACTTCGTTCACGAAGACGCTGACCGCAGCTATCAGATAGCTGCTGATTCACTACGATTTGATAACGCTCAGTATAATCCACGTGGCAGAGGCCAGTCCCGCTCAGGCGGTAGACGTCCGTATCAAGGAAAACGTGTCGAGAGCTATCGTAGAGTGAAATCGCAAATAACAGAGCATGACTTAAGTGAAGAACTTCGAAAGAAGTTGATGCCCGGCTCTAAAGATGGATGCTCTGCAGCTGAACGCATTGAAGCAATATCCACTATGCGTGCAATCACGCTTACAGTAGCAACACGAGCCATAGGATTTAGTGTCGCTCAAATTTACTTATCAATGTCCAGTATAAATCGACAAAACATCCGTGGTAGTATCTACTCTACATATAGAGTGTGTCTTTCTGTTTTAGAGACCAAGATCCAGTTAGTTCAGAGAGGAATAGTAATTATCGTAAAATTATCGTAAACGCTAAGCAAGAGCTTGTCCTAATACGATCGCGCAACGATATTTATATCACCTTTGTACAGATTTATCTGTACAAAGGTGAAATTTACATCCAAAAAGAGCAGCAAGGTTATAAATGCATACTCATTTTTATTTGATGAAATCAGATACGAGCTGAACGGAGTTGAAATTGATAGGATCCGTGACTGCGGCATGACCTCAACACTTAAAGGTCTTGTTTCGTTCAATAAAAATTAACTTAACGCACTGTCTGTTGCTGGCTGGTATGGAGGAGTAGGAAAGTCTACCACTGCAACCCATCATATAGATGACATCAATGCTTGTATACCACTAAAAAAGCTGTTTGGGTTCTGCAATTTTGGGATACTGATTTCAGACCCACATTGTGCAAAATGTCTTACCGAGGAAATAACTCAAGAAGGTTCAACCCAGCTAACTTCGTTCACGAAGACGCTGACCGCAGCTATCAGATAGCTGCTGATTCACTACGATTTGATAACGCTCAGTATAATCCACGTGGCAGAGGCCAGTCCCGCTCAGGCGGTAGACGTCCGTATCAAGGAAAACGTGTCGAGAGCTATCGTAGAGTGAAATCGCAAATAACCGAGCATGACTTAAGTGAAGAACTTCGAAAGAAGTTGATGCCCGGCTCTAAAGATGGATGCTCTGCAGCTGAACGCATTGAAGCAATATCCACTATGCGTGCAATCACGCTTACAGTAACAACACGAGCCATAGGATTTAGTGTCGCTCAAATTTACTTATCAATGTCCAGTATAAATCGACAACACATCCGTGGTAGTATCTACTCTACATATAGAGTGTGTCTTTCTGTTTTAGAGACCAAGATCCAGTTAGTTCAGAGAGGAATAGTAATTATCGTAAAATTATCGTAAACGCTAAGCAAGAGCTTGTCCTAATACGATCGCGCAACGATATTTATATCACCTTTGTACAGATTTATCTGTACAAAGGTGAAATTTACATCCAAAAAGAGCAGCAAGGTTATAAATGCATACTCATTTTTGTTTGATGAAATCAGATACGAGCTGAACGGAGTTGAAATTGATAGGATCCGTGACTGCGGCATGACCTCAACACTTAAAGGTCTTGTTTCGTTCAATAAAAATTAACTTAACGCACTGTCTGTTGCTGGCTGGTATGGAGGAGTAGGAAAGTCTACCACTGCAACCCATCATATAGATGACATCAATGCTTGTATACCACTAAAAAAGCTGTTTGGGTTCTGCAATTTTGGGATACTGATTTCAGACCCACATTGTGCAAAATGTCTTACCGAGGAAATAACTCAAGAAGGTTCAACCCAGCTAACTTCGTTCACGAAGACGCTGACCGCAGCTATCAGATAGCTGCTGATTCACTACGATTTGATAACGCTCAGTATAATCCACGTGGCAGAGGCCAGTCCCGCTCAGGCGGTAGACGTCCGTATCAAGGAAAACGTGTCGAGAGCTATCGTAGAGTGAAATCGCAAATAACCGAGCATGACTTAAGTGAAGAACTTCGGAAGAAGTTGATGCCCGGCTCTAAAGATGGATGCTCTGCAGCTGAACGCATTGAAGCAATATCCACTATGCGTGCAATCACGCTTACAGTAACAACACGAGCCATAGGAGTTAGTGTCGCTCAAATTTACTTATCAATGTCCAGTATAAATCGACAAAACATCCGTGGTAGTATCTACTCTACATATAGAGTGTGCCTTTCTGTTTTAGAGACCAAGATCCAGTTAGTTCAGAGAGGAATAGTAATTATCGTAAAATTATCGTAAACGCTAAGCAAGAGCTTGTCCTAATACGATCGCGCAACGATATTTATATCACCTTTGTACAGATTTATCTGTACAAAGGTGAAATTTACATCCAAAAAGAGCAGCAAGGTTATAAATGCATACTCATTTTTATTTGATGAAATCAGATACGAGCTGAACGGAGTTGAAATTGATAGGATCCGTGACTGCGGCATGACCTCAACACTTAAAGGTCTTGTTTCGTTCAATAAAAATTAACTTAACGCACAGTCTGTTGCTGGCTGGTATGGAGGAGTAGGAAAGTCTACCACTGCAACCCATCATATAGATGACATCAATGCTTGTATACCACTAAAAAAGCTGTTTGGGTTCTGCAATTTTGGGATACTGATTTCAGACCCACATTGTGCAAAATGTCTTACCGAGGAAATAACTCAAGAAGGTTCAACCCAGCTAACTTCGTTCACGAAGACGCTGACCGCAGCTATCAGATAGCTGCTGATTCACTACGATTTGATAACGCTCAGTATAATCCACGTGGCAGAGGCCAGTCCCGCTCAGGCGGTAGACGTCCGTATCAAGGAAAACGTGTCGAGAGCTATCGTAGAGTGAAATCGCAAATAACCGAGCATGACTTAAGTGAAGAACTTCGAAAGAAGTTGATGCCCGGCTCTAAAGATGGATGCTCTGCAGCTGAACGCATTGAAGCAATATCCACTATGCGTGCAATCACGCTTACAGTAACAACACGAGCCATAGGATTTAGTGTCGCTCAAATTTACTTATCAAAGTCCAGTATAAATCGACAACACATCCGTGGTAGTATCTACTATACATATAGAGTGTGTCTTTCTGTTTTAGAGACCAAGATCCAGTTAGTTCAGAGAGGAATAGTAATTATCGTAAAATTATCGTAAACGCTAAGCAAGAGCTTGTCCTAATACGATCGCGCAACGATATTTATATCACCTTTGTACAGATTTATCTGTACAAAGGTGAAATTTACATCCAAAAAGAGCAGCAAGGTTATAAATGCATACTCATTTTTATTTGATGAAATCAGATACGAGCTGAACGGAGTTGAAATTGATAGGATCCGTGACTGCGGCATGACCTCAACACTTAAAGGTCTTGTTTCGTTCAATAAAAATTAACTTAACGCACAGTCTGTTGCTGGCTGGTATGGAGGAGTAGGAAAGTCTACCACTGCAACCCATCATATAGATGACATCAATGCTTGTATACCACTAAAAAAGCTGTTTGGGTTCTGCAATTTTGGGATACTGATTTCAGACCCACATTGTGCAAAATGTCTTACCGAGGAAATAACTCAAGAAGGTTCAACCCAGCTAACTTCGTTCACGAAGACGCTGACCGCAGCTATCAGATAGCTGCTGATTCACTACGATTTGATAACGCTCAGTATAATCCACGTGGCAGAGGCCAGTCCCGCTCAGGCGGTAGACGTCCGTATCAAGGAAAACGTGTCGAGAGCTATCGTAGAGTGAAATCGCAAATAACCGAGCATGACTTAAGTGAAGAACTTCGAAAGAAGTTGATGCCCGGCTCTAAAGATGGATGCTCTGCAGCTGAACGCATTGAAGCAATATCCACTATGCGTGCAATCACGCTTACAGTAACAACACGAGCCATAGGATTTAGTGTCGCTCAAATTTACTTATCAATGTCCAGTATAAATCGACAAAACATCCGTGGTAGTATCTACTCTACATATAGAGTGTGTCTTTCTGTTTTAGAGACCAAGATCCAGTTAGTTCAGAGAGGAATAGTAATTATCGTAAAATTATCGTAAACGCTAAGCAAGAGCTTGTCCTAATACGATCGCGCAACGATATTTATATCACCTTTGTACAGATTTATCTGTACAAAGGTGAAATCTACATCCAAAAAGAGCAGCAAGGTTATAAATGCATACTCATTTTTATTTGATGAAATCAGATACGAGCTGAACGGAGTTGAAATTGATAGGATCCGTGACTGCGGCATGACCTCAACACTTAAAGGTCTTGTTTCGTTCAATAAAAATTAACTTAACGCACTGTCTGTTGCTGGCTGGTATGGAGGAGTAGGAAAGTCTACCACTGCAACCCATCATATAGATGACATCAATGCTTGTATACCACTAAAAAAGCTGTTTGGGTTCTGCAATTTTGGGATACTGATTTCAGACCCACATTGTGCAAAATGTCTTACCGAGGAAATAACTCAAGAAGGTTCAACCCAGCTAACTTCGTTCACGAAGACGCTGACCGCAGCTATCAGATAGCTGCTGATTCACTACGATTTGATAACGCTCAGTATAATCCACGTGGCAGAGGCCAGTCCCGCTCAGGCGGTAGACGTCCGTATCAAGGAAAACGTGTCGAGAGCTATCGTAGAGTGAAATCGCAAATAACCGAGCATGACTTAAGTGAAGAACTTCGAAAGAAGTTGATGCCCGGCTCTAAAGATGGATGCTCTGCAGCTGAACGCATTGAAGCAATATCCACTATGCGTGCAATCACGCTTACAGTAACAACACGAGCCATAGGATTTAGTGTCGCTCAAATTTACTTATCAAAGTCCAGTATAAATCGACAACACATCCGTGGTAGTATCTACTATACATATAGAGTGTGTCTTTCTGTTTTAGAGACCAAGATCCAGTTAGTTCAGAGAGGAATAGTAATTATCGTAAAATTATCGTAAACGCTAAGCAAGAGCTTGTCCTAATACGATCGCGCAACGATATTTATATCACCTTTGTACAGATTTATCTGTACAAAGGTGAAATTTACATCCAAAAAGAGCAGCAAGGTTATAAATGCATACTCATTTTTATTTGATGAAATCAGATACGAGCTGAACGGAGTTGAAATTGATAGGATCCGTGACTGCGGCATGACCTCAACACTTAAAGGTCTTGTTTCGTTCAATAAAAATTAACTTAACGCACAGTCTGTTGCTGGCTGGTATGGAGGAGTAGGAAAGTCTACCACTGCAACCCATCATATAGATGACATCAATGCTTGTATACCACTAAAAAAGCTGTTTGGGTTCTGCAATTTTGGGATACTGATTTCAGACCCACATTGTGCAAAATGTCTTACCGAGGAAATAACTCAAGAAGGTTCAACCCAGCTAACTTCGTTCACGAAGACGCTGACCGCAGCTATCAGATAGCTGCTGATTCACTACGATTTGATAACGCTCAGTATAATCCACGTGGCAGAGGCCAGTCCCGCTCAGGCGGTAGACGTCCGTATCAAGGAAAACGTGTCGAGAGCTATCGTAGAGTGAAATCGCAAATAACCGAGCATGACTTAAGTGAAGAACTTCGAAAGAAGTTGATGCCCGGCTCTAAAGATGGATGCTCTGCAGCTGAACGCATTGAAGCAATATCCACTATGCGTGCAATCACGCTTACAGTAACAACACGAGCCATAGGATTTAGTGTCGCTCAAATTTACTTATCAATGTCCAGTATAAATCGACAACACATCCGTGGTAGTATCTACTCTACATATAGAGTGTGTCTTTCTGTTTTAGAGACCAAGATCCAGTTAGTTCAGAGAGGAATAGTAATTATCGTAAAATTATCGTAAACGCTAAGCAAGAGCTTGTCCTAATACGATCGCGCAACGATATTTATATCACCTTTGTACAGATTTATCTGTACAAAGGTGAAATTTACATCCAAAAAGAGCAGCAAGGTTATAAATGCATACTCATTTTTGTTTGATGAAATCAGATACGAGCTGAACGGAGTTGAAATTGATAGGATCCGTGACTGCGGCATGACCTCAACACTTAAAGGTCTTGTTTCGTTCAATAAAAATTAACTTAACGCACTGTCTGTTGCTGGCTGGTATGGAGGAGTAGGAAAGTCTACCACTGCAACCCATCATATAGATGACATCAATGCTTGTATACCACTAAAAAAGCTGTTTGGGTTCTGCAATTTTGGGATACTGATTTCAGACCCACATTGTGCAAAATGTCTTACCGAGGAAATAACTCAAGAAGGTTCAACCCAGCTAACTTCGTTCACGAAGACGCTGACCGCAGCTATCAGATAGCTGCTGATTCACTACGATTTGATAACGCTCAGTATAATCCACGTGGCAGAGGCCAGTC
The DNA here is from genome assembly GCA_963942505.1 of Lordithon lunulatus. NCBI lineage: Eukaryota > Metazoa > Arthropoda > Insecta > Coleoptera > Staphylinidae > Lordithon > Lordithon lunulatus. Next base: position 43,153,969 of record OZ012667.1, on the reverse strand, counting down.
CCGCTCAGGCGGTAGACGTCCGTATCAAGGAAAACGTGTCGAGAGCTATCGTAGAGTGAAATCGCAAATAACCGAGCATGACTTAAGTGAAGAACTTCGGAAGAAGTTGATGCCCGGCTCTAAAGATGGATGCTCTGCAGCTGAACGCATTGAAGCAATATCCACTATGCGTGCAATCACGCTTACAGTAACAACACGAGCCATAGGATTTAGTGTCGCTCAAATTTACTTATCAATGTCCAGTATAAATCGACAAAACATCCGTGGTAGTATCTACTCTACATATAGAGTGTGCCTTTCTGTTTTAGAGACCAAGATCCAGTTAGTTCAGAGAGGAATAGTAATTATCGTAAAATTATCGTAAACGCTAAGCAAGAGCTTGTCCTAATACGATCGCGCAACGATATTTATATCACCTTTGTACAGATTTATCTGTACAAAGGTGAAATTTACATCCAAAAAGAGCAGCAAGGTTATAAATGCATACTCATTTTTATTTGATGAAATCAGATACGAGCTGAACGGAGTTGAAATTGATAGGATCCGTGACTGCGGCATGACCTCAACACTTAAAGGTCTTGTTTCGTTCAATAAAAATTAACTTAACGCACAGTCTGTTGCTGGCTGGTATGGAGGAGTAGGAAAGTCTACCACTGCAACCCATCATATAGATGACATCAATGCTTGTATACCACTAAAAAAGCTGTTTGGGTTCTGCAATTTTGGGATACTGATTTCAGACCCACATTGTGCAAAATGTCTTACCGAGGAAATAACTCAAGAAGGTTCAACCCAGCTAACTTCGTTCACGAAGACGCTGACCGCAGCTATCAGATAGCTGCTGATTCACTACGATTTGATAACGCTCAGTATAATCCACGTGGCAGAGGCCAGTCCCGCTCAGGCGGTAGACGTCCGTATCAAGGAAAACGTGTCGAGAGCTATCGTAGAGTGAAATCGCAAATAACCGAGCATGACTTAAGTGAAGAACTTCGAAAGAAGTTGATGCCCGGCTCTAAAGATGGATGCTCTGCAGCTGAACGCATTGAAGCAATATCCACTATGCGTGCAATCACGCTTACAGTAACAACACGAGCCATAGGATTTAGTGTCGCTCAAATTTACTTATCAAAGTCCAGTATAAATCGACAACACATCCGTGGTAGTATCTACTATACATATAGAGTGTGTCTTTCTGTTTTAGAGACCAAGATCCAGTTAGTTCAGAGAGGAATAGTAATTATCGTAAAATTATCGTAAACGCTAAGCAAGAGCTTGTCCTAATACGATCGCGCAACGATATTTATATCACCTTTGTACAGATTTATCTGTACAAAGGTGAAATTTACATCCAAAAAGAGCAGCAAGGTTATAAATGCATACTCATTTTTATTTGATGAAATCAGATACGAGCTGAACGGAGTTGAAATTGATAGGATCCGTGACTGCGGCATGACCTCAACACTTAAAGGTCTTGTTTCGTTCAATAAAAATTAACTTAACGCACAGTCTGTTGCTGGCTGGTATGGAGGAGTAGGAAAGTCTACCACTGCAACCCATCATATAGATGACATCAATGCTTGTATACCACTAAAAAAGCTGTTTGGGTTCTGCAATTTTGGGATACTGATTTCAGACCCACATTGTGCAAAATGTCTTACCGAGGAAATAACTCAAGAAGGTTCAACCCAGCTAACTTCGTTCACGAAGACGCTGACCGCAGCTATCAGATAGCTGCTGATTCACTACGATTTGATAACGCTCAGTATAATCCACGTGGCAGAGGCCAGTCCCGCTCAGGCGGTAGACGTCCGTATCAAGGAAAACGTGTCGAGAGCTATCGTAGAGTGAAATCGCAAATAACCGAGCATGACTTAAGTGAAGAACTTCGAAAGAAGTTGATGCCCGGCTCTAAAGATGGATGCTCTGCAGCTGAACGCATTGAAGCAATATCCACTATGCGTGCAATCACGCTTACAGTAACAACACGAGCCATAGGATTTAGTGTCGCTCAAATTTACTTATCAATGTCCAGTATAAATCGACAAAACATCCGTGGTAGTATCTACTCTACATATAGAGTGTGTCTTTCTGTTTTAGAGACCAAGATCCAGTTAGTTCAGAGAGGAATAGTAATTATCGTAAAATTATCGTAAACGCTAAGCAAGAGCTTGTCCTAATACGATCGCGCAACGATATTTATATCACCTTTGTACAGATTTATCTGTACAAAGGTGAAATCTACATCCAAAAAGAGCAGCAAGGTTATAAATGCATACTCATTTTTATTTGATGAAATCAGATACGAGCTGAACGGAGTTGAAATTGATAGGATCCGTGACTGCGGCATGACCTCAACACTTAAAGGTCTTGTTTCGTTCAATAAAAATTAACTTAACGCACTGTCTGTTGCTGGCTGGTATGGAGGAGTAGGAAAGTCTACCACTGCAACCCATCATATAGATGACATCAATGCTTGTATACCACTAAAAAAGCTGTTTGGGTTCTGCAATTTTGGGATACTGATTTCAGACCCACATTGTGCAAAATGTCTTACCGAGGAAATAACTCAAGAAGGTTCAACCCAGCTAACTTCGTTCACGAAGACGCTGACCGCAGCTATCAGATAGCTGCTGATTCACTACGATTTGATAACGCTCAGTATAATCCACGTGGCAGAGGCCAGTCCCGCTCAGGCGGTAGACGTCCGTATCAAGGAAAACGTGTCGAGAGCTATCGTAGAGTGAAATCGCAAATAACCGAGCATGACTTAAGTGAAGAACTTCGAAAGAAGTTGATGCCCGGCTCTAAAGATGGATGCTCTGCAGCTGAACGCATTGAAGCAATATCCACTATGCGTGCAATCACGCTTACAGTAACAACACGAGCCATAGGATTTAGTGTCGCTCAAATTTACTTATCAATGTCCAGTATAAATCGACAAAACATCCGTGGTAGTATCTACTCTACATATAGAGTGTGTCTTTCTGTTTTAGAGACCAAGATCCAGTTAGTTCAGAGAGGAATAGTAATTATCGTAAAATTATCGTAAACGCTAAGCAAGAGCTTGTCCTAATAAGATCGCGCAACGATATTTATATCACCTTTGTACAGATTTATCTGTACAAAGGTGAAATCTACATCCAAAAAGAGCAGCAAGGTTATAAATGCATACTCATTTTTATTTGATGAAATCAGATACGAGCTGAACGGAGTTGAAATTGATAGGATCCGTGACTGCGGCATGACCTCAACACTTAAAGGTCTTGTTTCGTTCAATAAAAATTAACTTAACGCACTGTCTGTTGCTGGCTGGTATGGAGGAGTAGGAAAGTCTACCACTGCAACCCATCATATAGATGACATCAATGCTTGTATACCACTAAAAAAGCTGTTTGGGTTCTGCAATTTTGGGATACTGATTTCAGACCCACATTGTGCAAAATGTCTTACCGAGGAAATAACTCAAGAAGGTTCAACCCAGCTAACTTCGTTCACGAAGACGCTGACCGCAGCTATCAGATAGCTGCTGATTCACTACGATTTGATAACGCTCAGTATAATCCACGTGGCAGAGGCCAGTCCCGCTCAGGCGGTAGACGTCCGTATCAAGGAAAACGTGTCGAGAGCTATCGTAGAGTGAAATCGCAAATAACCGAGCATGACTTAAGTGAAGAACTTCGAAAGAAGTTGATGCCCGGCTCTAAAGATGGATGCTCTGCAGCTGAACGCATTGAAGCAATATCCACTATGCGTGCAATCACGCTTACAGTAACAACACGAGCCATAGGATTTAGTGTCGCTCAAATTTACTTATCAATGTCCAGTATAAATCGACAAAACATCCGTGGTAGTATCTACTCTACATATAGAGTGTGTCTTTCTGTTTTAGAGACCAAGATCCAGTTAGTTCAGAGAGGAATAGTAATTATCGTAAAATTATCGTAAACGCTAAGCAAGAGCTTGTCCTAATACGATCGCGCAACGATATTTATATCACCTTTGTACAGATTTATCTGTACAAAGGTGAAATTTACATCCAAAAAGAGCAGCAAGGTTATAAATGCATACTCATTTTTATTTGATGAAATCAGATACGAGCTGAACGGAGTTGAAATTGATAGGATCCGTGACTGCGGCATGACCTCAACACTTAAAGGTCTTGTTTCGTTCAATAAAAATTAACTTAACGCACAGTCTGTTGCTGGCTGGTATGGAGGAGTAGGAAAGTCTACCACTGCAACCCATCATATAGATGACATCAATGCTTGTATACCACTAAAAAAGCTGTTTGGGTTCTGCAATTTTGGGATACTGATTTCAGACCCACATTGTGCAAAATGTCTTACCGAGGAAATAACTCAAGAAGGTTCAACCCAGCTAACTTCGTTCACGAAGACGCTGACCGCAGCTATCAGATAGCTGCTGATTCACTACGATTTGATAACGCTCAGTATAATCCACGTGGCAGAGGCCAGTCCCGCTCAGGCGGTAGACGTCCGTATCAAGGAAAACGTGTCGAGAGCTATCGTAGAGTGAAATCGCAAATAACCGAGCATGACTTAAGTGAAGAACTTCGAAAGAAGTTGATGCCCGGCTCTAAAGATGGATGCTCTGCAGCTGAACGCATTGAAGCAATATCCACTATGCGTGCAATCACGCTTACAGTAACAACACGAGCCATAGGATTTAGTGTCGCTCAAATTTACTTATCAATGTCCAGTATAAATCGACAACACATCCGTGGTAGTATCTACTCTACATATAGAGTGTGTCTTTCTGTTTTAGAGACCAAGATCCAGTTAGTTCAGAGAGGAATAGTAATTATCGTAAAATTATCGTAAACGCTAAGCAAGAGCTTGTCCTAATACGATCGCGCAACGATATTTATATCACCTTTGTACAGATTTATCTGTACAAAGGTGAAATTTACATCCAAAAAGAGCAGCAAGGTTATAAATGCATACTCATTTTTATTTGATGAAATCAGATACGAGCTGAACGGAGTTGAAATTGATAGGATCCGTGACTGCGGCATGACCTCAACACTTAAAGGTCTTGTTTCGTTCAATAAAAATTAACTTAACGCACTGTCTGTTGATGGCTGGTATGGAGGAGTAGGAAAGTCTACCACTGCAACCCATCATATAGATGACATCAATGCTTGTATACCACTAAAAAAGCTGTTTGGGTTCTGCAATTTTGGGATACTGATTTCAGACCCACATTGTGCAAAATGTCTTACCGAGGAAATAACTCAAGAAGGTTCAACCCAGCTAACTTCGTTCACGAAGACGCTGACCGCAGCTATCAGATAGCTGCTGATTTACTACGATTTGATAACGCTCAGTATAATCCACGTGGCAGAGGCCAGTCCCGCTCAGGCGGTAGACGTCCGTATCAAGGAAAACGTGTCGAGAGCTATCGTAGAGTGAAATCGCAAATAACAGAGCATGACTTAAGTGAAGAACTTCGAAAGAAGTTGATGCCCGGCTCTAAAGATGGATGCTCTGCAGCTGAACGCATTGAAGCAATATCCACTATGCGTGCAATCACGCTTACAGTAACAACACGAGCCATAGGATTTAGTGTCGCTCAAATTTACTTATCAATGTCCAGTATAAATCGACAAAACATCCGTGGTAGTATCTACTCTACATATAGAGTGTGTCTTTCTGTTTTAGAGACCAAGATCCAGTTAGTTCAGAGAGGAATAGTAATTATCGTAAAATTATCGTAAACGCTAAGCAAGAGCTTGTCCTAATACGATCGCGCAACGATATTTATATCACCTTTGTACAGATTTATCTGTACAAAGGTGAAATTTACATCCAAAAAGAGCAGCAAGGTTATAAATGCATACTCATTTTTATTTGATGAAATCAGATACGAGCTGAACGGAGTTGAAATTGATAGGATCCGTGACTGCGGCATGACCTCAACACTTAAAGGTCTTGTTTCGTTCAATAAAAATTAACTTAACGCACAGTCTGTTGCTGGCTGGTATGGAGGAGTAGGAAAGTCTACCACTGCAACCCATCATATAGATGACATCAATGCTTGTATACCACTAAAAAAGCTGTTTGGGTTCTGCAATTTTGGGATACTGATTTCAGACCCACATTGTGCAAAATGTCTTACCGAGGAAATAACTCAAGAAGGTTCAACCCAGCTAACTTCGTTCACGAAGACGCTGACCGCAGCTATCAGATAGCTGCTGATTCACTACGATTTGATAACGCTCAGTATAATCCACGTGGCAGAGGCCAGTCCCGCTCAGGCGGTAGACGTCCGTATCAAGGAAAACGTGTCGAGAGCTATCGTAGAGTGAAATCGCAAATAACCGAGCATGACTTAAGTGAAGAACTTCGAAAGAAGTTGATGCCCGGCTCTAAAGATGGATGCTCTGCAGCTGAACGCATTGAAGCAATATCCACTATGCGTGCAATCTCGCTTACAGTAACAACACGAGCCATAGGATTTAGTGTCGCTCAAATGTACTTATCAATGTCCAGTATAAATCGACAACACATCCGTGGTAGTATCTACTCTACATATAGAGTGTGTCTTTCTGTTTTAGAGACCAAGATCCAGTTAGTTCAGAGAGGAATAGTAATTATCGTAAAATTATCGTAAACGCTAAGCAAGAGCTTGTCCTAATACGATCGCGCAACGATATTTATATCACCTTTGTACAGATTTATCTGTACAAAGGTGAAATTTACATCCAAAAAGAGCAGCAAGGTTATAAATGCATACTCATTTTTATTTGATGAAATCAGATACGAGCTGAACGGAGTTGAAATTGATAGGATCCGTGACTGCGGCATGATCTCAACACTTAAAGGTCTTGTTTCGTTCAATAAAAATTAACTTAACGCACTGTCTGTTGCTGGCTGGTATGGAGGAGTAGGAAAGTCTACCACTGCAACCCATCATATAGATGACATCAATGCTTGTATACCACTAAAAAAGCTGTTTGGGTTCTGCAATTTTGGGATACTGATTTCAGACCCACATTGTGCAAAATGTCTTACCGAGGAAATAACTCAAGAAGGTTCAACCCAGCTAACTTCGTTCACGAAGACGCTGACCGCAGCTATCAGATAGCTGCTGATTCACTACGATTTGATAACGTTCAGTATAATCCACGTGGCAGAGGCCAGTCCCGCTCAGGCGGTAGACGTCCGTATCAAGGAAAACGTGTCGAGAGCTATCGTAGAGTGAAATCGCAAATAACCGAGCATGACTTAAGTGAAGAACTTCGAAAGAAGTTGATGCCCGGCTCTAAAGATGGATGCTCTGCAGCTGAACGCATTGAAGCAATATCCACTATGCGTGCAATCACGCTTACAGTAACAACACGAGCCATAGGATTTAGTGTCGCTCAAATTTACTTATCAATGTCCAGTATAAATCGACAACACATCCGTGGTAGTATCTACTCTACATATAGAGTGTGTCTTTCTGTTTTAGAGACCAAGATCCAGTTAGTTCAGAGAGGAATAGTAATTATCGTAAAATTATCGTAAACGCTAAGCAAGAGCTTGTCCTAATACGATCGCGCAACGATATTTATATCACCTTTGTACAGATTTATCTGTACAAAGGTGAAATTTACATCCAAAAAGAGCAGCAAGGTTATAAATGCATACTCATTTTTATTTGATGAAATCAGATACGAGCTGAACGGAGTTGAAATTGATAGGATCCGTGACTGCGGCATGACCTCAACACTTAAAGGTCTTGTTTCGTTCAATAAAAATTAACTTAACGCACTGTCTGTTGCTGGCTGGTATGGAGGAGTAGGAAAGTCTACCACTGCAACCCATCATATAGATGACATCAATGCTTGTATACCACTAAAAAAGCTGTTTGGGTTCTGCAATTTTGGGATACTGATTTCAGACCCACATTGTGCAAAATGTCTTACCGAGGAAATAACTCAAGAAGGTTCAACCCAGCTAACTTCGTTCACGAAGACGCTGACCGCAGCTATCAGATAGCTGCTGATTCACTACGATTTGATAACGCTCAGTATAATCCACGTGGCAGAGGCCAGTCCCGCTCAGGCGGTAGACGTCCGTATCAAGGAAAACGTGTCGAGAGCTATCGTAGAGTGAAATCGCAAATAACAGAGCATGACTTAAGTGAAGAACTTCGAAAGAAGTTGATGCCCGGCTCTAAAGATGGATGCTCTGCAGCTGAACGCATTGAAGCAATATCCACTATGCGTGCAATCACGCTTACAGTAACAACACGAGCCATAGGATTTAGTGTCGCTCAAATTTACTTATCAATGTCCAGTATAAATCGACAAAACATCCGTGGTAGTATCTACTCTACATATAGAGTGTGTCTTTCTGTTTTAGAGACCAAGATCCAGTTAGTTCAGAGAGGAATAGTAATTATCGTAAAATTATCGTAAACGCTAAGCAAGAGCTTGTCCTAATACGATCGCGCACCGATATTTATATCACCTTTGTACAGATTTATCTGTACAAAGGTGAAATTTACATCCAAAAAGAGCAGCAAGGTTATAAATGCATACTCATTTTTATTTGATGAAATCAGATACGAGCTGAACGGAGTTGAAATTGATAGGATCCGTGACTGCGGCATGACCTCAACACTTAAAGGTCTTGTTTCGTTCAATAAAAATTAACTTAACGCACTGTCTGTTGCTGGCTGGTATGGAGGAGTAGGAAAGTCTACCACTGCAACCCATCATATAGATGACATCAATGCTTGTATACCACTAAAAAAGCTGTTTGGGTTCTGCAATTTTGGGATACTGATTTCAGACCCACATTGTGCAAAATGTCTTACCGAGGAAATAACTCAAGAAGGTTCAACCCAGCTAACTTCGTTCACGAAGACGCTGACCGCAGCTATCAGATAGCTGCTGATTCACTACGATTTGATAACGCTCAGTATAATCCACGTGGCAGAGGCCAGTCCCGCTCAGGCGGTAGACGTCCGTATCAAGGAAAACGTGTCGAGAGCTATCGTAGAGTGAAATCGCAAATAACAGAGCATGACTTAAGTGAAGAACTTCGAAAGAAGTTGATGCCCGGCTCTAAAGATGGATGCTCTGCAGCTGAACGCATTGAAGCAATATCCACTATGCGTGCAATCACGCTTACAGTAACAACACGAGCCATAGGATTTAGTGTCGCTCAAATTTACTTATCAATGTCCAGTATAAATCGACAAAACATCCGTGGTAGTATCTACTCTACATATAGAGTGTGTCTTTCTGTTTTAGAGACCAAGATCCAGTTAGTTCAGAGAGGAATAGTAATTATCGTAAAATTATCGTAAACGCTAAGCAAGAGCTTGTCCTAATACGATCGCGCAACGATATTTATATCACCTTTGTACAGATTTATCTGTACAAAGGTGAAATTTACATCCAAAAAGAGCAGCAAGGTTATAAATGCATACTCATTTTTATTTGATGAAATCAGATACGAGCTGAACGGAGTTGAAATTGATAGGATCCGTGACTGCGGCATGACCTCAACACTTAAAGGTCTTGTTTCGTTCAATAAAAATTAACTTAACGCACTGTCTGTTGATGGCTGGTATGGAGGAGTAGGAAAGTCTACCACTGCAACCCATCATATAGATGACATCAATGCTTGTATACCACTAAAAAAGCTGTTTGGGTTCTGCAATTTTGGGATACTGATTTCAGACCCACATTGTGCAAAATGTCTTACCGAGGAAATAACTCAAGAAGGTTCAACCCAGCTAACTTCGTTCACGAAGACGCTGACCGCAGCTATCAGATAGCTGCTGATTCACTACGATTTGATAACGCTCAGTATAATCCACGTGGCAGAGGCCAGTCCCGCTCAGGCGGTAGACGTCCGTATCAAGGAAAACGTGTCGAGAGCTATCGTAGAGTGAAATCGCAAATAACAGAGCATGACTTAAGTGAAGAACTTCGAAAGAAGTTGATGCCCGGCTCTAAAGATGGATGCTCTGCAGCTGAACGCATTGAAGCAATATCCACTATGCGTGCAATCACGCTTACAGTAACAACACGAGCCATAGGATTTAGTGTCGCTCAAATTTACTTATCAATGTCCAGTATAAATCGACAAAACATCCGTGGTAGTATCTACTCTACATATAGAGTGTGTCTTTCTGTTTTAGAGACCAAGATCCAGTTAGTTCAGAGAGGAATAGTAATTATCGTAAACGCTAAGCAAGAGCTTGTCCTAATACGATCGCGCAACGATATTTATATCACCTATGTACAGATTTATCTGTACAAAGGTGAAATTTACATCCAAAAAGAGCAGCAAGGTTATAAATGCATACTCATTTTTATTTGATGAAATCAGATACGAGCTGAACGGAGTTGAAATTGATAGGATCCGTGACTGCGGCATGACCTCAACACTTAAAGGTCTTGTTTCGTTCAATAAAAATTAACTTAACGCACTGTCTGTTGATGGCTGGTATGGAGGAGTAGGAAAGTCTACCACTGCAACCCATCATATAGATGACATCAATGCTTGTATACCACTAAAAAAGCTGTTTGGGTTCTGCAATTTTGGGATACTGATTTCAGACCCACATTGTGCAAAATGTCTTACCGAGGAAATAACTCAAGAAGGTTCAACCCAGCTAACTTCGTTCACGAAGACGCTGACCGCAGCTATCAGATAGCTGCTGATTCACTACGATTTGATAACGCTCAGTATAATCCACGTGGCAGAGGCCAGTCCCGCTCAGGCGGTAGACGTCCGTATCAAGGAAAACGTGTCGAGAGCTATCGTAGAGTGAAATCGCAAATAACCGAGCATGACTTAAGTGAAGAACTTCGAAAGAAGTTGATGCCCGGCTCTAAAGATGGATGCTCTGCAGCTGAACGCATTGAAGCAATATCCACTATGCGTGCAATCACGCTTACAGTAACAACACGAGCCATAGGATTTAGTGTCGCTCAAATTTACTTATCAATGTCCAGTATAAATCGACAACACATCCGTGGTAGTATCTACTCTACATATAGAGTGTGTCTTTCTGTTTTAGAGACCAAGATCCAGTTAGTTCAGAGAGGAATAGTAATTATCGTAAAATTATCGTAAACGCTAAGCAAGAGCTTGTCCTAATACGATCGCGCAACGATATTTATATCACCTTTGTACAGATTTATCTGTACAAAGGTGAAATTTACATCCAAAAAGAGCAGCAAGGTTATAAATGCATACTCATTTTTGTTTGATGAAATCAGATACGAGCTGAACGGAGTTGAAATTGATAGGATCCGTGACTGCGGCATGACCTCAACACTTAAAGGTCTTGTTTCGTTCAATAAAAATTAACTTAACGCACTGTCTGTTGCTGGCTGGTATGGAGGAGTAGGAAAGTCTACCACTGCAACCCATCATATAGATGACATCAATGCTTGTATACCACTAAAAAAGCTGTTTGGGTTCTGCAATTTTGGGATACTGATTTCAGACCCACATTGTGCAAAATGTCTTACCGAGGAAATAACTCAAGAAGGTTCAACCCAGCTAACTTCGTTCACGAAGACGCTGACCGCAGCTATCAGATAGCTGCTGATTCACTACGATTTGATAACGCTCAGTATAATCCACGTGGCAGAGGCCAGTCCCGCTCAGGCGGTAGACGTCCGTATCAAGGAAAACGTGTCGAGAGCTATCGTAGAGTGAAATCGCAAATAACCGAGCATGACTTAAGTGAAGAACTTCGGAAGAAGTTGATGCCCGGCTCTAAAGATGGATGCTCTGCAGCTGAACGCATTGAAGCAATATCCACTATGCGTGCAATCACGCTTACAGTAACAACACGAGCCATAGGATTTAGTGTCGCTCAAATTTACTTATCAATGTCCAGTATAAATCGACAAAACATCCGTGGTAGTATCTACTCTACATATAGAGTGTGCCTTTCTGTTTTAGAGACCAAGATCCAGTTAGTTCAGAGAGGAATAGTAATTATCGTAAAATTATCGTAAACGCTAAGCAAGAGCTTGTCCTAATACGATCGCGCAACGATATTTATATCACCTTTGTACAGATTTATCTGTACAAAGGTGAAATTTACATCCAAAAAGAGCAGCAAGGTTATAAATGCATACTCATTTTTATTTGATGAAATCAGATACGAGCTGAACGGAGTTGAAATTGATAGGATCCGTGACTGCGGCATGACCTCAACACTTAAAGGTCTTGTTTCGTTCAATAAAAATTAACTTAACGCACAGTCTGTTGCTGGCTGGTATGGAGGAGTAGGAAAGTCTACCACTGCAACCCATCATATAGATGACATCAATGCTTGTATACCACTAAAAAAGCTGTTTGGGTTCTGCAATTTTGGGATACTGATTTCAGACCCACATTGTGCAAAATGTCTTACCGAGGAAATAACTCAAGAAGGTTCAACCCAGCTAACTTCGTTCACGAAGACGCTGACCGCAGCTATCAGATAGCTGCTGATTCACTACGATTTGATAACGCTCAGTATAATCCACGTGGCAGAGGCCAGTCCCGCTCAGGCGGTAGACGTCCGTATCAAGGAAAACGTGTCGAGAGCTATCGTAGAGTGAAATCGCAAATAACAGAGCATGACTTAAGTGAAGAACTTCGAAAGAAGTTGATGCCCGGCTCTAAAGATGGATGCTCTGCAGCTGAACGCATTGAAGCAATATCCACTATGCGTGCAATCACGCTTACAGTAACAACACGAGCCATAGGATTTAGTGTCGCTCAAATTTACTTATCAATGTCCAGTATAAATCGACAAAACATCCGTGGTAGTATCTACTCTACATATAGAGTGTGTCTTTCTGTTTTAGAGACCAAGATCCAGTTAGTTCAGAGAGGAATAGTAATTATCGTAAAATTATCGTAAACGCTAAGCAAGAGCTTGTCCTAATACGATCGCGCAACGATATTTATATCACCTTTGTACAGATTTATCTGTACAAAGGTGAAATTTACATCCAAAAAGAGCAGCAAGGTTATAAATGCATACTCATTTTTATTTGATGAAATCAGATACGAGCTGAACGGAGTTGAAATTGATAGGATCCGTGACTGCGGCATGACCTCAACACTTAAAGGTCTTGTTTCGTTCAATAAAAATTAACTTAACGCACTGTCTGTTGATGGCTGGTATGGAGGAGTAGGAAAGTCTACCACTGCAACCCATCATATAGATGACATCAATGCTTGTATACCACTAAAAAAGCTGTTTGGGTTCTGCAATTTTGGGATACTGATTTCAGACCCACATTGTGCAAAATGTCTTACCGAGGAAATAACTCAAGAAGGTTCAACCCAGCTAACTTCGTTCACGAAGACGCTGACCGCAGCTATCAGATAGCTGCTGATTCACTACGATTTGATAACGCTCAGTATAATCCACGTGGCAGAGGCCAGTCCCGCTCAGGCGGTAGACGTCCGTATCAAGGAAAACGTGTCGAGAGCTATCGTAGAGTGAAATCGCAAATAACCGAGCATGACTTAAGTGAAGAACTTCGGAAGAAGTTGATGCCCGGCTCTAAAGATGGATGCTCTGCAGCTGAACGCATTGAAGCAATATCCACTATGCGTGCAATCACGCTTACAGTAACAACACGAGCCATAGGATTTAGTGTCGCTCAAATTTACTTATCAATGTCCAGTATAAATCGACAAAACATCCGTGGTAGTATCTACTCTACATATAGAGTGTGCCTTTCTGTTTTAGAGACCAAGATCCAGTTAGTTCAGAGAGGAATAGTAATTATCGTAAAATTATCGTAAACGCTAAGCAAGAGCTTGTCCTAATACGATCGCGCAACGATATTTATATCACCTTTGTACAGATTTATCTGTACAAAGGTGAAATTTACATCCAAAAAGAGCAGCAAGGTTATAAATGCATACTCATTTTTATTTGATGAAATCAGATACGAGCTGAACGGAGTTGAAATTGATAGGATCCGTGACTGCGGCATGACCTCAACACTTAAAGGTCTTGTTTCGTTCAATAAAAATTAACTTAACGCACAGTCTGTTGCTGGCTGGTATGGAGGAGTAGGAAAGTCTACCACTGCAACCCATCATATAGATGACATCAATGCTTGTATACCACTAAAAAAGCTGTTTGGGTTCTGCAATTTTGGGATACTGATTTCAGACCCACATTGTGCAAAATGTCTTACCGAGGAAATAACTCAAGAAGGTTCAACCCAGCTAACTTCGTTCACGAAGACGCTGACCGCAGCTATCAGATAGCTGCTGATTCACTACGATTTGATAACGCTCAGTATAATCCACGTGGCAGAGGCCAGTCCCGCTCAGGCGGTAGACGTCCGTATCAAGGAAAACGTGTCGAGAGCTATCGTAGAGTGAAATCGCAAATAACAGAGCATGACTTAAGTGAAGAACTTCGAAAGAAGTTGATGCCCGGCTCTAAAGATGGATGCTCTGCAGCTGAACGCATTGAAGCAATATCCACTATGCGTGCAATCACGCTTACAGTAACAACACGAGCCATAGGATTTAGTGTCGCTCAAATTTACTTATCAATGTCCAGTATAAATCGACAAAACATCCGTGGTAGTATCTACTCTACATATAGAGTGTGTCTTTCTGTTTTAGAGACCAAGATCCAGTTAGTTCAGAGAGGAATAGTAATTATCGTAAAATTATCGTAAACGCTAAGCAAGAGCTTGTCCTAATACGATCGCGCAACGATATTTATATCACCTTTGTACAGATTTATCTGTACAAAGGTGAAATTTACATCCAAAAAGAGCAGCAAGGTTATAAATGCATACTCATTTTTATTTGATGAAATCAGATACGAGCTGAACGGAGTTGAAATTGATAGGATCCGTGACTGCGGCATGACCTCAACACTTAAAGGTCTTGTTTCGTTCAATAAAAATTAACTTAACGCACTGTCTGTTGATGGCTGGTATGGAGGAGTAGGAAAGTCTACCACTGCAACCCATCATATAGATGACATCAATGCTTGTATACCACTAAAAAAGCTGTTTGGGTTCTGCAATTTTGGGATACTGATTTCAGACCCACATTGTGCAAAATGTCTTACCGAGGAAATAACTCAAGAAGGTTCAACCCAGCTAACTTCGTTCACGAAGACGCTGACCGCAGCTATCAGATAGCTGCTGATTCACTACGATTTGATAACGCTCAGTATAATCCACGTGGCAGAGGCCAGTCCCGCTCAGGCGGTAGACGTCCGTATCAAGGAAAACGTGTCGAGAGCTATCGTAGAGTGAAATCGCAAATAACAGAGCATGACTTAAGTGAAGAACTTCGAAAGAAGTTGATGCCCGGCTCTAAAGATGGATGCTCTGCACCTGAACGCATTGAAGCAATATCCACTATGCGTGCAATCACGCTTACAGTAACAACACGAGCCATAGGATTTAGTGTCGCTCAAATTTACTTATCAATGTCCAGTATAAATCGACAAAACATCCGTGGTAGTATCTACTCTACATATAGAGTGTGTCTTTCTGTTTTAGAGACCAAGATCCAGTTAGTTCAGAGAGGAATAGTAATTATCGTAAACGCTAAGCAAGAGCTTGTCCTAATACGATCGCGCAACGATATTTATATCACCTATGTACAGATTTATCTGTACAAAGGTGAAATTTACATCCAAAAAGAGCAGCAAGGTTATAAATGCATACTCATTTTTATTTGATGAAATCAGATACGAGCTGAACGGAGTTGAAATTGATAGGATCCGTGACTGCGGCATGACCTCAACACTTAAAGGTCTTGTTTCGTTCAATAAAAATTAACTTAACGCACTGTCTGTTGATGGCTGGTATGGAGGAGTAGGAAAGTCTACCACTGCAACCCATCATATAGATGACATCAATGCTTGTATACCACTAAAAAAGCTGTTTGGGTTCTGCAATTTTGGGATACTGATTTCAGACCCACATTGTGCAAAATGTCTTACCGAGGAAATAACTCAAGAAGGTTCAACCCAGCTAACTTCGTTCACGAAGACGCTGACCGCAGCTATCAGATAGCTGCTGATTCACTACGATTTGATAACGCTCAGTATAATCCACGTGGCAGAGGCCAGTCCCGCTCAGGCGGTAGACGTCCGTATCAAGGAAAACGTGTCGAGAGCTATCGTAGAGTGAAATCGCAAATAACCGAGCATGACTTAAGTGAAGAACTTCGAAAGAAGTTGATGCCCGGCTCTAAAGATGGATGCTCTGCAGCTGAACGCATTGAAGCAATATCCACTATGCGTGCAATCACGCTTACAGTAACAACACGAGCCATAGGATTTAGTGTCGCTCAAATTTACTTATCAATGTCCAGTATAAATCGACAACACATCCGTGGTAGTATCTACTCTACATATAGAGTGTGTCTTTCTGTTTTAGAGACCAAGATCCAGTTAGTTCAGAGAGGAATAGTAATTATCGTAAAATTATCGTAAACGCTAAGCAAGAGCTTGTCCTAATACGATCGCGCAACGATATTTATATCACCTTTGTACAGATTTATCTGTACAAAGGTGAAATTTACATCCAAAAAGAGCAGCAAGGTTATAAATGCATACTCATTTTTGTTTGATGAAATCAGATACGAGCTGAACGGAGTTGAAATTGATAGGATCCGTGACTGCGGCATGACCTCAACACTTAAAGGTCTTGTTTCGTTCAATAAAAATTAACTTAACGCACTGTCTGTTGCTGGCTGGTATGGAGGAGTAGGAAAGTCTACCACTGCAACCCATCATATAGATGACATCAATGCTTGTATACCACTAAAAAAGCTGTTTGGGTTCTGCAATTTTGGGATACTGATTTCAGACCCACATTGTGCAAAATGTCTTACCGAGGAAATAACTCAAGAAGGTTCAACCCAGCTAACTTCGTTCACGAAGACGCTGACCGCAGCTATCAGATAGCTGCTGATTCACTACGATTTGATAACGCTCAGTATAATCCACGTGGCAGAGGCCAGTCCCGCTCAGGCGGTAGACGTCCGTATCAAGGAAAACGTGTCGAGAGCTATCGTAGAGTGAAATCGCAAATAACCGAGCATGACTTAAGTGAAGAACTTCGGAAGAAGTTGATGCCCGGCTCTAAAGATGGATGCTCTGCAGCTGAACGCATTGAAGCAATATCCACTATGCGTGCAATCACGCTTACAGTAACAACACGAGCCATAGGATTTAGTGTCGCTCAAATTTACTTATCAATGTCCAGTATAAATCGACAAAACATCCGTGGTAGTATCTACTCTACATATAGAGTGTGCCTTTCTGTTTTAGAGACCAAGATCCAGTTAGTTCAGAGAGGAATAGTAATTATCGTAAAATTATCGTAAACGCTAAGCAAGAGCTTGTCCTAATACGATCGCGCAACGATATTTATATCACCTTTGTACAGATTTATCTGTACAAAGGTGAAATTTACATCCAAAAAGAGCAGCAAGGTTATAAATGCATACTCATTTTTATTTGATGAAATCAGATACGAGCTGAACGGAGTTGAAATTGATAGGATCCGTGACTGCGGCATGACCTCAACACTTAAAGGTCTTGTTTCGTTCAATAAAAATTAACTTAACGCACAGTCTGTTGCTGGCTGGTATGGAGGAGTAGGAAAGTCTACCACTGCAACCCATCATATAGATGACATCAATGCTTGTATACCACTAAAAAAGCTGTTTGGGTTCTGCAATTTTGGGATACTGATTTCAGACCCACATTGTGCAAAATGTCTTACCGAGGAAATAACTCAAGAAGGTTCAACCCAGCTAACTTCGTTCACGAAGACGCTGACCGCAGCTATCAGATAGCTGCTGATTCACTACGATTTGATAACGCTCAGTATAATCCACGTGGCAGAGGCCAGTCCCGCTCAGGCGGTAGACGTCCGTATCAAGGAAAACGTGTCGAGAGCTATCGTAGAGTGAAATCGCAAATAACCGAGCATGACTTAAGTGAAGAACTTCGAAAGAAGTTGATGCCCGGCTCTAAAGATGGATGCTCTGCAGCTGAACGCATTGAAGCAATATCCACTATGCGTGCAATCACGCTTACAGTAACAACACGAGCCATAGGATTTAGTGTCTCTCAAATTTACTTATCAATGTCCAGTATAAATCGACAACACATCCGTGGTAGTATCTACTCTACATATAGAGTGTGTCTTTCTGTTTTAGAGACCAAGATCCAGTTAGTTCAGAGAGGAATAGTAATTATCGTAAAATTATCGTAAACGCTAAGCAAGAGCTTGTCCTAATACGATCGCGCAACGATATTTATATCACCTTTGTACAGATTTATCTGTACAAAGGTGAAATTTACATCCAAAAAGAGCAGCAAGGTTATAAATGCATACTCATTTTTATTTGATGAAATCAGATACGAGCTGAACGGAGTTGAAATTGATAGGATCCGTGACTGCGGCATGACCTCAACACTTAAAGGTCTTGTTTCGTTCAATAAAAATTAACTTAACGCACTGTCTGTTGCTGGCTGGTATGGAGGAGTAGGAAAGTCTACCACTGCAACCCATCATATAGATGACATCAATGCTTGTATACCACTAAAAAAGCTGTTTGGGTTCTGCAATTTTGGGATACTGATTTCAGACCCACATTGTGCAAAATGTCTTACCGAGGAAATAACTCAAGAAGGTTCAACCCAGCTAACTTCGTTCACGAAGACGCTGACCGCAGCTATCAGATAGCTGCTGATTCACTACGATTTGATAACGCTCAGTATAATCCACGTGGCAGAGGCCAGTCCCGCTCAGGCGGTAGACGTCCGTATCAAGGAAAACGTGTCGAGAGCTATCGTAGAGTGAAATCGCAAATAACAGAGCATGACTTAAGTGAAGAACTTCGAAAGAAGTTGATGCCCGGCTCTAAAGATGGATGCTCTGCAGCTGAACGCATTGAAGCAATATCCACTATGCGTGCAATCACGCTTACAGTAACAACACGAGCCATAGGATTTAGTGTCGCTCAAATTTACTTATCAATGTCCAGTATAAATCGACAAAACATCCGTGGTAGTATCTACTCTACATATAGAGTGTGTCTTTCTGTTTTAGAGACCAAGATCCAGTTAGTTCAGAGAGGAATAGTAATTATCGTAAAATTATCGTAAACGCTAAGCAAGAGCTTGTCCTAATACGATCGCGCAACGATATTTATATCACCTTTGTACAGATTTATCTGTACAAAGGTGAAATTTACATCCAAAAAGAGCAGCAAGGTTATAAATGCATACTCATTTTTATTTGATGAAATCAGATACGAGCTGAACGGAGTTGAAATTGATAGGATCCGTGACTGCGGCATGACCTCAACACTTAAAGGTCTTGTTTCGTTCAATAAAAATTAACTTAACGCACTGTCTGTTGCTGGCTGGTATGGAGGAGTAGGAAAGTCTACCACTGCAACCCATCATATAGATGACATCAATGCTTGTATACCACTAAAAAAGCTGTTTGGGTTCTGCAATTTTGGGATACTGATTTCAGACCCACATTGTGCAAAATGTCTTACCGAGGAAATAACTCAAGAAGGTTCAACCCAGCTAACTTCGTTCACGAAGACGCTGACCGCAGCTATCAGATAGCTGCTGATTCACTACGATTTGATAACGCTCAGTATAATCCACGTGGCAGAGGCCAGTCCCGCTCAGGCGGTAGACGTCCGTATCAAGGAAAACGTGTCGAGAGCTATCGTAGAGTGAAATCGCAAATAACAGAGCATGACTTAAGTGAAGAACTTCGAAAGAAGTTGATGCCCGGCTCTAAAGATGGATGCTCTGCAGCTGAACGCATTGAAGCAATATCCACTATGCGTGCAATCACGCTTACAGTAACAACACGAGCCATAGGATTTAGTGTCGCTCAAATTTACTTATCAATGTCCAGTATAAATCGACAAAACATCCGTGGTAGTATCTACTCTACATATAGAGTGTGTCTTTCTGTTTTAGAGACCAAGATCCAGTTAGTTCAGAGAGGAATAGTAATTATCGTAAAATTATCGTAAACGCTAAGCAAGAGCTTGTCCTAATACGATCGCGCAACGATATTTATATCACCTTTGTACAGATTTATCTGTACAAAGGTGAAATTTACATCCAAAAAGAGCAGCAAGGTTATAAATGCATACTCATTTTTATTTGATGAAATCAGATACGAGCTGAACGGAGTTGAAATTGATAGGATCCGTGACTGCGGCATGACCTCAACACTTAAAGGTCTTGTTTCGTTCAATAAAAATTAACTTAACGCACTGTCTGTTGATGGCTGGTATGGAGGAGTAGGAAAGTCTACCACTGCAACCCATCATATAGATGACATCAATGCTTGTATACCACTAAAAAAGCTGTTTGGGTTCTGCAATTTTGGGATACTGATTTCAGACCCACATTGTGCAAAATGTCTTACCGAGGAAATAACTCAAGAAGGTTCAACCCAGCTAACTTCGTTCACGAAGACGCTGACCGCAGCTATCAGATAGCTGCTGATTCACTACGATTTGATAACGCTCAGTATAATCCACGTGGCAGAGGCCAGTCCCGCTCAGGCGGTAGACGTCCGTATCAAGGAAAACGTGTCGAGAGCTATCGTAGAGTGAAATCGCAAATAACAGAGCATGACTTAAGTGAAGAACTTCGAAAGAAGTTGATGCCCGGCTCTAAAGATGGATGCTCTGCAGCTGAACGCATTGAAGCAATATCCACTATGCGTGCAATCACGCTTACAGTAACAACACGAGCCATAGGATTTAGTGTCGCTCAAATTTACTTATCAATGTCCAGTATAAATCGACAAAACATCCGTGGTAGTATCTACTCTACATATAGAGTGTGTCTTTCTGTTTTAGAGACCAAGATCCAGTTAGTTCAGAGAGGAATAGTAATTATCGTAAACGCTAAGCAAGAGCTTGTCCTAATACGATCGCGCAACGATATTTATATCACCTATGTACAGATTTATCTGTACAAAGGTGAAATTTACATCCAAAAAGAGCAGCAAGGTTATAAATGCATACTCATTTTTATTTGATGAAATCAGATACGAGCTGAACGGAGTTGAAATTGATAGGATCCGTGACTGCGGCATGACCTCAACACTTAAAGGTCTTGTTTCGTTCAATAAAAATTAACTTAACGCACTGTCTGTTGATGGCTGGTATGGAGGAGTAGGAAAGTCTACCACTGCAACCCATCATATAGATGACATCAATGCTTGTATACCACTAAAAAAGCTGTTTGGGTTCTGCAATTTTGGGATACTGATTTCAGACCCACATTGTGCAAAATGTCTTACCGAGGAAATAACTCAAGAAGGTTCAACCCAGCTAACTTCGTTCACGAAGACGCTGACCGCAGCTATCAGATAGCTGCTGATTCACTACGATTTGATAACGCTCAGTATAATCCACGTGGCAGAGGCCAGTCCCGCTCAGGCGGTAGACGTCCGTATCAAGGAAAACGTGTCGAGAGCTATCGTAGAGTGAAATCGCAAATAACCGAGCA
Organism: Lordithon lunulatus; assembly: GCA_963942505.1. Lineage (NCBI taxonomy): Eukaryota > Metazoa > Arthropoda > Insecta > Coleoptera > Staphylinidae > Lordithon > Lordithon lunulatus. The sequence continues at coordinate 43,132,420 of OZ012667.1, read as the reverse complement.
TGACTTAAGTGAAGAACTTCGAAAGAAGTTGATGCCCGGCTCTAAAGATGGATGCTCTGCAGCTGAACGCATTGAAGCAATATCCACTATGCGTGCAATCACGCTTACAGTAACAACACGAGCCATAGGATTTAGTGTCGCTCAAATTTACTTATCAATGTCCAGTATAAATCGACAACACATCCGTGGTAGTATCTACTCTACATATAGAGTGTGTCTTTCTGTTTTAGAGACCAAGATCCAGTTAGTTCAGAGAGGAATAGTAATTATCGTAAAATTATCGTAAACGCTAAGCAAGAGCTTGTCCTAATACGATCGCGCAACGATATTTATATCACCTTTGTACAGATTTATCTGTACAAAGGTGAAATTTACATCCAAAAAGAGCAGCAAGGTTATAAATGCATACTCATTTTTGTTTGATGAAATCAGATACGAGCTGAACGGAGTTGAAATTGATAGGATCCGTGACTGCGGCATGACCTCAACACTTAAAGGTCTTGTTTCGTTCAATAAAAATTAACTTAACGCACTGTCTGTTGCTGGCTGGTATGGAGGAGTAGGAAAGTCTACCACTGCAACCCATCATATAGATGACATCAATGCTTGTATACCACTAAAAAAGCTGTTTGGGTTCTGCAATTTTGGGATACTGATTTCAGACCCACATTGTGCAAAATGTCTTACCGAGGAAATAACTCAAGAAGGTTCAACCCAGCTAACTTCGTTCACGAAGACGCTGACCGCAGCTATCAGATAGCTGCTGATTCACTACGATTTGATAACGCTCAGTATAATCCACGTGGCAGAGGCCAGTCCCGCTCAGGCGGTAGACGTCCGTATCAAGGAAAACGTGTCGAGAGCTATCGTAGAGTGAAATCGCAAATAACCGAGCATGACTTAAGTGAAGAACTTCGGAAGAAGTTGATGCCCGGCTCTAAAGATGGATGCTCTGCAGCTGAACGCATTGAAGCAATATCCACTATGCGTGCAATCACGCTTACAGTAACAACACGAGCCATAGGATTTAGTGTCGCTCAAATTTACTTATCAATGTCCAGTATAAATCGACAAAACATCCGTGGTAGTATCTACTCTACATATAGAGTGTGCCTTTCTGTTTTAGAGACCAAGATCCAGTTAGTTCAGAGAGGAATAGTAATTATCGTAAAATTATCGTAAACGCTAAGCAAGAGCTTGTCCTAATACGATCGCGCAACGATATTTATATCACCTTTGTACAGATTTATCTGTACAAAGGTGAAATTTACATCCAAAAAGAGCAGCAAGGTTATAAATGCATACTCATTTTTATTTGATGAAATCAGATACGAGCTGAACGGAGTTGAAATTGATAGGATCCGTGACTGCGGCATGACCTCAACACTTAAAGGTCTTGTTTCGTTCAATAAAAATTAACTTAACGCACAGTCTGTTGCTGGCTGGTATGGAGGAGTAGGAAAGTCTACCACAGCAACCCATCATATAGATGACATCAATGCTTGTATACCACTAAAAAAGCTGTTTGGGTTCTGCAATTTTGGGATACTGATTTCAGACCCACATTGTGCAAAATGTCTTACCGAGGAAATAACTCAAGAAGGTTCAACCCAGCTAACTTCGTTCACGAAGACGCTGACCGCAGCTATCAGATAGCTGCTGATTCACTACGATTTGATAACGCTCAGTATAATCCACGTGGCAGAGGCCAGTCCCGCTCAGGCGGTAGACGTCCGTATCAAGGAAAACGTGTCGAGAGCTATCGTAGAGTGAAATCGCAAATAACCGAGCATGACTTAAGTGAAGAACTTCGAAAGAAGTTGATGCCCGGCTCTAAAGATGGATGCTCTGCAGCTGAACGCATTGAAGCAATATCCACTATGCGTGCAATCACGCTTACAGTAACAACACGAGCCATAGGATTTAGTGTCGCTCAAATTTACTTATCAATGTCCAGTATAAATCGACAACACATCCGTGGTAGTATCTACTCTACATATAGAGTGTGTCTTTCTGTTTTAGAGACCAAGATCCAGTTAGTTCAGAGAGGAATAGTAATTATCGTAAAATTATCGTAAACGCTAAGCAAGAGCTTGTCCTAATACGATCGCGCAACGATATTTATATCACCTTTGTACAGATTTATCTGTACAAAGGTGAAATTTACATCCAAAAAGAGCAGCAAGGTTATAAATGCATACTCATTTTTATTTGATGAAATCAGATACGAGCTGAACGGAGTTGAAATTGATAGGATCCGTGTCTGCGGCATGATCTCAACACTTAAAGGTCTTGTTTCGTTCAATAAAAATTAACTTAACGCACTGTCTGTTGCTGGCTGGTATGGAGGAGTAGGAAAGTCTACCACTGCAACCCATCATATAGATGACATCAATGCTTGTATACCACTAAAAAAGCTGTTTGGGTTCTGCAATTTTGGGATACTGATTTCAGACCCACATTGTGCAAAATGTCTTACCGAGGAAATAACTCAAGAAGGTTCAACCCAGCTAACTTCGTTCACGAAGACGCTGACCGCAGCTATCAGATAGCTGCTGATTCACTACGATTTGATAACGCTCAGTATAATCCACGTGGCAGAGGCCAGTCCCGCTCAGGCGGTAGACGTCCGTATCAAGGAAAACGTGTCGAGAGCTATCGTAGAGTGAAATCGCAAATAACCGAGCATGACTTAAGTGAAGAACTTCGAAAGAAGTTGATGCCCGGCTCTAAAGATGGATGCTCTGCAGGTGAACGCATTGAAGCAATATCCACTATGCGTGCAATCACGCTTACAGTAACAACACGAGCCATAGGATTTAGTGTCGCTCAAATTTACTTATCAATGTCCAGTATAAATCGACAACACATCCGTGGTAGTATCTACTCTACATATAGAGTGTGTCTTTCTGTTTTAGAGACCAAGATCCAGTTAGTTCAGAGAGGAATAGTAATTATCGTAAAATTATCGTAAACGCTAAGCAAGAGCTTGTCCTAATACGATCGCGCAACGATATTTATATCACCTTTGTACAGATTTATCTGTACAAAGGTGAAATTTACATCCAAAAAGAGCAGCAAGGTTATAAATGCATACTCATTTTTATTTGATGAAATCAGATACGAGCTGAACGGAGTTGAAATTGATAGGATCCGTGACTGCGGCATGACCTCAACACTTAAAGGTCTTGTTTCGTTCAATAAAAATTAACTTAACGCACTGTCTGTTGCTGGCTGGTATGGAGGAGTAGGAAAGTCTACCACTGCAACCCATCATATAGATGACATCAATGCTTGTATACCACTAAAAAAGCTGTTTGGGTTCTGCAATTTTGGGATACTGATTTCAGACCCACATTGTGCAAAATGTCTTACCGAGGAAATAACTCAAGAAGGTTCAACCCAGCTAACTTCGTTCACGAAGACGCTGACCGCAGCTATCAGATAGCTGCTGATTCACTACGATTTGATAACGCTCAGTATAATCCACGTGGCAGAGGCCAGTCCCGCTCAGGCGGTAGACGTCCGTATCAAGGAAAACGTGTCGAGAGCTATCGTAGAGTGAAATCGCAAATAACAGAGCATGACTTAAGTGAAGAACTTCGAAAGAAGTTGATGCCCGGCTCTAAAGATGGATGCTCTGCAGCTGAACGCATTGAAGCAATATCCACTATGCGTGCAATCACGCTTACAGTAACAACACGAGCCATAGGATTTAGTGTCGCTCAAATTTACTTATCAATGTCCAGTATAAATCGACAAAACATCCGTGGTAGTATCTACTCTACATATAGAGTGTGTCTTTCTGTTTTAGAGACCAAGATCCAGTTAGTTCAGAGAGGAATAGTAATTATCGTAAAATTATCGTAAACGCTAAGCAAGAGCTTGTCCTAATACGATCGCGCAACGATATTTATATCACCTTTGTACAGATTTATCTGTACAAAGGTGAAATTTACATCCAAAAAGAGCAGCAAGGTTATAAATGCATACTCATTTTTATTTGATGAAATCAGATACGAGCTGAACGGAGTTGAAATTGATAGGATCCGTGACTGCGGCATGACCTCAACACTTAAAGGTCTTGTTTCGTTCAATAAAAATTAACTTAACGCACTGTCTGTTGATGGCTGGTATGGAGGAGTAGGAAAGTCTACCACTGCAACCCATCATATAGATGACATCAATGCTTGTATACCACTAAAAAAGCTGTTTGGGTTCTGCAATTTTGGGATACTGATTTCAGACCCACATTGTGCAAAATGTCTTACCGAGGAAATAACTCAAGAAGGTTCAACCCAGCTAACTTCGTTCACGAAGACGCTGACCGCAGCTATCAGATAGCTGCTGATTCACTACGATTTGATAACGCTCAGTATAATCCACGTGGCAGAGGCCAGTCCCGCTCAGGCGGTAGACGTCCGTATCAAGGAAAACGTGTCGAGAGCTATCGTAGAGTGAAATCGCAAATAACCGAGCATGACTTAAGTGAAGAACTTCGAAAGAAGTTGATGCCCGGCTCTAAAGATGGATGCTCTGCAGCTGAACGCATTGAAGCAATATCCACTATGCGTGCAATCACGCTTACAGTAACAACACGAGCCATAGGATTTAGTGTCGCTCAAATTTACTTATCAATGTCCAGTATAAATCGACAACACATCCGTGGTAGTATCTACTCTACATATAGAGTGTGTCTTTCTGTTTTAGAGACCAAGATCCAGTTAGTTCAGAGAGGAATAGTAATTATCGTAAAATTATCGTAAACGCTAAGCAAGAGCTTGTCCTAATACGATCGCGCAACGATATTTATATCACCTTTGTACAGATTTATCTGTACAAAGGTGAAATTTACATCCAAAAAGAGCAGCAAGGTTATAAATGCATACTCATTTTTGTTTGATGAAATCAGATACGAGCTGAACGGAGTTGAAATTGATAGGATCCGTGACTGCGGCATGACCTCAACACTTAAAGGTCTTGTTTCGTTCAATAAAAATTAACTTAACGCACTGTCTGTTGCTGGCTGGTATGGAGGAGTAGGAAAGTCTACCACTGCAACCCATCATATAGATGACATCAATGCTTGTATACCACTAAAAAAGCTGTTTGGGTTCTGCAATTTTGGGATACTGATTTCAGACCCACATTGTGCAAAATGTCTTACCGAGGAAATAACTCAAGAAGGTTCAACCCAGCTAACTTCGTTCACGAAGACGCTGACCGCAGCTATCAGATAGCTGCTGATTCACTACGATTTGATAACGCTCAGTATAATCCACGTGGCAGAGGCCAGTCCCGCTCAGGCGGTAGACGTCCGTATCAAGGAAAACGTGTCGAGAGCTATCGTAGAGTGAAATCGCAAATAACCGAGCATGACTTAAGTGAAGAACTTCGAAAGAAGTTGATGCCCGGCTCTAAAGATGGATGCTCTGCAGCTGAACGCATTGAAGCAATATCCACTATGCGTGCAATCACGCTTACAGTAACAACACGAGCCATAGGATTTAGTGTCGCTCAAATTTACTTATCAATGTCCAGTATAAATCGACAACACATCCGTGGTAGTATCTACTCTACATATAGAGTGTGTCTTTCTGTTTTAGAGACCAAGATCCAGTTAGTTCAGAGAGGAATAGTAATTATCGTAAAATTATCGTAAACGCTAAGCAAGAGCTTGTCCTAATACGATCGCGCAACGATATTTATATCACCTTTGTACAGATTTATCTGTACAAAGGTGAAATTTACATCCAAAAAGAGCAGCAAGGTTATAAATGCATACTCATTTTTATTTGATGAAATCAGATACGAGCTGAACGGAGTTGAAATTGATAGGATCCGTGACTGCGGCATGATCTCAACACTTAAAGGTCTTGTTTCGTTCAATAAAAATTAACTTAACGCACTGTCTGTTGCTGGCTGGTATGGAGGAGTAGGAAAGTCTACCACTGCAACCCATCATATAGATGACATCAATGCTTGTATACCACTAAAAAAGCTGTTTGGGTTCTGCAATTTTGGGATACTGATTTCAGACCCACATTGTGCAAAATGTCTTACCGAGGAAATAACTCAAGAAGGTTCAACCCAGCTAACTTCGTTCACGAAGACGCTGACCGCAGCTATCAGATAGCTGCTGATTCACTACGATTTGATAACGCTCAGTATAATCCACGTGGCAGAGGCCAGTCCCGCTCAGGCGGTAGACGTCCGTATCAAGGAAAACGTGTCGAGAGCTATCGTAGAGTGAAATCGCAAATAACCGAGCATGACTTAAGTGAAGAACTTCGAAAGAAGTTGATGCCCGGCTCTAAAGATGGATGCTCTGCAGCTGAACGCATTGAAGCAATATCCACTATGCGTGCAATCACGCTTACAGTAACAACACGAGCCATAGGATTTAGTGTCGCTCAAATTTACTTATCAATGTCCAGTATAAATCGACAACACATCCGTGGTAGTATCTACTCTACATATAGAGTGTGTCTTTCTGTTTTAGAGACCAAGATCCAGTTAGTTCAGAGAGGAATAGTAATTATCGTAAAATTATCGTAAACGCTAAGCAAGAGCTTGTCCTAATACGATCGCGCAACGATATTTATATCACCTTTGTACAGATTTATCTGTACAAAGGTGAAATTTACATCCAAAAAGAGCAGCAAGGTTATAAATGCATACTCATTTTTATTTGATGAAATCAGATACGAGCTGAACGGAGTTGAAATTGATAGGATCCGTGACTGCGGCATGATCTCAACACTTAAAGGTCTTGTTTCGTTCAATAAAAATTAACTTAACGCACTGTCTGTTGCTGGCTGGTATGGAGGAGTAGGAAAGTCTACCACTGCAACCCATCATATAGATGACATCAATGCTTGTATACCACTAAAAAAGCTGTTTGGGTTCTGCAATTTTGGGATACTGATTTCAGACCCACATTGTGCAAAATGTCTTACCGAGGAAATAACTCAAGAAGGTTCAACCCAGCTAACTTCGTTCACGAAGACGCTGACCGCAGCTATCAGATAGCTGCTGATTCACTACGATTTGATAACGCTCAGTATAATCCACGTGGCAGAGGCCAGTCCCGCTCAGGCGGTAGACGTCCGTATCAAGGAAAACGTGTCGAGAGCTATCGTAGAGTGAAATCGCAAATAACAGAGCATGACTTAAGTGAAGAACTTCGAAAGAAGTTGATGCCCGGCTCTAAAGATGGATGCTCTGCAGCTGAACGCATTGAAGCAATATCCACTATGCGTGCAATCACGCTTACAGTAACAACACGAGCCATAGGATTTAGTGTCGCTCAAATTTACTTATCAATGTCCAGTATAAATCGACAAAACATCCGTGGTAGTATCTACTCTACATATAGAGTGTGTCTTTCTGTTTTAGAGACCAAGATCCAGTTAGTTCAGAGAGGAATAGTAATTATCGTAAAATTATCGTAAACGCTAAGCAAGAGCTTGTCCTAATACGATCGCGCAACGATATTTATATCACCTTTGTACAGATTTATCTGTACAAAGGTGAAGACGGAGAATTCACACTAACAAAAATTGAGTGGCATGTGCCGCATGTACAGCTGAGCGATGAATTAAAATTGCAAATCTTGAAGAATATGAAAACACCCATTTACCTACCGTTTCGCAGCTGGGAACGACACCACTTGCCTGCACTGCGTGAAAATACATCTGATAATTGGGCAGTGCGATCCTCAACACAGCTTGAAAAACCGAGATATGTTGTAGTAGCCTTCCAAACTGACAAACGTGAAAAATCATCAGAAGATGTAACATCGCTTAGTAACGTTAGTATACGTATTGTACGATTACTGCTGAACTCTGATATATATATATATATATATATATATATATATATATATATATATATATATATATCCATATGATAAACAAAATGGCCGTTATTACAACGATTGACTGTTTCCCCAAGAAGACGCACGCTTATTGCCTGATATTGCACGATATTATTATAAAGTACAATCCTCTGACCGGTGTAGTTCAAAAAGAAGTATGATTGTTATCGACATTCAAGGATATCAAGTAAATAACCGGTTTATTATAAAGGAGTTGGCAGCCTACAGTGGACACGCTACTGAACATTACATTTCCAAGCCATCTTGTCCATTTTCTGAACTCAGTAACGGTGAGAAAAAGTGTGTGACATGGTTAGAAAATAATTACCACGGCCTCCGTTGGAGCACTAGACATACACAAATATCTGAGTTAAGATCAATCTTGAAACACCTTACAGATTTGGAAGATAGTATGTGTGTGATAGGTAAAATGATAGTTGACTTTTTACAAAATTATATGGATGGTGTGAACATATTTGAATACCCGGAATGTAATCAACCGTCTCTGCGTAAATACCTAGATGTCTCTACCATCGAATAGCAAAAACTCGCTGCGCAGTCTCCAATGCCAAATTACTATTTGAGTATATGCAGGGAAGAGATGTTTCAGTTTAGAGATATTCGCGATGTAGAAGATACCGGTTTTATTTGTGCTCTTGGGTACTTTCACGAAGGAACTTTACATACACCAACCATCCGGTGTACATGTAAAATCTGTGCGTTTTACTTCTACCTTCTCCGATTTGCCGTACTACTACAACTACAACAACACAACATTGGAGTGGACTCGCACGACAGCTAATGGTTCATCATTCAAAATAGCGATTCCTATGAATAAAAGTTTAACTTCATTTATACATTTCAAAACAGAATATTCCTTGAACGATAACAATACAATAATTTCCAATTGGACTACAGCGGTTAGGAACGAATCCAGGATAACATTTTATTCTGTTTTATCGATGATATATTTATTAGTAAATCTGATTTGTGTTTTAGATTTAACTGGTGCATATGTTTAGTTATTGTAGAAAAAATACGTATTTATAAAAAATTGTAATCTTTTTGAAAAATCTTATCAATTAATATTAAAAAACGCTTTTGTTGTTTTGATGTTCGCATGGTATATATACCAGTGTTTTCTTGTTAAGTATGTTATTATAGATTCAAGTATGAAGAGTCTTGTTAAAAAGGAAATAGTTGAATAGCTACATAAGTCTGCACGGAGAATTTTTTTGTGTCGTCGTGTTATTATTAAAGGATTAAATGACTTGTATCAAGCTGAGCTTGTTGAAATGATTCCTTTTGACTATGATGCGCAATGTTGCTGGATTTGAAAAAATTTGCCTAATGTTTATAACAATATGATAAAGTAAACTGGAAAGTCTGTATACCGGCAAGTTGTTTTTTCTATTTTTTTTTTAATTTTATACTTTTACGCTCATATCTGAATAATTCGATTTTCCATAAAAAAATAATGCAACATATTTTGTTTAATTTTTTTTTGGATCTTGAAATTGAAAAATTTTGATTTTAAGTATTTTTTTTTGGCGACTAACTTTTATATCATTATTATTATTTTTGACCATGATGCGCAATGTTCCTGGATTTGAAAAAACTTGCTTAATGTTTATAACAATATGATAAAGTAAAATGGAAAGTATGTATACCGGCAAGTTGGTCTTTCTATTTTTTTTTAATTTTAAACTTTTACGCTCATATCTGGATAATTCGATTTAGAGGCTGAGTCCATAAAAAAATAATGCAACATATTTTGTTTAATTTTTTTTTGGATCTTGGTTCAGGACATAGCATTGCATCAGATGGCCGAAGGAAATTGGAAAATTTTGATTATATTTTCTCGGCGACCAAGTCGAACATGTTCCATTATTATTATGTTTACCAGCACGCTGGCATACAATTCATTTGAAAAATGCAATATGTTTTGTTTCATGTTCTTACTGATCCTTATTCATAACATCAGTGTATCAGGTACCGAAAGGAAATTGGAAAATTTTAATTGTAACATTTTTGGTTTGTGCGACAAAATATAAACTATTGTTTAAAGTAATAGTAAGTACCCAAACTATAGATGCGACGTTTTGTTAACTGAATATGTACCAATAACGTATTTTATTGCGCGTCATTACGTTTTTTAAATTTAAATGAGTTATAATTTTCGTAGTCGATAATGTAGCAATTAATTGCCGGCTCATAAGATATAAAATAATAATTGTATAATTTTCCTGAATTTCATGTCAAATAAGAACAAATTAATTGATGTTAACATTTTCTTCCTACAGAATTATTTCGGCGTCGTTCCATCTTTTGAATACGGAGGGGGTGATGGCAGAGGACGAGGCGGAGGACGAGGACGAGGCGGAGGACGAATACGAGGCGGAGGACGAGGCGGAGGACGAGGCGGAGGACGAGGCGGAGGTGGCGGCGGCATCACCCTTACGAGGCGCCAGCAACGCAACAAAGACTACTGGGCACGCGTCAAAGCAAACAGACGCGCCTGGGGGTGTGCCGCAGCCGCCGCCATGAACTACATGGGTTGTGGCACCGTCACGACCAGGGGCAACGCCGGCCCGGCCACCAGCAGCGGCAATGTCGGCCCGGCCAACAGCAGCGGCAATGTCGGCCCGGCCAACAGCAGCGGCAATGTCGGCCCGGCCAACAGCAGCGGCAATGTCGGCCCGGCCAACAGAAGACGAGGCGGAGGACGAAGACGAGGCGGAGGTGGCGGCGGCGTCACCCTTACGAGGCGCCAGCAACGCAACAAAGACTACTGGGCACGCGTCAAAGCAAACAGACGCGCCTGGGGGTTGTGGCACCGTCACGACCAGGGGCAACGCCGGCCCGGCCACCAGCAGCGGCAATGTCGGCCCGGCCAACAGCAGCAGCAATGTCGGCCCGGCCAACAGCAGCGGCAATGTCGGCCCGGCCACCAGCAGCGGCAATGCCGGCACCGCCAGCCTATTTTCTGCAAGGGATTCATTCCAAAATGAAGTACAATAAGTGCACGGTGGTATGTATAATAATGTATATATTGAAACACTTTTTGCAGTACACACAATTAGTGTGTCAGATATAAAATAATAATTGTATAATTTTCCTGAATTTCATGTCAAATAAGAACAAATTAATTGATGTTAACATTTTCTTCCTACAGAATAATTATTTCGGCGTCGTTCCATATTCTGAATACGGAGAGGGTGATGGCAGAGGACGAGGCAGAGGACGAGGACGAGGACGAGGCGGAGGTGGCGGCGGCGTCACCCCTACGAGGCGCCAGCAACGCAACCACGACTACTGGGCACGCGTCAAAGCTAACAGACGCGCCTGGGGGTGTGCCCCAGCCGCAGCCGCCGCCATGAACTGCATGGGTTGTGGCACGAACAGGGGCAACGCCGGCCCGGCCACCAGCAGCGGCAACGCCGGCCCGGCCACCAGCAGCGGCAACGCCGGCCCGGCCAACAGCAGCGGCAATGCCGGCACGGCCAGCCTACTAATGCAGCGGTCCGAATCGGTGGAGTCGGCAGCCTCTGAGTTGGAATCCGCGTTAAGTTTTAGTTTTTTTTTATTGCCCTTTCTATTTTTTTAATAAATATTTTATATATATATATATATATATATATATATATATATATATATATATTGTTATTTTTGTAATGTTCCTCTCTGTACCATTTTCTACTTTCTTGCGAGTCGCATAAATACCAACACAACAATGTTCAATTTATTGTGAATGTGGGCTATGACGTCACACTCTCGGAATGGTTTGCGATTCTTTTTGCACCCAAATCGGGCCTCTGGGAATGCAACGCGCGCACCAGGGGATTGCACCGCCCGTCTCCGCATTGCCAGTGTGCTGCATTAGTCTCTTGGTTTGCACGCCCGCAGGCGTGTCGTATGCTAGTGTGTGTTAATAGTGTTTTATAAGGGACTTTGTTTTTCAGATATTTCAGGATCGTTTGTTGTAAGGGTGCAGGTAAGTATATTTTATTTTATCTTATTTCGTATCTACCGAAATGGTAGTTCAATTTAGTGATGATTCAATTGCTGACAAATTAATGAAGCATTTTCCAAACTTGTTGCTACCTCAGATTATACCGCTGCTAAGGTCTAAAGATGGAGAACCATTCTTTCAGGAGGTATGTACACGCAGATCAAAAGCTCAATATTACACTGCGAAAAGGCGTATTTGTAGACAAATATGCAAGGGAAACATTGAACAGATTATTAAACAAAGATATATTGTGGAAACTGATCATGTTGGGTCCAACAAATCAAGTGATGAGTCTGTAAACTCATCTGTTAACTTGATTAACCCAATCACTATGGTAGCTATTGACAGTTTATCTAACAATAATACCTCTTTAGATACAGCGGTAACTGATAAAGTTACTTCATGTGGAAAACCACAAATCTTGTCACAAGAATCATCTTTTGATGAATCTGTTTCAAATAGTAATAATAATAATATTACTCAAGAAGACATTTATGTTCCCAATGTGCTTCTAAATGTATCAGAAATTGAGTGTAATATCTTAATTCCAGTAGGTTCCATGAACTGTGAATTAATTTCTGACAAAACATATAAACATTGTGTTAATCTTGAAAGGTCATTTGTTTTCAAGTCAGATAAGTGGCAGACAATTTACCCAAACAACAAAATTAATAGTAAAAATCTATACTTTCTGCTTAAACAATATATAAAGAAGTATGTGAATAATATTTGTATTATATGCTGTCGACGCCTGAGCTTGGCTAACAAAAAATTTGCTACAGTATATGCATACTGCTCTCATGGGGGAAATCAAGATTGTAAGCTATTTAAAATTCTTGTCTTATATCCCATCTCTGAGAGTGAAGTAGCGAATGTTGATGTTTACAGTACATCCAAAAAATTTTGCCACAAAGGTAATTGGGCAAGTCAAATTAGAGGTGTGGAACGTGACATTGTCTCTAACAAGTTACTTCATAAGAAACCAATGGACTTTGTGACTGAATGCAGACTAAACATTAATGAATCTAATATTAAATATACAAAGACTTTCATTGACTATAAAAAGCCTAAAACAATTAGAAAAATTAGATCTGAAGCTCTCAGACACAGAAAGCGTGCTGCTAATGATCTAGATGACCTTCGATTAATGCATGATGATCACAGAGAGTACATTTACAGTTATGGTGCTCCATTGAATGTCAAATTGTTTAGTAAGCATCAACTTGAATTATTTCAGAAATGTTTGCCAGTCATATTCTTTGATGCAACTGGAGGAGTTGTTAAATACAATGCAGAATATGTTGAAAATGTAGGGCATTCCAAAAAGAAAAAACAAAAAAAAAACTCTATTATAGTGGAATAATCAGTTTGAGTAGGTAATGAAGGGAATATGCTAGTGCCACTATTTGATATGATATCATGTCAACATGATACCCAAGCACTAAGAGTATTATTTAGTGAATTTGTGTCATATTATAAGAAACAAAAGTTTATCTGGCCAGCTCCAGTTGCAATTGTAACAGACTGGAGTTGGGCTGCACTGCATGCCATTTGTAATGGTATTAATATTTGCACACTAATAGACTACTTAGAAATATGTTTTGTAATAACAGTAACAAAAGATAAACATGTAGGCAAGCAAAACAAGCAATTAGATGCAACAATTCACTTGTGTTGTGCCCATTTATTAAAAAATACTGTACGTCATGTTAAGGACTGTGCACAGAAAAATCAATCAAAAGAAACTAAAAATGTTTATGTAGACATAATTGCTAGTGCATTTCAATTCAATACAATTGAAGACATTGAAAACTGGTATGTTAATGTCATTATTATGCTGTCTACTGAATTTCTAACTTGTTCAGTCAAAAGGGCTATTGGAAATTTGCAAAGCCTAGCATCTGGTGTGGTTGGTAAAACACATGACAACCAAGAAAATGATGAAACCAACGAAAATTCAGGAAAAAAATCTACATTGCATGAAAAAAGCCCATTTTTTAAACATTTTGAAAACATCAGGAATGAAGTAGACATTTCAAATGATGATCAAGTTATTGAAAAAAACCAATATTTTAACACAGACCTGTTAAATCTGATAAGTAAAACATATATGCCATATGTACCTTTATGGACAGCAATTATGATTCCACCTCAAGTGAAAGATGTTAATCAAAATGGTCGCCTTAGTAATGCAAATGTAGAGAATTGGCTTGGTCAGATCAAAAAGGATGGAGCTCGAAATATGCATATAACTGACTTTGTTAGAATGTTAAGAAAGCGTGTCCTATCTGTCTATAAGGTCATGAAATTGGACTTGAAACAGAAGTAATGGCCAGTAGACGAAGAAAACCATTTACTAAGAGTTCAGAAGAAGGGGCTAAAGAAACTTGGAATAAGAAACGGAAAACCATGAAGACTCACTTTACGGCCAGTAATCTTAAAAAGCTGAAAATGAATATAACCACAGACAATCATAGTAATATACCATCTGTCAATTTTGAATCTGTTTTTCCTAACGGATTGATGATGGACATAAACTATTACAAAAAGTCGTCTAAACTGTATGTATACTGTTGCAACTTATAAGAAGGATCTAATATCTGTTATTTTTGAAATGCGTAGTGACGATTTTGACACCCTATCAAATACCGGATGGCTGTCTAACATACTTGTGGACCGCTGTACTATCATATATATATATATATATATATATATATATATATATATATATATATATATATATATATTAGATTCAAGTCCGTGAAATCTATAAATAAAATAGATCATGTGAAGAGTGTATTGTCAAAATAAAAATATTCTATTTGTAGTAATAGTTTTTTATACATAAATAACTATGACTATTACAAGGGAATTATGAAAATGTTCAGAGGATAATAGTATTCCGTTTATTATTTTAAAGGAAACAGAAATTAACGCGTTCGCTGCATTTAATTCTCCTATTGAGGAGTATATAAATGACATCTAATAGATGATAATATCATTCGCAAAGATGGTTTCAAAGTGTGCGGTTGTTATGCTTCATCTCAATGGTGTCAACATCATTATCTGCACCAAAAGGGAATGTAGACAACAGCGATTTTGTGCACTTCCATGATGCTATAACATCACTAGAATCCTATGTAAATGAACACTTACATTTACTTTCATCGTGGACTGAAAAAGAAATTAGTAGACTAGATGAGAAAATAAAATTACATTACATGGAGGAACTGGACAAAATCCATAATGATGAAATTGCAATATAACTTGTAATTATGTATTAAATAAAGTTAGTTAGAATAAAGCATACAAAGTGAAAACAATGTTTTAATTTATATTTTCTTTAATTATAACATCTACTGCGGTGTTCGGTGTAAGTGATCTGCGTCAATTTGGATATTTGTCTAACAATAATTCAAGTTATTCTATTGTAACTAATGAAACATTTCGTAAGAGTCTACAGTAGTTTCAAGAGTTTTATGAATTACCAGAAACATCTGGAACGATTGACAATTATACTGTAGCACTAATTCAAAACCGTTGTGGTGTTAGAGATGATGCATCTCCATTAAGAACTAACCATTTTAAATGGTCTAAAAATAAACTATCTTGGCAGTTTCGCCAACACTCACCTGAATTGTTGGTTGTAGCCCAGCGAACGTTTAATATATGGGAAAGACATTCTAATTTAACTTTCACATTTAACGATACACATTATGACATAGTGATTTCATTCAGGAAAGAGGTTCACAATTTTGCAACATGTTATAATCAATCGAGATGTCATTTACTACTACAACAACAAACATTCCAATAACGAAAATAATAACACAGTATACAACAAAACCTATTACTAGCGATTCAATTGATTTATGCGATGTGAAAATTGTTGATGCAATGTTGGTGATAAAAGAAAGAATATAGTTTTTCTATAAGAAATGGATTTGGTTAAAAGATATGCGGATGGATAGGTATGAACCAGCTCGAATTATTACCGATTGGTTGCCGTTTCTTAAAAATTTCACTAAAGTTACAGCAGTATTTCAGAAACCCAATGGTGATATCATTTTAATAAAAAAAACAATAAAATATATGTAATTGATGTAAATTCATTCCAATTAAAATATTAATTATTCGAAGAGGAAGAAGATGTTAACTCCTTATCTACAACCGAAAATATGTGTCATCATCAGCTCAATGTTCCCCAGCAAAGAAGTTCCCTAATTATTATGACTTACTACAACTTATTATACTTATGTTTTTATTGATAGTAATATGTACCATGACTTTAATTGAACACCCCAATTGTTATGGATTACTCGAAATAAATTACCATTATTGCACTGATAGTATCATGTCTCATGTCTTTAATTGATATCACCAAACTTTCTTATTGAAATATGTAGATACTAGTGTTTACAATTAATAAAAAACTATTTAAAAAATATATTAACAAGTAAGGTTTTTTTCTTTCTCAGCGGCAGCAGAATAAATAAATAAAACAACATATTTTAAGGTAAGTAAAGTATTTATTTTAAATAAAAAATTAATACATATTATTCAACTTTTATAAGTTCCTAAATACGATTTACAATTAGTACAATAATGATCACTATCCTTGAGAAAGTGAATACAATATGGAATGCAGGGAGCGCATATACAAATACAACATAACAATGCAAATAAATGTCTCTTATAACTAGATTTATATTTAACCGTCGTTATATCAGTAGCATTACAAGACTTGCAATAACTCAACTGAGAAGGCGGTCCGAAGATGTTTACACTGTTAGTAGCCATACTAAAATGATTTTAATTTATAAAAAAATCGATTTATGAATCAGGCTGTTTTGTGGTTTATCGAGTCCAAGCCATTTAACGTACACTTTGGATCCCTTGCCTCGCAGCACCTCGTAGACATTTTCATGTTTCGCTGCTTTTTGCAGTTCATGCTCGTAGAACGCGCTCCTAAAATTGCACTACCTTGGATAATATCCCTGTGGTACTGTGCCTTGCAGAATTGTATTCCATTGTTACGCCATCCAATATATATATATATATATATATATATATATATATATATATATATATATATATATACATATATATATATATATATATATATATATATATATATATATATACATATATATATATATATATATATATATATATATACATATATATATATATATATATATATATATATATATATATATATATATATAATCTTTTAAATCTCTTTATACCCTTCCGGGTGTCGAGATTGTTTAATCGTATTTTAAATCAATCTAACAAATATAAATCTATTGAATTTTCTGTAGGAATTCCTTCCTGTTTGCCGCCATCCTCTTTGCATCCTGCCATCTAATGCCATTCCTCGTTAATATTTCATCTATGTTGTCTTCCCACGTTTTTTGTGGTCTACCTCTTCTTTTCTTTCCTTGTATTCTTGTGTTCCATACAATTTTTGTTTGTCTCCCTTCTGGCATGCGGATTATGTGTCCATACCATCCGAGTTGTTTCCTTTCTATGGTTGTCTGTATACTTTCCATCTGTAGATTTCTTCGAACCTGGTCATTTCGTATTCTGTCAATTCTGGTGATACCTTCTATCCTCCTTACGTACTTCATTTCTGATGATTGTATTTTGCTTTTAAGTCTCTTGTCCAATGTCCATGTTTCGCTTCCGTATATCAGTGTTGGTCTATATATTGTTTTGAAAAATTGCCATCCAAAATAGAGTACCAATTATATTTACCATTCAAGCTGAATGCTCGATACAATTTATCTTTTAACGTTCTAATTACTCGCTCCGCCATACATGCTTTCATAATGGTGAACGTAGAATAATGGTATTAATATTATGCTTTTTCATCAGCGCATTAAATTGTTGATTATAAAACTCTTTGCCCTGATCTGTTTGCAGATTTCGAGGAATACGTCCACCAGAAGTTTCAAAGACATTTTTAAATGCTTCCGTTAAACTAGCTGCAGATTTGTTTTTTAACGGTATAGTCCATAGAAATTTCGAGAAACAGTCAATCACTACCAGTATGAATTTATAGCCTTTATTTTCACGAGCATACGAACTAGATTCAGCTAAATCGGCCTGCCACAAATCATCCAATCTTTTAATATAACTCTACGTCTCTTGAAGTTTTTACGTGCTGGTTTATGTAACTCATTCACTACGTCCTGCTTGATGGATCCCGATTTTAGGGGACCCATGAGGAATATCTTTAAAATTCACTACGCCTGTGGGTGCAAACACTTTTGATTCACCCTGCGATTGTTGTAATAATGTATCTTGATTTTTTTTAATATCAGCAGCCCACGTCTGCAACTCTTTCTCAGCCTTATCTTTAAATGTTGTATATTTACCATGTTCCATATTTATATTCGTTGTTAATGTGGTTAGAACATTACTTATTGTGGAATCACATTCCACAGTTTTATTGTTCAATATGTTTATATTATTTTGTACTTCTAGTTTTATCATTCAATATTCTAAAATTATTTTCCATTTTTGAATTAAAGGCCTCATATTTACTATGTATCATATTTATATTGTCTGTTAGCGTTTTAAGTACAGTACCTATTTTCATATTACATTCTTTTACTTCTAAATTAATTGTACTTTTAAAGCATTTTAACTCACTTGCAAATTCTTTTAAATTCAACACTTCCTGACTGTGTATATCACTGGTATTAAGCAATTATATCGACCTTATCATTAACCTTATTCAAGTAATGATTAATATTTGCAATATTTCTATCAACAAAATCTTTAGTAGCAGCATCAGATTTGTCCAGCGGTTCATTTATATTGCAGATTTTTTTATTGCCTACATTAAAATCTCCATCGCATGTAAAAAGAAACCTAGGCCCAGGAGGACCGCGAGTAATGCCACTTTTACGATTTGAATGATGTCCGAACTTGTCAGCACTCATTGTACTTATGATCACAAATTATTCTCTCACTCTATTATATTTCCTTCGCGTAATTCCTTTTCAATTGCATTAATTTCATTCTGATGTGCTGTATTTCCAGCTTGACGTGAAGCATGCAAAAGACACAAACGATGCATCAACTCTTCAAGATTATCCCAGTAACAGTATTGAATGTTAACCGGTTTATTTGGAGCTCGTAAAGTATAATCAAAACCTCCGTTGCTTCCAGTTGGGTTCAATAAATTATGCTTTATACCTCTCCCTGATGTTATTGATAGAGACGGTAATGATGATGGTGAAAGCATACTAGACAAAGACTGTGATCGTTGTTTGTCTAGAAGCTTCTTAATGATACTTGTATATTTATAAGATCGATTTCCTTGGATTTGTTGTGTAGGATCATAATTTCTATTTAGTAAATGGGTTCTGTTTATAATATCCAAATAATTTTGTTTATCCCTCTCAGTGTCAGATTCCGGATTTTTCATAGTAATCAGTTCATACAAATCTATGGTGCATTTATATTGTGTTCCCTCTATAATGACGTCATAGCTATTATGCTTAAAACTATAGATTATCCAAGTTTCCATTGATCAATTATTGGGTCATGGTGTAGACTCCTATGTGTGTCAACTTCAGCATGCTTTGTCATTATAATTTCAACTTATGTTCTAGGTAATGTAGCATATTGTTTATAATATTCTGTCATATTTTCTGCACTAATTATCTCCTCCGCCCAAAATGTTTGATTAGGCTCAGACTCGAACACATTTTCTTCATTATCATCGTCTTCGCATAAGCTGCTTTCGTTTATGTTTTCTAACTGCCACGAACGGGAACTACAAGTCGCGTAACGATAAAAGAACGCACGGTCGTCACAACTGTGAACGTTCACGGTAAATTGTTCATGTACAATTTCCATAATATAAAATTATATACAAATTGAAATGATGAAATATGATGTAAAATAACTGCAACAGCGGTAAGGGGCGCTCGTTCCAGGTGCACGGATAATCGAACAGCTCCCGAACAATAAATGAAAGCGACTCAAATGTCTCTTCATGCTCAGATGGTAGAAACTGTACTTGTTGTTTCGGCTGTTCTGACAAATTAGTACTTCTATCATGGTCACTGGTTTTAGGTTTTAACGAGATATTTAATTTAAAAAATTTAGTGGGGCTGTGATATGAGTTTTTAATTTTAAGTCCCCCAACAATAACAGGTACTTGTTGCTGTTGTTGATGAGATGCAAGTATTATATTTTGTAATGGCTTAATTAACGGTTTGTACGTTTTATTTAATAATCCATCCTTCTCTGATCGATGTAATTTCATAGCTAATATTTTTTACGAATAGCTTGTTGAGCATCAATCAGCATACGCTTGGTTTTGTACTCATCTTATTTTCAATAGATGGACAGCTTATAAACAGATATAACAGCTACAAAACAGCTGTAAGAAACAGCTTATAAACAGAGACCTGTTTTGTTAAACAGCTACAAACAGCTCATAAACAGAGGTCTATTTTATTAAACAGCTAACTGATTTATAATACAGTTTATATAAAGATATCTGTTTTATTAAACAGCTTGCTCCTTCAATATCTTGCTACACACTGATACATCATATCATTTGTCTGTTATTATATATTGATCGAGATTTTTGCTAGATATCACTATCTTTATCGAGAGTTATAAATCCATACGAATCCGTCCAGCATTCTCTACACAGCTCTTTAAATTTATCAAAATTCATGTCACTGCTAATATGATCGTTGTAAACATGTTTCAGATTTAGTTCGTCTTGTTTAAAGAGTATTATGAAATTTGCGTTATCATGTATTAGATGTTTCGGAATTCGCGTATACGTTTGACACAAGTAAAATGAATCACGGCCGGTATTATAAACGTTACTTAAATGTAGATTTAGTTAAATGGCATTTAAGCTAAATCTAGATTTAAAATTCGGATGTGTATTATCAACCGTATTTAACTAAAAGCCCGTTTAAGAAAAAAATTAAATGGGTTGGCAATAGCTGCTATGTTCATTGCATTTATTACAGCCGACATTCTGTCATTTCACCATCGGTTTTAGTTGTGTTTTATTTGTTGTGTTAACCCGATTGTATTATGGCTGCTAAACGAAATAGATGTAAAAACTTTTGTGACGATGAATTCCTGAAATTAATTTCGATTGTGAGCAAATTGGCCAAGAGTATAATAAATACTTTCCGTTTACCCTTCGTACAGCTCACCAATTAATGGCAAAATATGAAAACCTTAAGAACAAAGGAAAGAAGTATGCAGCTAGCCTGCGTCAAGCCACATATGCTACACGGGGTGGTAATGCAACTATTAAAAAAGATGTTGTACTTGATACAGTGCTAGAAGTGATAAATGAAAAAAGAGTGGTAGAAAAAACCAACGACTTTGATGATAATGCCTGCCCTCAACCAATTAATATCAGGGAAGTTCAAATACTTGCATCTTGTGAACCACAGCAGATGAGTATTGATGTGGATCCTGTGATTCAAGTAGTATCAGTGGAACCATCAAAATCATCATTACAAGAGCAGGATATTACCATTTTAAGACCAAGTAAAGGAAAAAAATGCCTTAAATTTAACCCACGGAAAAGGATAAATGATACAAACGTTGAAAATATTGTGGCAAAAAAGGCATCAATGTATGCGGCCAAAGAAAAACTGATTCTTTTAGAATCTAAAGAGAAGAAGATTAAAATTAAGATGTTAGAAAACTTGTATATAATAATAGTTTTAATTATTTAATTTAAATATATATGTATATAATAAATAGTTCAAGTAAAACTACTAAATTAATTATTTATCAGCTTATTGTGTGAGTTATTGTTTTCAGATGAACTAGTATCCATTGCCATAAAAAAACTACACAGAAAATAGTAGTGGGATTACCTCGAGCGAAAAAGTCATAAGAAATACATAACCTCACAAGCGCTTAAATCCCCATTTATCCCAGCTAAATGCCGGACAACGGTCCTTTAACTTAAAAGGCCATTTAGGCATAAACTGACATTTAAAACAGTTGGTAATACGCTCATTTGGATTTAAAAGTTCGTTTAGCTTAAATGCCCATTTAAAAGTGTTGGTAATACCGGCCGTCAATCTTATTATGTCGATCCATCGGAAATGTCCAATACCACTTAGAGGTTTTAAAACCTTCTCAAGGAACTGATAGAGACTTACTCACACACGTTTTTAAACTTTAATCCATTTTCATCGAAGACTCAATATCACGTTCGATTTTCCACAGTTCGACGGGCCGCAAATTAGACATCTAAATGTGTTTGGCAACAGATGCCGTCGTTCGTTTGCAATAGAAATTCCTTCCCCTACACAGTTGTCTAGATTCATAATCGGTAGATAGTTTTTGTTTAACAAATCGCATCGTACTGACCATATTTTTCCTAAACATGCTTATAAATATGATGGTTAGTTTCCTAAAACATCATACAGTTATGTACACCGGTAGAGGAATCATCAATTCACTCATCAACAAACTACCGTTTGAGCTACAGGTACCAGGTGGCTACCAGTATTGTGGACCAGGAAGCAGGAAGCTAAAAGGTCAGCCAGGGGGAGCACCATGGCGGCCTGGCAGGAACAATGGGCAGCTGGCGAAAAGTGCGCCTTTACCAGGGCACTGATCCCAGATATCCGGCCCTGGGTTGGGAGGAAACATGGGTACCTAACCTACCACCTTACCCAACTACTAACGAGTCACGGCTGTTTCCGACACTTCCTGCATCGGATCGGCAAGGAGGCATACCCCGTCTGTGACCACTGTGACACCGGAGCTGTCGACGATGCCAGACACACCTTACTGGAGTGCAGGGAGAGGACATCACGACCAATTTCCTGGCACGGGCAATCCTGGAAGACCCCAGCATGTGGGAGGCCTACCAGATATTCGCCATAGTGGTACTCCGGGCCAAGGACAGCCGCACAAGGTAGGTCCTGAAGCGGAAGATAAGGAAGTGGGGTAAGCGACACTGTATACACTTAAGGGACAGCCTCCACCCGCACCACCACCATCACTCCTTCTTCCTTTTCCCCTACTCCTCCTGGCACAGACGCGGCAGTGCCGCAGGTGGTATGAGCAAGGGGCACTCTTCTTTTCACTCTGCACTGTCCCTCGTGGCAGCAGGCAGGAACTTATTTTACTTGTTTTACTTTTACAAGCCGTACGCGCTGCTTGGGACTTTCTATCGGCAATAAGCTCCTCTTTTCCTTGTTGGATGGCATTAAGTATTGGTGAACAGGCCATGACGAGAGTGTACCGCGAGGAGATCCAGTCATGGCCTGGTGTCAGAGGGGCCACTAGTCATTGCGCGTGCGCTGGCCACGCCCAGAAAAAAAAAGTTGACCAGAATCGTGATGTTGGAATCACCAGCACTATAAAAGGGTTGCTCTCTAACACGAAGAAGGAACACTATTTACTCGATCTCTTTGGCTGGGCAAATGCAGCAAAAAATGTTACATATTTTGATCACTACAAAAAGTTTTACGCTTTAATCCCGGTTAAATATTTGCTTGGATTTGCCGAGGACTATACAAAGATTTTAATTACTGTTAAACAAGAATTGATTCTACTGCGTGCACGTACGGATGTAAGTTGTTATGTGGGGGATGATAAAATAACGTTTGATATAGACAAAGTTTATTGGAGAATCCCTCATCTTCAACTTAACGATGAAACTAGATTGCATGTTTTGGAAAGACTTAAACATGATAAAGGATATTTGGTCTGTAAAGACATCAACGAGTTTTGAGAAACCACGATTTGTTATAGTCGCGCTGCAAGAGAACCGACGAGATCTCCATAACAAACATGCTTCACAATTTGATACTACTGAACTGCAAAGTATTAAGATTTATCTTAATTCCGATTCGTACCCGTATGATAATTTAAATATTGATGTACGAACTGGTGATTATGCTCAACTCTACCATATGTATGTCAGGTTACAAAATAGTTATAACGGTAACGGCACCAACGAACCTATATTAGATGATAGGTTTCAAAAATCATGTTCTCTACGTATTCGATGTGTCTAAACAAAACGAGAGCATAAAATCGTCTACAGTTGATTTAATGATTGAAGTGATTGACTTGCTTCACTAGCTTACACTAGTAGTATGTATGTATTATTACTTCCTAATTATATAATTGTGTTATTTTGAAATAATATGCTCAGATTTCTTAAAGTGGAGAATGCTACGAGTAGTAATTAAGTTAGAAAAAGATATTGCATTACAAACTAATATTTTTCTGGGAACTAGCAATGGCTCGATCTAATAGAATAAATAATAAACTTAATTGCATCATAATAAAAATCTTATGATTTAATAGTGTGATCGTGCTATTTATTTATTGCATTTCGCTATAATAGAAATTAGGAGTTAATTTTGTTAATGCGTTCGGTATCAGTACCGGGAAAACGGTAAGTCGATAATTTAAAAAAACATGTATTACACAATAATATATATATAATACGGGATTCTTAGATGTTTTGTGTGTCAGTGTTTAATTTTCTTCCGTCATACATAGGTTGTCGATATATTTTATCATGAAAATGCAGAAAAGCAGAATTGGTAAACGGTGCATCGTACATAACTGCATGTCGTTTGGTAATTATAAAACGTATAGTTTCTTTGGTTTGCAAAAACAAAGAGAAAGGTAAGGATATTGTTTAAATATATTTATTATTTGTTATATTATATTCTAAAAAAATACTTAGATTCAGTGAAATATACTAGAACCTATATAAAATATTATATTATTATTTTACAGACGTGAATTGTGGTTGAAAAACTTTGAGCTACTTAACCTTCATACGCTCGCGCAGGCGGCAGTTTGGCCGCCTTTTTTTAATTTCCCGCGCTGTTCTGTCCCAAGTGATGTGGGAAGGGTGAGAGTTGCATGTAATCTCTAATGACAATATCCCCCGCCTAGCCCAGCCCCCAATCAAACCACAAATCCCACCTACCAAGATCAGTACCGAGTCAAAGTCGGAAGGGTCTGAGAGCGGCCAGATTGCCGCCCAGCGCGAGCCTTTCTGTTACTTTTTTAAGATTACTTTTTTTGTATTATTATTCAACTTGAAATGTGAGTATTATTGTTTGTTACTATTATAATAAGTTTTTTCATAAGATTTGTCAATAAACTAATTACTCTATCATATAATTTTATATTTTTATTGTAATATTTTTTTATAAATAAAAATACAAGATTTAGTAAAATGGTCTGATTTTGTTTTGTTAGACACAACAGTGATTCAGAACAAGATTTGAGCTCTGATGATGATGAAGGGATGGAGGTACAAAATGACGAATGTGTCGATTTGGAATTTTTCATTGGTAAGGATAATGAGACGATTTGGGCAAATAAATCGGTAACTTCGAATTCCAAAGTAAACTATTTGAACATTGTCAAAACTTTACCAGGGCCTCGAGGGGATGCAAGAAACTGTAAAACTCGCTTGGAATGTTTTTTACAAATAATATCACCTGAAATGATTGAAAATATTGTAACTTGCACTAATATTTTTATAGAAAGGAAAAAACGATGTAGATCTCAGGTTAACAATAATTTAAGAGAAAGAGATTATAAGCCAACCACCAAATCTGAAATTTTAGCTGTGATTGGCGCATTATTTCTGATAGGCGTAAAACGAGGAAACCGAGCCGACATTTCCGAGTTTTTTACTAAAAATGGTACTGGTTTGATGATTTTGAGAGCTAATTTTAGTGAAAATAGATTTAAATTTTTACTTAGAGCCATAAGATTTGATGATCTCAATACAAGAGTAGAGCGTCGTGAGCTAGACAAACTAGCCCCCATACGAGATATTTTGAACACGTTCAATAATAACTGCCAAAGATCGTTCAACTTGAATTCATGCACAACTATTGATGAAATGCTTGTTGCATTCAGGGGCAGGTGTTCGTTTATTCAATTTATGCATCTTAAACCGGCTAAATACGGCATTAAAATATATGCCTTATGCGATTCCCGTTTGTTTTATACCTCAAACCTAGAAGTATATCATGGCAAACAAACTACGCCGGGTCCAAACGAGATATCAAATAAGCCCTATGATTTAGTTATGAGGTTAGTTGATTGCATAAAATGGACAAATCGCAATGTAACTACCGATAACTATTTTACAAGTTATCAATTGGCAGAAGATCTTCTCAGCATTGGTCTTACATTTCTAGGAACAATGAGAAAAAACAAGAAAGAAATTCCATTAAAATTTGTTACAGTAAATAAAAATTCGGTTCCTGGAAGTTACTTGTTCGGTTGCCAGGAAAATAAATCTCTAGTCTCTATGATTACGAAGAAAAAGAAAGCAGTGACAGTACTATCAACGATGCACTATACAAAAAGTACTGACAGTGAAACAAATAAACCCATACAAATAATGGATTATAATGCTACTAAGGGAGGAGTAGATACGGTCGATCTAATGTGCTCAAGGATTAGTACATCTAGAAGAACAAAAAGATGGCCTTTGGTAATTTTTTTTCGGCTACTAGATCTGGCTGGCATAAATGCCATGAGAATTTTTCAATTTAACCAACCTAACCTAAAGCAGCTAAGAAGAACTTTTCTTTATGATTTATCGCTGGAGCTGATGAATCAAAATTTGAAAGATAGAGCCAAAGTAGGCACTCTCCCAAAAGATCTGGTTCATTTTTTAGAAAAATATAAAGAACCAGAAGCCCCGATCCCCGTCTCCACGATTAGGCGAGGAATTTGTTACGTGTGCGGGTCAAAAAAAAATAATCGAACCAAAATAGAGTGCAATAGATGCAACCGAAATGTGTGCAAGCTACATTCTATCGGAACTGTTATTTGCAATAAGTGTAATGCTCGTAGCAGTAGTGATGATGAGATGGATGATTGCTAAAACATTATAAATCACTTTTTTTTACTTTTTTATTGTACCTTGGGCTTCAAAAAGTTTATGTTTTATTAATCCAAATTGAAAATAATTTCTTGTTTCATAAATAACAAACAAAAAAATTTTAACATTTTGTTAATCAATACAAAAAATTTTTTACTATGTATTTTTTTCCTTTTAATAATTTTTTTTGGTCAAAAATGAACCTAGTATGTTATTCCATAATCCATTTTGCCTAAATAATATTAGTCATGCATCAGGGAGTAAAAAAACAAACGAAAACGATGAAAATCTATGGGCGGCCAAATTGCCGCCTATGCGAGCGGTAGTGTAACATTTTTTAGCGCGAGCGTATGAAGGTTAAAGGAAGATAGGTCTAATTATAAAGTATGTTCAACTCATGCAGTACCAAAGTTATTATCATCATAATCATTAACCGAGGAGGACAAAGAAAATAATTCTCAATATTTGTCAGAGACAATCATGGATGAATATTTAAGTAAAAGTGAACATATTGACAATAAGCAAGATGAACAAACAACCTCAACAAGTAAGTCATAATAAATTTAAGGAATTTAAAACTGAAGGAGAAACTAAAGGAAGCTAGAGAAACGATACAAATATTACGAAAAGTACCGACTACACAGGAAATGACTAAAGCATGAAATAGAAATGTTGAAAAAATTTTTCTAAAGATTTAGCAAAGATTTTACAATCTCAAATTAAATTAATTGGCATATCTCCAAAGGGAAGCAGATATTCTAATGAGTATAAACAAATTGCACTAAATATTTATTTCTTATGTCCCAAGGTTTATAATATAAATATGTACAATCCATAATTAGGTTACCCAGTACACGGACACTCCATAAAATTACAGCTAATTGGTGTATAGAGCCAGGGTGTGATTCATTTGTTTTTGAAGTAATTGGGACTAAAATTCAAAATTTCACAAATAAAGGTAGAAAACGTATTTTATGTATGGATGAAATATAATTGAAATGCAATTTACTTTATAACATAAAAAAAGATGAAATTATTGGAATACACGAAAATAAAGGTACCAATTTGTCTCAACCTGCTGGCTTTGCCCTTATACTGATGCAACGTGGTATTCATTAGAATTGGAAGCAACCTCTTAGTTATGTGTTTGTTGCTTCTAATTGTACTACTAATGAATTGAATGAAATTATTATGAATTCCATTCAATCCCTGTCCATGAATGGACGATCTATAGTCTCCCATATGGGATCTAATTTCAATAAATTTGGAAAACATTAGAAACACTCCTGAAACCCCATATTTTACCTTAAACAACAACAAAATTGTTTACATGTTTGATACTCCTCATATAATGAAAGCAATACGAACTAATTTTAATAATTATCGCATCAAATACAATAATTTTGTGACGGAAAAGGAACATTTAATAACATATTATAATAGAGATAAGACATTGCGAAATTCAAATAGTTTTGAGTGAAATATGCTGTGCAAGTTTTAAGTGCCTCAGTAGCTGCTGCTCTGACAACACACATAGCTTTTGGTGCTCTTCCAGAATCTGCATGTGGCACTATAGACTTTATTGAAAAAAATGGACAAAACATTTGATATCTTAAATTCATCTTATTCAGAATCAGATAAAATATCAACCTCTGACTAAGGATTCTCAATCTCAGATAACATTTTTGGAAGAAATGCTACTTTTTTTAAAAAGTTAATGACTTGCTACTTAAAGTGGAAGATTCAGATGTACAACTGGCAAATTTGAGCAGATCCAGTGCAGATTTGAAAGGTAATCAATGCTTGGAAGAATTAGTAAAGAATGCTGATGTAGATTTTTTACAGAAAGTTACAGAAAGATTTGTTAAAACCCATATTCACAGAAGGGCAGGTTGAGCTTTTACTATCAAAAAACAAGAAAAGAAACTGGTCTGCCATTGATATTGCTGCAGCAATATCATTAAAAAGTGTTAGTACCAAGGCTTACTTATACTTACGAAAGAATAGAATGCCCTTGCCTTCAATAACTACCTTGAAAAAATGGGCCCGTAATTTAAAATTTTATCCTGGCATCTCTGAAGCCATATGTCCAATGATAAACAAAAGATCAGAGTTAATTTTTATGGAATCTACAACTGTTTTAAGTTTTGATGAGATGGCAAGTTCAACAAGAATGGAAATCGAACGAAATGCACAGAAAACATATGGACCACATAATCAGTGCCAAGTGGTAATGGCAAGAGGGCTAATGGGAAAGTGGAAGGAACCCATTTTTTTATGATTTTGATCAGCCAATGACCAACAAAAATAATTTGTGAGTTGATTGATGTATTGAATACAAGTGGCTATCCTGTAGTTGGAATAACATCAGGTATGGGGGGAACTAATTAGGCATTATGGAAAACATTAATTATCAATCATGCTGGTAAGTGTACACAGCTACTTTATATGTAATAATAATTAAAAACAAACTAAAATTTTCAGGTAACTGCTACTTTCTCCACAAAGATCAAAAGGTCCATGTCTTTGCCGATGTCCCACACCTGTTAAAACTAGCAAGAAATCATTTGTTTGACAATGGATTTCACTTCCGAGGACAATTTGTTGATAAAAAAATGTTCCAGTTGCTAATTTCATCTACAATTAACCAGGATCTGAAATTGTCTCATAAGTTAACACAATACCATTTAGACGTTGCTGGTAGTGCAAGGCAGAAAGTGGAAACCTGCTGTACAAGTTTTTTCAAATACAACCAGCAAAGCCTTTGAATATTATGGTATTAAAGGTTTTCTGAGGGAACATTGGTTGGAAGCATCATAAATATATTAAATTTATTTAACCAGTTGTTTGACATTTTTAATGCACGGCAGAAATATGGGAGTCATCATGGCCACCATTTGGCATTGATTTGGATAAGACACTTGCAACATATGCGAGTGGGAAACCACAAGTCCATAATACAATTCCAAACGGGAATGATATTAAATAACCACTCATTACCTTCATTATATGAATTTATTAATTTAAATTACAGTGGCTCTTACATTCTGACATATCGATTAAACCAGGATGTGTTAGAATATTTCTTTTCATATATTAGGGGAATGGGAGCTGCTAACGACCATCCAACTCCACTTGATTTTCGTCACAGATTACGGTGGTACGGTTAGGGAAAAAATCTGCTATTACCATATCGGCCGAATTGATATAGACCTTATTTTCCTAGGTTGAATGGTAAGCATACAAATTCCAATCAAAATATCCAGAGTTAGCAGATGCAGAATTAAAATTCCAGGCTGAGACATCTAAGGAGAGTTGGATTTGCTTTATTTCAATGGGATATTTAACATATCCTAATAGTGAGCTGAGATTTTGCTCGTATCATTTGGAAACCATCTTTAATGAATTTCATGGAGATAATTTATCAAAGGAAGATAACATTTTTGATAAGTTAACCGCCCAATTGTCAACTAAATTCAATAATATACCATACGAGGTGATCCATTGTTTAGTTACAACTAGAACATACATTCGCCTAAGAGAGCTAAACAGAGGCCTAATATGCCATGCTAGAAGCGGGCATAAAAAAATGCGAAAGGTTACTGGGAAAAAATGAAAAATGGTGATTGGATAGAGGATCCCTAGTTCTATAAAAATTTATTATGCATCACATATTTAAATTGATTTTATAAACTGCTTTCCAAGCTTAATAATAAACAAACACAGGTTAATCTGACCTGTACAGACATATTAAAGTATAATTCAATATATTATATTATTATTATATTATTATTTATATTATTATTATATTATTTAATTCTGGGTATACAGTAATATATGTTTATGGAATTTGTTTTAATATTGAGGTATTATCCATATTCTCTAATATTAAATACTTTAAAGCCATAAAATATGTTAATCATCTAGGTGCTATTACATGCAGATGGACCAAACTGTATAGACGATTTAGATGAGATTTTAAAATTACTCGGTACAACTAATATAAAAAATATAATAATATTGATAATTTAGGGTTAAAAGATACCGATTATAGGGAACTAGATTATGATAAACAAAATATTTTAGTTTATATATGTGGCTATTTAATTTTGAAATGTTTAAAAAAACATTCTTGTGATAATTAATGTTGTATATGTGGAACATCCTTGTCAAAACTTTCTAAATGATTATTTGTCAGCTCTGTTTGTAAGATTCAGAATATTTCCTTTTTTGAAATTTACAATCAGAGATATGGCGACACAAAAGGAAAGAAATAAAAACATTATTAATATAATGCATTTGTAATTAGAATTTAATTTTAAGTTTATTTTTTGGTTATTTATTATAATATTGTTTATTTTTTATTGTATTTTATTGAAATAGTTAGTTTAAATAAAATATTGTTTTCATATACTTATTCTAAATAAATGTCTTTTCATTTATCATCCATTTAGTTCATATCTAAGTGTATCATTAACATTGCTATGAAAGATATTAATATTATTATCCAGTTCGTCTCCAAGTAGTTATTTATTCAGCAAGCAATATTGTGTAGTATTGCTGAAGCAATAATTGTATCTTGCACAAGTGGTAAATGACATCTCATTCCTACTTTTTCAATAAAATTTGTTGTATGAATTTGTTACTCATTAAATAATATGTATGCAGCAGTTTCAGAATTATTTAATGGTGTTATAAAATCCATTACCCTATTCCTGTACCTCAAATTTTAAAGTCTAATAGTAGAATTGTTAAATATATATTCATGAGATGAACCTGGCCTGCATTTCATACAGCCTGTACATTTAATTAGAAATATCCTTTGCAATTTTAGAACTTCAGCATTATCACCACCAGGATTTCTTTAATTATAATATATGTGCAATCTATTGCATCCAACACACGAGGAAATGTATTCATCACATTTTTTCTATCTACATCAGTTCTTGGGCAATGAATAAATTGATCCCTTAAGTTTGATACAGTTGTATTTACTTTTATTTTTATTTTAGCAGTATTAGAGTTATGCACCTTGCAAATTTATCCACCTGCAAAATCTGCTACAACTAGATAAGCACAGATACAGATACATTAATCTGTGATAAAAGTGTCCAGCTGCATAAAACCGTAATGTTAATAGAAGTTGTAAAAGCAATGATTTCTGAAAAGCAGTTTGAATATACATATATTTTTTATAGCATTTTATAAGCAGGAAATACCTGTCTGCAGAATGCTTAATTACATCTTTGATTTGTTGTAACTCCAACACAATTTGTTTTTAAAACTGTAACCTTCTTACAAAACCAGTGTTATCCCACGTGTCCAAATTATTTGATCTATCGCATATATTCGGTACTCGAAGCAAGTCACCATACCAACGGCGTCGGTGATAAACACATTTCAAACTTATGCATTCGAAAATATTGCGCGTTTGCACAGTTCATTAAAGTCTACATTCGATAAACGCACAACTGACGAGTTATTAAACAACATGCTAGCCTATTTAGTGGTATTTAACCGGCGCCGCAAGGGGGAGATGCAGAGGATGCTGGTCGAAGAGTTCAACATGAGGACTAGAATCCACCAAAATTCGAAAGTGTTCAAGAACATGCCCCAATGGGAAACGGAGTCCGCAATCAGATTCGAGCACGTTTACATCCGGAAGAAGCATGACAAGAGAGTGGCAGTGTTGATAAAATTGGATCACGCAGCCATTGTAAGCTATTTACTGTCGCCTCAGGTACGAGGCCAGACTAAGCTGCGGGCAGATAGCCGCTATGTGTTCGCAAGTAGTGGTGAGGCGCCAAGACGTGCCGATCAGATAATTATGAGGCTGGTGGAGGAAGCCGGCGTACCGAGTTCGATGGTGAAGAGCACGCTGCTTCGAAAGCAAGTGGCGAAGTCCATACAGAGGCTGGAACTGAACGAGATGCAGGTGGCGAATTGCGCGTCGTTCATGGGACACACGTTTGAAGTCCACAAACAGTACTACCGACACCCTGACGAGGCCATCCACACGCACAAATAGGCAACATGCTCGAGTCCATTGTGCCCGGTCCATCTGGGTCAGGGACCGCCGTCGGAGAAACACAGCCAAGTAAGTGAGACCTTCTATTTGGAGGTTATTTCGTATGAGTATTTAACAATACCTAGTAGCTCCCCACCTGATCTCCCACATCGCATGGAGTCGCCAACCAGGGAAGCTCCACCACAATTAGAGAGTAAGTTTAATTTTTCAATTCTGCGTAGTGTCATAACAGTTTAATGTGATTATTTGAGATTTATCCGTTTTTGTATTTAGCCGGCTCACACTCGGAGTACCGGCCCAGCTCCGAGTCCGACAACAAAGAAAGTTAAGTTTAAATTCCCCCGTAGGTCATTGACCAACGGCATAAAGTGAAACCGAGATTTGAAGTCGGGTCTGCTGCGTTGCAAGTTACTAGTCCGGTTTACCGTTCGGCTAGGCACTCAAAGTTATGGTTTTGTTTATAAATGTATTCATGCCGTTACGTTGATTTAACAATGACGTTTATGATTGCATTGAAAATGACTTAACCGTCTTTACTTTTCTAGTTTATTGTAGTAATTGTATAGGCTACTATTGAATCAATGTATCCGAGCTTGCTTGTAGTGGTAATGCTGCTGTTGATAATTAACTATATTATATGTTGCTGCTTCTAATCAGTAGTTGTACAGATCGATTCGTGGACTTGATAGTTTCCCATTTTGGTTTATTAATTAGATGTTAAATTGTACAACTTACTATACGTAATTATCGTGTGTGTGATTCTAGCTGTTGCTTTAATATTTGTATCTGTGCTAATACACAATCTATTTTTGCCTGCCTGCTTGTAATACATGATATTTATAATATTCGTCGTTGCTTTTGATTACACCCACTTTCAGCTTTTAGAGCTTATATTAAAAGGTAGGTGTCCGCTAAGAAAATCGGCTATTTCCCTAAACTCAGAGTTAGAGAAAAGTAGCTTGCCCCAAAACGTCTGGTGGGCTGGTAGGAAGGCGGCAGGAGTATGTTATAAATAGAATTACGAGATCCTCAAGGACAAATCACGGCAGGGAGCTGATTCAGGTATTTTTGCGAGTATGAGAGCGAGCAACAGAATTTTCATCCTTGCCATTTTGCCCTGCAGTATCGGTATGTTGTATCTTTGAAGCATTTTTGGTTTGTATTTTAGTAGTTTTATCTGAGATAACGTTTTAGTTTTGGGTATTCTTATTTTATTTAAATAGTTAGTTGTTTTCATTTTACTTTTTATACCATTCGTTGTATTTAAAATGATTGTTGCCGTATACCAGGCTAAAGTGCTAAGCTGCAATCGGAGAACGAAACTATTCTATTACGTATTTCGCGTAATAGAGAGCTCATATACAACGATGAGGCCAAACTGGCACGCAATAAACAGTTGGAAAATACCCAAGCCTTATTGTATAATGATTATGCTATACCATATATAAATGTATATCTAAGTGATTAAATTTGCAATAGAGTACGCTGCTATAGACGCCTGAAGTCGACAGCAACCGTCCTGCGGGTCGGGGCCACCATCCCTACGGTTGCGTCCCTACAGCTTCGGACGAAAGTTTTCCCGAGAATGGCGCAAGACAATTTATTCGCCATTGACCAGCAGACCCGCTGATCTGCTATTATGGCAGTCGGCTGCTGAAGAAACATGTGAAACAGCCACACCTGTATACACATGTGTCTACTAAGCCGAGGGAGCTTGCAAAAACTGCGCCATAGTCAGTTTAAAATTAGCACCCTCACAAGATATACATTTGTGGCGAACCATTGCAATAATCTTAACGATGTTTTATTACAATACATATTACCCATTTTATTAAAATATCTATATTAAGTTGCTGTGAAATTAATCAAAATTAACCTTAATTTTATATTAATTCATTAATTAAACACCATTTTTTCTTTGTTAAATATTGTTATGAACTAATTACCAAAACCCTGCGCTTGCCGCAACAGAACTATTATTACTATTATTATTATAAAATCAATAACAAAAAATTTTTGGTTGGTATTTATGTGAGAGTATTTTATTTTATAGTATAGATTTTCTGTGCGGGTATGCCAAATAAAGGTCTTTTTTATAAACTCAATAGAAAGAATATCTAAATTACAACATGCTGCAAAAAAACGTGCAATGACAATATTTCATTCCAGCAAAATAAATTAAATACTAAAAATAAAATAGTGAATTGGGAGAACATTTCCATACCGCTGTTGATTATAAACATTTGAACGAACAAGAAAACTGAAAACGCTAAAATACTGTGGCACGTGATTCAACCCCATCGATCCAGAATATTGATATACGAAATAGTGAAAATAAAGAAAATTTAAATAGGAATTGAAAAATTGCCAATAAATGTGAAAAGGAAGGTCAATTGTAAAATAGATAGTAATACACGTAGAGGAAATTGTTGCAGAAGGCTCAAAACGCAGCAGAAGCCAGAATTTTTCCGGTGATGAAAAATGTTTGTGCCCCAACATCATAAAACAATACGAGGACATAGAAAATAAGACTACTGATGCAAATACATCCCGGGACAGAGATTTAGCATGGGATAGCATAACTAGTGCTTTTAATTGTCAAACCCCCATCTGCATCCCAAGATCTAAAGTGAACCTAAAAAGTTTTTATGAAAATAAGAAGAGGAATGTCAGGAAAGCTGCAGCCCGAGAGCGATTGGAGCAAATTAAAACAGGTGGTTACACTGTAGCTGGCCAGAATATTGATGCCACATTTGACTTGACCTTATCGATAATGAATCAGAAAAGTGTATTTGGGCTGAACAATCCTTATGATGGGGATTCTATTGCTCAGATAGAGGTAAAAATAAAGTAATAAAATAAGAGAAACATAGTTTTATGTCAATTGTATTCAGATCATCCCAGGTCTCAGCACAAGTATAGATGAAGAATACAGCAGCAGCTTTAATATCTAAATTACAACAGCCCAGTTGCATAAGACTGATATAAAAGTGAGTATTTAAAAAACTAATTATAATGAATCAATACAATTACAGAAATGTGCACATACATTCATTAATATTGAACTTTTCACAGATATTTCTTGATTATGCTGTTTATGACCAAGGTGAATATGTTTATTTGTTTATTTACATTGGTTGTGGAACTAATTTATATAATAGAAATACTTGTGTGTGCTTAGTAAATAGGGTATCATGGTTATTTGAAAAAGAGTTTAGTTTTAGTTCTTTATGTAAAAAACCTTTCAATATATTTTACTTATTTTATTCAGTTTTAGGACAGGTCAGAATGGGGAAACACAGCATTTACAAACCCCAATCAGCAAGAAGTTAAAATCAGGAAACAGTTGGACCAGTAGGATTACACCATTACTCACTACAGATAGTAATTAAGCAAAAAAATATGAAGAAGTAGCTGATATAAAGTGCCAAATTGGGAAAGCACAATTTCTTCTTTTAGAAAAGCAGCTACTCTTTCAAGCAAAGCAGGAAGAAACGGAAACGGAAAAAAAATGAGAGCATCAGGAAATCGAATCAGGGACAGCCCTAACTAATCAATTATTACAATTAGATATCAAATTAAAAACTATACAAATAGAAAAATTATAACAAATGTCAATTATCGTGGAAAACCGAAATTGATAAAATTAACAACTTCCAAATCATCATCGTCTTCTAATAAATTGTATTAGATCTCAATTATTAAGTGTAGCGTTTCAATTGAAAAATAAGTAACTCCTGACATTTAAGAATGTAAATATAACCTACAAATTGAATGATGGCGCATGAGGCATTCTGCGCGCATGTGCATATCCTTAACCGGGGTCTTAACTGCTCGAGTTCGGCCTGTTAAATATTTGAAGGTTAACTGGACCAAACCAAAATGGCGGTGCAAACCGATTAGCGACTAACTGACGATTATATATTTATATGTAATCGCTGCAAAGTAGTTCTCTTCAATAGCGAGAGACTATCTGTTTTAGTTCTTTATGTAAAAAAACTTTCAATATATTTTACTTATTTTATTCAGTTTTAGGACAGAATGGGGAAATTTTAAAACACAGCATTTACAAACCCCAATCAGCAAGAAGTTAAAATCAGGAAACAGTTGGACCAGTAGGACACCATTACTCACTACAGATAGTAATTAAGCAAAAAAATATGAAGAAGTAGCTGACATAAAGTGCCAAATTGGGAAAGCACAATTTCTTCTTTTAGAAAAGCAGTTACTCTTTCAGGCAAAGCAGGAAGAAATGGAAACCGAAAAAAAATGAGAGCAGCAGGAACTTAGTTTCATTATAAAGTTCTTCGACCACGACGTGTCCGCGGAGGAGATCGCTGAGCTCATCGAGTCGGATGGGTTTCTAGTCAAACGGGCCTGGAGACTAATCTCCAGAGCCACAGGACGCGCGACTAAACCAATACGCGTTCTGACAAACGATCTTAATACATATAACCACTATATAAACAACAAATTTCGTATTTTGGGGGTGACTTTGTCCACGGATTTACAAACCCGCATAAAGTTAAAATCAGGAAACAGTTGGACCAGTAGGAGGACACCATTACTCACTACAGATAGTAATTTAGCAAAAAAATATGAAGAAGTAGCTGATATACCGTGCCAAATTGGGAATGCACAATTGCTTCTTTTAGAAAAGTAGCTACTCTTTCAAGCAAAGCAGGAAGAAATGGAAACCGAAAAAAAAAATTAGAGCAGCAGGAAATCGAATCAAAGACAGCCCTAACTGTCAGGTGCTGAATTGTGAAGGACCGCACGCAGCCTTCAGCTATGACTGCCCCAAACGTCCATAAGCCCCAGCAACGCTGTCCTACGCAACCACCCTGAAGACTTCCCCCATTTCAAACAGTGCACCCGATTCCCATAAGTTGATTCAGGTTTTCACTACCGCCTTTCTCGCCGACCGCAACCGCATGGCGGAACTGATTGACTCGTTGTCTACCCAAATAGTGAGCATTTCCTTTTCTGTGGCCTTCACTGGAAATCAAGCCTTTTTTCTTTCAAATTAACCTCTTAATCACTCAGGCCCCGGCGCCGACTTTTAATTGAGTTATTAGAAAAAGACAAGCCCATCATTGTGGCCCTTCGGAAAACCCGCCTAAAGCCTGGGACCAGCTCAACAACAACAATATAATACGTAAAGATCACACTACGCGATCAGCTGGCGTAGCCATTGCCTTAAACTACAGTTTGGCCCATTAAATAACCACCACGTCATCGGGATCTCAGTGTTCGTACCCGCTTGCCAACCTTTTAACGTCTTCTCTATTTACTGCAACGATTCAGAACTACCACCGGATATAATAATTTTCCTTGCTTCTCTACCCCGAACAATTATAATGGGAGACTTTAATTCCCGCCATACTCAGTTTGGAGACCACGCATGCAATACTAAAGGACTTTCATCATTTCCTACATTATTTGGACAGTCTCCCACTCTTGAGAGTGGAGAGCGATTCTCCCACATTCATTTCACACAGGGGTCACTCCATTCCCGATCACATCGTGTACACCTACGATCTAGGGGACCATTTCCCGTCAAAAACTTTCCCACTAACGCCTATTGGCAGCGACCACATTCCCATTGCCACCACCCTCTCTATCTTCTCCTGCTACCAATATCAGAAAGTTCATATTATTATAATTATAAGGGTGATCATTCCATAGTGCTATTAACAATGGCAAATGCAAAATACAAATTTATATATGTAAATGTTGGGATAAATGGTCGGATAAGTGATGGTGGGGTATATATACCAAAGCAGTAAATTGTCTTCTGCCACTTTTGATGGTTCTTGCCTAGAGCATGGAAATTAGCAGGAAGACAAATGGAAATTTCATATGTTATTATAGCTGATGAAGCCTTTCCCTGAAGCACCAAATTAATGAAACCATACCCAGCCAGACAATTAACCCCCAGCAACAGAATCTTCAACTAGAGGCTATCAAGAGCCCGAAAAATTATAGAAAATGCTTTTGGTGTTCTTGTCAATAGGTTCAGAATATTCCTGAATACAAGTAACTTACCTGTTCAAAAAGTGGAAATTATTACATTGGCCAGTGTTTCATTGCATAATTACCTTCAAGACGATGTAACAACTAGTAATTTATTGCCCACTACGACGTTGCTGCTTGTAACACTACGTTCAATTTGGATGATGTATGGAAGCTATCTGAAGATAAATTAAAAGACTTAGGAGTTGAAGAATGGGAAAATATATGTAAGTATGTAGAAAAAACGAAAGAGGAGTACATGGAAAGAGAGCTGTTAACTGACGAAGTACAAGAATTGACAATCCAAGTCCATGATTCCAGCAGCGATGAAGATTATTTATCAACAGACGACGAGGATTTGGGGTGTGAATCACTCAAATCGCACAAATTCTTATCCAATTAAATTGGATAAACAACAATCAAACTATTACATTAATATAACTTTCTTAATTGCCAAAAATTGCTATACGTATAAAGAAAACAGAAATAATTTTAATAGATATTCATATGTAATAAATTGGACCAATTTAATACATATAAATAACAATTATACTTATTTTCTTTATATTTATAAAGTTATATTAATATAATTCTTTCACTTTTGTTTACAATAGGAAAGAAAGTGATAATAAAAAGGTGTTGTATTTAAACAAACTGAATTAATACTGAACTTATATATAAGCAGTTTCTTTTTCTTTATTAAGCTTATTTTAATTTCCGCATTTTAAAATTGTTTAATATTAAAAAAATGTATTATAAATTGCAAATGTTACAATTTCCACCGTTGGGTTTGTAGCACACGACTTATCGTCTAAAAACTATTACTCCCCTACACTTATTAACACTCAAGCCAGACTAATTGCAGATCAAATAAAGACACCAGGAACATCATATTCCTACCCATATTTCGACAGACAGAAGGGCAACACTTCCAAAGGCCATACATGATATGATTAGGCAGACGATTCACCTGACAATTATGCAGATAAGAACTGAAATTAATAGAATATCGACAAAAATAAAACTGGCTATTAAGGCAGATAACGAAAATACATGCACCGAACACATAAGTACAAAACTAAACGACTTAACTAACAGACATCAACGCACCCAAACCAACCTAATAATTGACGATACAATATTGATCTTTAATACAGATAGGTCGAGGCATTCACCCAACTACTCACGGATAACCACAATCATACAGTCAACAAATACCTCGTTAAGGTCTAGTCACTTTCCCACTCCCTGAAAGGTCCCCAAACAAGGCAAGCCCCGTCGTCAGCTAACATCATACCACCTGATTTCCCTACCGAACAACCTCAGATAGGTATTCGATCGTTGTATAAAATCCCGCCTCGAAGCACACTGCGGCAGTGACAGAACACTACCTTCCACGCAATACGATGCCAGTCGGCATATTTCAACCAACGACCCCCTCCTCAAATACATCCTGAAATGTGCAAAGGCCATAAATTCCAGAAGCCACGTTGCGGGGCTATGTCTGAACATCAAACATATCGTTCTCTCCCTAGCCAGACGTTGGCGAGTGCAAGTGCTCCGAAAAGGGGATATTAGCCTATTAGGCCATTGTGAATTGCTGTAGTGCCGAAAAATCCGTTAAAATCCTGGCGATCCGAGGGTAGCACCCGAGGAGCAGCACGAGAAATGGTATCATACACCGTTATGTAACGCAGGAAGCAGGGATGGTCACCAAACAACATCTTTCATCTACACATGTGTTTGACCGGAGCGACGTCTTTGCGTAAGATCTTGCGGCGTTATGCACGAAACGGCCGGGTGTTCATTGTACTTAAATAATTGGGGTTCACTATAGAGTTAATTTTGTTTAATTGCGGGTGGGTTTTTTCTGCGTTTTATATGGTTTTCGATAGCGAGCACGCAGAGCTTGGGTAGTATTTTTAGGATAATTTTATCGTGCATTTGCAGGTGCAATGTGCACAGATATATTTATGATTTTCAATTTATCTTCACTGTTAAAATTTCATTCTAAATAAAATGTTTTTCTTGGTTTTATCTGAACTTGTCTCTCCTTATTCAAGACCAAGTGGCGCTCTTAGTTTGTATAGGTAAGAGTTACAGCATCCAAACTAGTGTGAAGTCGGAGCCATAGCAGTGAGCAGTGAATTTTTTTTAAATTATCTTTTAAAATGATAGCGTAGAACCACGACCTTCCCACGCAGCTAGCAGGGCAGGCCATCGCCTTACAACCACGCTTCACCTAGGGAGGGGTCGTTGCAACATACAATCTCATTGTAATGCTTCTATATTGTAGGTGCTGTATGTGAAAAGTTGTGGACATCTATGCAGGGCAGATATGGCCGTGAACGAAAAAAAATGAGAACCATTTCAAGTGACAGTGGAACAATTGAGAATAGTAAATGTGCATGGTATGATACATGCCATTTTTAGGCAATTTTCTACAAGAAAGGAGGTATTTTCAAAAATCCATATTTGCACAATTATATATATATATATATATATATATATATATATATATATATATATATATATATGTATTTATATTTATATATACCATACATTCAATTATCAATTGTTCTATAATTGTGGAATATCCTCCAGTAGCATCAGTTCTGATCCAGAAACTAGGGATTACAAAATTACCTCAACAGCAGTAGCTTCCTGCAGCAGAACTGTAGATAACATCATAAAATCAACAATTTGTCTCCATAATTTAATAAGGCAATCAATCCAAGCCAAAGAAATCATAATGATGAGTGAGCCAAAAGAACTGATTTTCGTCCTAGCGTCACTCTGATTGTAAGGATCGTTGGAATAATATTAGAGGAAGGTACGTCAAGTGCAAACATTTAAAAAAAATCTACCATGCGGAGCTAAACGAATTAAGGATTACTACCTTATACCACATCTTCATTTCTTGGACTCCTTTCCGAAATCCTGTGAAAGCAAAGGCAACATAGTCAACATAACGCCACCAACTAGAGAGGATACAGAAAACAGCATGCATGAGGAAGAAGACAAAGACAAAAAATCAGAAGAAAATGTTATGCTAATTGAACATGACGAATCTACACCAGGTATTGGGTCCACCACTTTCTCCTGTTTTGACCCGAGTGCAATGAAACTACTGCCATCACGTACGATCGGTGGCAGGAAGAGAAAAGACGCTAGAACACTAACCGATGTGAATGAGCAGGCTTTTAAATATTTCGAAAAGAAAGAAATATACACGGAGGAAGCACACTGGCTCGAAACGTGAACCAGTTGATCCTTACATGGCATACGTGCAGAGCCTTTTGCCAGATATGAAAGCTATGCACAAAAGAAAAAACCGAAAATTCAAAGTGGAAGTTCTACAATTAGCCCTGAATCCTGTTGTCAGTTCACAAGAGCAAGTATTCGCATTCTGACTG
This sequence comes from Lordithon lunulatus, assembly GCA_963942505.1. Classification (NCBI taxonomy): domain Eukaryota; kingdom Metazoa; phylum Arthropoda; class Insecta; order Coleoptera; family Staphylinidae; genus Lordithon; species Lordithon lunulatus. The sequence goes on along the minus strand of OZ012667.1, from coordinate 43,090,168 downwards.
TGAATATGCCTTCCATTTAAACACCGTCAGTATTGATTGAAACCCAGGTACTTGAAATATTGAAATTTGAAATCACAACTCTGAAGATGACCGCTTCAATATGGATGTATAAATTTATGGTTGCCATCCGTTCGGATTTCCCCGATTTTCACAAGGAAGAAACATCTGAATTGATGACGAAATCTCGTGTTGGTTGATAGATGAGTGGATTAATTTGAAAATGTTCTCTCTATACTTCACCGAAGATGTTAATGTGTATTTTGCTGATTGTTACTTTTATTTTTTATGTATATAATGTTTTGTTGTTATTCTTGATCAGCATTGTATATTGGAGGGTTTTTGTATTTTTTTTTTGAGTTGTCATGCCAAATAAAATTCATTTTCTTACTTCAACGAACAGGGTAAACTCTTAAGTAGCTTGTATTCACAATGCCAACTCAGAAAGAGTATTTTTTTAGTTATAGTGGAGGAAAGAAAAAAATCTATTTGAACCAACAATTATTTCATCACAGGCTAAATATAATTTTAACAATAATACAATACAATAACTTTCATAAATTTTTCAGAAATCAAAATTTTTACATATTTTTGAGTTTATGATTATTTGAGATTATTAATTTTGATTTTCAAAGAATATGTTTATCTCAACCTTATAGAGTAACTTTCCAAGGGCAAAGCAATTTCCTCTTATATTTATAGATTTGTGAGAGCGTGTAGCTTTCTGCTAGTTTAACATCGAAATATAGAAAGATGTGTGAGCAGACGTTTACTAAGCATTGCTCGTAAGTTAGATGTGGATAATATGAGTTGCGAAGAAAGCTTTCAAAAAGCTAAAAGCTATGTGGAAACGAATAAATTTTTGGTATAGAAAGTGAATCCCACAACCTTAAGATTAATTGCATCTTAAATTGAGAGATGCAACATAAAAGCACTAGAGCATATTTTACAGTCACTGCAACTGTCTGTTGAGAATATGAATATGTCTGAAAGGCACTGTGTATTAATATTTGATAAAATGATAATACATCCTGCACTTGAAAGCTATGAAAGGAAACATGGCTCAATCATTGGATTTCAAGATGATGGTCAATCATTGGATTTTAAGATGATGGGGAAGCAATATCTACCAATCTTGCTGATCATACTATGGTATTTATAGCAAGGGGAAATTTTAAGAAGTGGAACTAGCCAATAGCCTACTACTTAGTGGAGCATGGCATGAAAAGTGTCTAATTAAGGAATAAAGTTATTATATTGATAGATGAATAACATTAAAATAATACTATAATATAATTAAACCCATTTTTTAAAATACATTCGCTATAATCTCTGAGGATTTGAGTTTCTCTATCGATGGGGTATCTTGGGTTGCAAAATGGAAGCATATTGAAGATGGAAGATGCTTATTACTTGGATTCTGAACTTTTTGTGAGGCACAAAATTACCGAATATCATGTATGTATGCAGGTTTGTAGTCCAAAAACGGATACTACCATTGGTTTTTTTCAACAAGATAACTAACTTTGAGATTAAAAACGTATGATTGGCCTTGATGGTTTTGGTACATCAACATTTTGTTGTTTTTGTAATGAAGTTTTTGATAGTCTAAATGGGACAATAGAACAGCCACTCAATTTAGAGGAAGCAAATGGACCGGTGCCTTTACAAAATCCATCAAACACATTTTTTAGACATTTAACCTTCTTGGATAAGGCTATTCTTCAACGTAAAAGCCTTGCAACAAGGCATGTCCTCTGGTGCTGGAAAATTTAAATATTACACTTCATGGTTTCTTACTTGTTCAGAAAAAACGTTTGAATCTCGGTTATTCAGAGTTTACTAGAAGACCTTTTAACGAAGATCTGGTAGAACATTTATTTGGGCAGATAAGACAACATGGTTTGAGAAAAATTAATCCGTCATGTTCGGCATACAAAAAAAAAAAAAAAAACAATTGTTTTAAATAATTTTATAACTCCGCTTTTTATCAGGTCTAATTGCAGTGACGATGAATGCACAGGTTTCATTACGTCAGTAAAAGAGTTCATAACACAAGCTAAATCCTACCACTTCATTCTATTGAGACTTGGAATCCACCCATCTTCCTGAAAACTTTGATATGGTTGAAGATTTAGAGTCAGCTACTATAATTTATGTAGGTGGATGGGTTGTCAAGAAAGTACATCCTATATTTTCTGGATGCCCCATTTGCATACATAATGTTCTTCATTCTGGAAAGATTTTATCTTTTATAGCAGAGACCACGCAGGCCTCCCCAGCCCCGCGCGCTTGCACGCGAACCGCGGCGTAATCCGAAGAGGTGGACCAACTCTGGCGAGATCTAGATCAGATGTCGATAGAGGAGGTCCAACAAGCTATTGAAATGGAGACCCGGAAGCTCCAAATGATGTACCGACACAAGCTCATCCAGCTCTTACGGTGCAACGCCGCTCTTAGGGATGCTGCTCCGGAGCAAGCACAAGCGGTGGTCCAAAGTTTCGGCCTTTCACACCTGCTGCGTTAGTCATGGCGCTGATTAACGTGGGGGCGTGGAACGCGGACGGTGTCGTATCAAAAATGGGGGAATTGGTCCAGTTTTTGACCGAACATAAGGTTCATGTCATGCTTCTTTCTGAAACTAGGCTAGTCCAGAGGAAACCGTTCAAATTTAAGGGGTATATACTGGATAGTGCAGTCTCTCTAAAAATATCGATAATCGGATCGAGTTCAAAATTTAAATTCATCAAAAATTAAGGCAAGGCAGTCCTAGAATGCTCTTGACAAAAATCAAAATTTAAATTACAGCGGTCCAACAATCTCGCTTAACTGCAACAAATTTGCATGTTGCTGCCGGGGGTGTGCATCGATACACATCGTCTAAGGCATATTCCAAATTCTAAAAATCCGCTATTGTAAGGGAATTGATAGCACTCGGCGTTCTCGCTGGAGGATATCACCCCATCCAAGTACTGAATACCGTTAACCCGGCGTATATTGAACTTTGTTGTTGTTGTTCGTTCTCTACAGGATTACGGACCCTAACTACCAAAACAAGAGTCCTCGCCAGAGAGCCATCTTGAATATCAATGACAGGCTGATTCCGTGTGGAAGGGAAATTCAGGATGTGGATATTGTAGAGAAACCCCATGGATTAAGAACGTAATTTACATCTACATGTAACAAAAACAAAAGAGAAAATCCAGTGATGTATTTATACCTAAACTATGAGCTTTTCCACTTGTCCAGTTCTAGAAGCGTCAACTGTAGAAGCTTCTCCACCATCTATATTCAATTTAAATATTGCGTCAACACCACACACCAATATACAATCAACGCTCGCTGGCACCATCGCAATGCTTTGTTATAATTAGGCAGCCGGATTCCCCTAGAGCGTGGCGTGGTCAGCTCTTTTTGACCGAACATAAGGTTCATGTCATGCTTCTTTCTGAAACTAGGCTAGTCCAGAGGAAACCGTTCAAATTTAAGGGGTATATACTGGATAGTGCAGTCTCTCTAAAAATATCGATAATCGGATCGAGTTCAAAATTTAAATTCATCAAAAATTAAGGCAAGGCAGTCCTAGAATGCTCTTGACAAAAATCAAAATTTAAATTACAGCGGTCCAACAATCTTCGCTTAACTGCAACAAATTTGCATGTTGCTGCCGGTGGTGTGCATCGATACACATCGTCCAAGGCATATTCCAAATTCTAAAAATCCGCTATTGTAAGGGAATTGATAGCACTCGGCGTTCTCGCTGGAGGATATCACCCCATCCAAGTACTGAATACCGTTAACCCGTTTATCTCGAATTACGTTTGATGCAGGATTGAATAGTAATATATAGTAAATGTATTAAAACATCAAATACATAAATTGGACAACTTAGATCGCAGTTGTGTTTTATCATTTGATGAGACATCAATAAACAGTGGACTCTATTACCAATCCAATTTGCAAAAGATTTGTGGGTATGAAGATTTGGGAAGAACTAAGCGAAAGGCAAATGATGCCTTGGTTTTTATGGTTCGGGGTACACAAAAACATTGAAAGCAAATAATTTTATACTATTTTAAAACACACACCATTGCTAATAATTCTTTGATAAACATTATTTTAAAGTCTATTTGTGAATTGCGCCAGATTAGGTTGTATATAATTGCAACGACTGGTGATCAGGCTAAAACTAATCAAGCTGCAGTTGGTCAATTATTTGAGGAAAGGCCTGAAATTCGATAAGATAATTTTGAATTGAATGGTTTCCATATTGCTGAACTATGTGATGTTCCGCATCTCTTAAAGAATACAAGCAATTCGATGTTAAGGTTAACTAGATTTTCTGGCAATAAAGAGGCAACATTGGAATATGTAAGGAAGCTATTTCTTGAAGAACAAAAGCAAAGTTAGAAAATGTTTTATAAACTGAAACATTGCCAATGTTGCTATCCAGCAATCAAGTGCAATTGTTTGTATAAAAAGTATAGAAATTGTAGTTCCAGTATAAAGTGTCCTAGCTGCGCCAATGGATACTGCTGATTTTGTTAAAAACATTCGCAACATTTTTGACTCAATAAATGGAACATCAGAGGATCCACCTGTACACAAGGAATATAGCTGTGTAGTATCCAATACTATACATATTTAGATTTATGGACAACATTTTTGGCACAACTTCCAACTTGGCAGCTCAGAACACTTAAGGATGATGAAGATGTTGTACATCAATATAATATCATTTAAAGGTTGGCAAACTACAATTAATGGAATTAAATTCCTATTAGAAACATTAACAAACATGGGATTTGCAATCAGAATGCAGTAGAAAGATTGTTTTGCAACATTCGCCAACATGGTATTTCAAATACCAATCAGACCTGCTTTCAATTCACAGCTGCATTAAAAACAATTGTTGAGACGAAAATTACATTGCCGTTTGCTTTAGGAAATTGCGAACTACCATCAATTAAGTGACTTAACTTCTTTTCTAAATGTTCCTACTGATGTCAATAACAATAGTAATGAAAGTGTTGAAACAGATTATGAGTTCAAGTCATTAGAAATTAAAGATATTGGCATTAATGTAGGCACAATTAATATTCACCTGAAGTCACAGATAGATAATATTAAGTTTTTTGTTAGTTCTTGTTCTTGTTCAATATATACATAATTTCTTATATAAGTATTTAAATGAAAATGTGGACAATATCCTATTAGAAGATACGTTTAAACTGTTTTTTAATACAAATGATATTAAATGTCATTTGTGTGAGGAAATTATATTAAATAAAGCAGTTCGTTTTATTATTTATAAATATGTTAAAGAAAATAGTATAGTAAATTGAAATAACAATACTAATGCAATATGCAACTGTGTCTGTTACAGGTCTTAAAGGCTTAAATCAGAAATCAGTGGATTATATTTATTTTACTTTGTATATGCTATATTTTCGGATTTTTGAATATATATTTTATTTTGTACTATTTCTTTCATTTGTAGCACCCCTGGATACACCCGGGTTTCCACCAGTTATGACCTAATGATTGACTTAGTGGAAAACCAAAATTTTCGTCCGTGGGAACAATTAGTAAGAATAAAAGAGATATTTCTACTGATCTATTGAATGTGCACAACCGAGATGCTGGCAACTCTTTATTTGCGTTTTAAGAAAATGTTACTGCAGCTTCATATATCCAAAAAAAAAAGGTAAAAATAGTGTTTTATTTTGTACGTTACACCATGACAACTCCATTGATCTCAGCACGGGAGATAAAAAGAAACCAGAAATAGTGACCTTAGACATTAGATGAACTCTCAGCAAATTTCAATGTCTTTTGAAATAGCAAAAGGTGGCCTTTTTCCAATTTTTATTCACTTCTAAACACGGCATTAATTAACTCTTGAATTTAAAGCGACGTGGATACTTGCGTCGGTAAAGATACGTTTCACAAAATTTCAATGTGTAAACCGTTGAACGAACACATGAATCCGACTTCGATCAAGTCGATGATACGGCGACCATACTTAAAAAAAAAACGAATGAGTATTCTCTTAGAGGAATTTCAGAGTATATTCTTGCTCGAATGGATCGTAGGCGATCCCTCTCAACAATTGATTGAATAAGAATAATTTGAAGATTCATTTATTAACATCACATCTATCGCTAAACTGTTACGATAAAAGCAAGCAGACATCCAGAAATGCCCATCTCAGCGGGAGCGGTGTTAGCTTGAGTTTCGCGATACATTTGAATTACTAACATTTCAATTCATACTAGACATTGTTATCAGTTAATTTATTATTTATGTATGTATGTATATATTACCAGTTGTTATCCTGTAATTGGAGTATTACTCTGTTGGGTAAATAAAGCTGGTTATTATTATTATTTAATGAACCTGAAGCTACCGAAGCACATTTAAAGATGTTAGTGCTCAAGTGAACACCATCAGTTTTAGAAAAATTTGTGATAATATAACAACGGATTCTGAATTAAATAGTTCTACTGGTTTGGAAAGTTTTGCACAAGTTTCTGCCATTGAAGAATTATGTAGAAGAATTTGGAAATAAAATCGTGTTCATCGATTACTCTTGAGGAAACGTCTTATCCTGACATCGTTCAAATTGAAGAATGACATAAGTTATGTTATTCTCTCAATTTTATTTGGTAATATTAGCTCTCTAACATGTAAGAGCATTTATTATGAAATGTCTGTGTTAACAACTGTCCTGAATTCACCTGTATTTATTCCCTAACAAGAAGAGATCTGCTCAAATTTGCCAAAGTGTTTTGCCCCATTACCAAATGTACGATTGATTTTTGACTGCACAGAGAATGAGGTAGCAAGTGCCAAATGTGTATGCTGTCGAATTAGGTGCTATTCACACTATAAAGGCAGACAAAACTTAAAATTCTTAAAAGGAGCTGAAACAGGTGAACCTGAACCAATAATATCCCAAAGCAAATATAAAGAAGTAGCCCGAAAAAATTCAACACTAAAGACAAAATCGCTAGAATTATGGAATTATTGAAGAAAAAAAACAGCAGTTGGCCGAGCCAGGTGAGAAGCTAAGGCAGAAGAAAGAAATAAAGAAAAATGTCTTTCTAAAAGAACTTTTGGAAAAATGAACTTACTCTCTTTTGTTAATGATGTTTTCCTGCTGTACTTATAAATATTATTTAATTAAGTATATTTTGATATTTTTATTATGTTTATTCTTGAATTACATTTATTTTTGATATTTGTAAATTAGGTTTAATTTGAAATTATTTGAATTGTTTTGAGATTTATGTCACACACAACAGTTAAGTACTACCTGTATCTGCATAGAGCACTATGTGCTTAAAAGATGTTGACCTCTTATTTTACAGTGTGAAAGGGCAGTAAAATGATATCTGATCAAACTCCTACCACAAACCACAGCATCATCGCTCTATGGATCACCATTTCAGTCAACAGCACCGGACTTATCGGACTCCTAATCCACAACGCATGGAAGAAACTTAAATCCTAGAAAGCAGAACCCACGACAGACGTTCCACTGGACCAGGAAAGGAAGATTACTCCCAATCTTCCTTCTTAAAAAGGGTGGAGTTACGTGAACCCGTCATGTGACACCCATACGGACTATCACGGCGCGTGTCAGCGATTACTATACGCGACCGCACATCCGCTACACTTAGTATGATTATTCAGCGTTATTATTAATTAGGATATTAATTCTTAGTTAGCAATTTAGTTTTATATAAAATAGGATTAGAATAATAAGCCTCCACTACAAATTGATGTAGCGATTAGATACACATACGTTGTACAAATAAAGTGTCGCCATATAACAGAGGAATCTGGCGAAATCATCTTGGATATTCATGAAACTCTTCAACATAATGTAGGTGTTCAATCTTTCTAAGAAACACTATACGCAACGTATACTAATTATACACCATTTGTAGTGGATAATGTATAATTTTAATTTTCAGATATTAAGAAAATAATTAATTTTCTGGCAAGTGTGAATGTGGCACGGGCACAGCTTACACGAAAGGTAAGGAAACTATACGCAATTGCAAGATTATTAAAGAAAACAGCCCAGCAGGTTGTTAGAGAAAATGTGGGGACCAGGAACAGGCTAAAAATGGCTAGAGCTGAGATTGCGCCGACTCAAAAGAATTTTTAAACTTAAAACTCAACAAGACGAGTTGTAATTTTGTGATGTCACAATTAAGAATGCAAGACCAAAAAGGAAAGGGTAGTCGTAATATGGTGGAAGATAAAGTCTTCGCTCTTTCACTGTAAAGACTGAAAGACGACATAATTGAGGGTTTGGAAGAATTCGATGGTCAATGCAAAGAAGTTTTTGCTTACCATGCTACTGTCTTTATGTTCAAGGGGATACAAAAGCGGTGGAAGCAACCAGTTTCTTATTACTTTACAGAGAGTGGAATGGATTCCACTCAATTAGCAATAACAGTAAAAAAGTAATAAATAAACTACAAAAATGCGACTTGCACGTGGCTGCTACCCAGAAGTTAGTTTCGGAAACAAATTCCACATGCATTCGAAATCAGTTTGAGAATAAGTATTTCCATTTTGTGGTTATGCCACTGTATGACCCTCCGCATCTTTTAAAAGGAACCCGGAATAATTTATTGGAAAACAACGCGAAATTTAATTTCAATGGTAAAATGCGATTGGCAAAGTGGGAGCATTTTGTACATTTTTATGAGCTAAACTGCGGCGAGGAAATCGAATTTAGAATGTGCTGTAAACTTACAGATGGACGCGTATATAAGGATAAATGCAAGAAAAATAAAGTGAGTTTTGCTGCTCAAGTGCTATCAAATGGTGTAGCCTCATGTATGGGATCGTTAGTAATGTTATGTACATATAAAGTTTAATACAATTTTTAATTATGAATTATAGTGCCATTATTTTTAATCATAAACTGTTTTGCTAAGAAATAGTATTAATCATTTTTTTTTGTTTCAGAATCACCTCATGTGTATCCAGAGATGATACATTTGCGCTTTTAAAATTATTTGACAAACTATTCGACAGTGTCCATTCATCAATTGTCGGTTTAGTTGATAAACCCCTGAGAGGTGTGCTGAAAAGTAGATCGCCAAATCATAATCTTGGAAAGATGCTGTCAATGTTTTTCGCACTATAAAATTTGTTCCAACCGCCAGGGTATTTGTCCCTCCCTCACTTATAAATTGGGTGCACACTATCCGTGGCATCCAATACATCTGGAAGAAACAGGAATTCGTACGAGATCCATTGTAAAATTTTTTGGGTTGTATTAGACGCCACGGAGTGAGAAATATAAATCCAACGTGCACCTGATTTACAGATTCTTTTAAAAGTTTGGTTGTAAACAATTTTTTTCCAGCACATTCCCCATGGGCAAATTGTGAAGTTGACGAAACTGATGGAGCATTGAATACTCTGAGAGAGTTTGTCGAAATAGAAGAGGCTCTTCAATTATTACCAGTAATAACTGACACTGATGATGACTAGTTTTGGACATACCACTTATATTGTCGACAACTACCTGGCTACACAGCCAAAATTATTAAAAAAAAAAACAATAGGTGCTTGCCAACCATGCAAATTGCACTCGATTGGAAGTGAGGCGACACCACTAATTGAAGCGCGTGCTTATGGACCTCGAGCCCTTACTAAAACATCCACTAAATTCACCAATATTTTCGATAAAAGTTGTCAAGTGATGAGGCACTTTTTGATAATATTTGCTACTCAATCACAGATATTTATATTTCTAAATTAAATAAATATGTTCTAAATTCAGAATAATTACTATTTGAACCACATAATGTAACTAAGATTTATGTTGAAATGTTCACAGAATTTTATATATTATAAGAACGAAACATGAAAATAAAGTCTTAAAAGGAACAGGCCATCGCTGTTAAAATGATAACATCAAGAATAAAGCTCTTGTGAAACCACAAAAACGATAAAATATAAAAGAAAAATCGATTAAATGCTATTAAGCAATTGTCTGTTAGTATTACATTAATTGATAAATTATTTTATTTTTTGATAGAGAGATAGGGTTTTATTTATGTTAATTTATTAATACATTGTTATATTTTTGTTATTGCATTGATATATTGCTTTATTTTTGTTAATTTTTTGACAGATTGCTTTATTTTTGTTATTTTTTTATACATTGCGCTATTTTTGTTGTTTTTATACATTGCTCTATTTTATTCATGTATTGATAGATTGCTTTATTTTTTGTACAATTTGTTAATTTATTGATACATTATTTTCGTTTATTATTACTCTATGAATCTTTACAACCAAATGTGAGATATAAAATAGTATATTTGTTTATTTAAACTAGAAGAGCAACATAATTATTTCAAAAGTTCATGTAGTGTGTATTTGATATTAATTATATAAAAGTCACATTTTAATCATAGATATTTGTTTAGAGTAAACTAAAATATTCAACTTCTAAAATATGTTTTGTTTTACTTTTAAGTGTTTTAAGCAATGGCAGTTGGATGAGAGGATACTAATTTATCACAATACAAAAATTGTCGTATTTGTGATATTAATTTTTCTAATGATATGAAATGTGAGAGACATCAGAAAAGAAGTAATTTAAAAGTGAATGCATATCTAGGTATGTTTCAGGCAAGACTACTTTAATTTACATATATAATAAGTTCTAGGGCATTCAGGTGCAAGTTTTTATAGATTGGGAGCAATACTCTATGGTTATTTCTTAAGCTCTTATGCATTACAGTTAACAATGTATTAATATGTTACAGGTTCTTCAGTGTTGGTTTCGTATCTGAAGAGGGGAAGATTAACGAGCACACGAAAATGTCGCAAAGGTAAACTACAACAAAGCTAAGTTAATATTTATTGCAACTTAATAGTAATACTATTAATAGGTGCATTTAAAGTTGGATAAATGAATTGAAATGAATGTAAGTATCTATTGAAGCAAACTGCACATATATTAGAACAAAAGAGCCTCGTGGACGAAGATTTACTACAAAAGATAAAGTATATGCTTTATCGTTATTAAATCACAGTCCAAAAGGTTATAGAATACTCAAGAAACATTTGCTCTACCATTGCGGAAATATCTGTGGACCGTACTTCAGAAAGTGCCATTCTGGGCATGCAATGAACCGGATAGCAAAATTAGCTAGAGTAAGCCAGTGTATATATATATATATATATATATATTTATTAAATGTGTGAGAACTAAAATATTTAAAATCTTTAGTCACGACTCTCGAAATTGCGTTGTGTTGGAATTTTTGGAGCTGGTGGAAAACGACTGGACGGACAATGTGGCGCGCGGTGCTCTGCGAACGCTCTCATCGAGTAAGTACATTTTATAAATTCGACAAGGAAGTAGGTCTCCCGCAGCAGTGGGAAATCTCCTAAATGCTGACGTACTTAGAGGGGAAGATTGTGCAACTGTACGACCAGTTAAGCACAACCTTCTCCTCTAAGACGTACATTAGCATTTTGGAGACCCTGCTGACCTACATTGTCGTCCACAACCGCCGCCGCACCGGCGAGGTCCAGCGTATGGAGGTGGTCGATTTCCGAAGGGCGATGAACCCGAATCAAAAGGAGAGTGCGCGGAAGTACCAACATGTCTACATTCGGGGGAAGAAGGTCGCCTGTATGCTCAAGCAAGCACATGGGGATATGTTGGATTACCTTCTACGCGACAATGTCCGGTCGCAAACCAACATCAGGCCGGACTGTCCCTATGTGTTTGCGACAGCGGGCGAAGGACGTCAACAGGCAACAGTATTGCTGCAGAAATTGGCACTAGAAACTGGGGTGAACCCGGCCACCATGAAGGGTACATTGCTGAGGAAGCAGATTGCAACGGCAATGCAATCAATGGACATCTCTGAGATGGATGTCGAAAATATGGCGGCATACTTGAGCCAGGTCTACAAAGACTGCTACCGGCAGCCTGTTAGGGCGATTCATATGGGACGAGCGACCCAGGTCCTTGACGCTATCAAGCCTGGACCATCTGGCACTCAAAGTGTCCCTGTCGGTAGTACGAGTTCGGATTCGCCGCGGCCATGTGAGTTAAACTTTATTTCTAGTTGTACATTCGTTCTGATTACGATATTTCTTCCTAACAGATTTCAGTTCCATCTCAGGGTGTCATGATCCTCAGCAGTTCGGGCACACTTCATTACATCGCAAGTAATTTTTCTTTCTACACGTAGGAATCAGCGTCAAATGACAATTAAACAGATGGTGCATTATTAGATAAAATGTGCGTTGTAACATTTTCATTATATCCTTATATATGTGGTTTTTGTAGCAGTAGCCATTTAAAAGGCAAATTTTAAATAATATGACGTCCCGTCATTCTTCTGGTACCAATTGTGAAGAGGATGATAGTGACAGCTACAGGAATTTATTTATGGAAAGCCAGGGGACAATTTGACAATTCCCGGTTGCTGATGTTAATTCTGCGGAATTCGAGTTTCCCAAGATACCAATCTACATACAATAGAGGTACACGCCTACATTTCGGGATATATGGCCAAAACACTCAAAATTTTGGAGATTGCAAGGTAAGTAGCAGTGACATGCAAGCTACAGCCATATCAGCCTAACATGGCCTTATTTTAAACAATATCATGGCTGTAAATTAATAAAACCCAATACTGTATTTGTGCATTTGTTCACGCAATGTAATACATTGATGCATCGCTACTTGCCCCCAATGACAAATTTAAAAAAATTATCAAAAGTTCTATTTAATATCATATTTCCATATATTAATGAGAAGAATGAACATCTATTTAGTATAGATCATAAACTCATTGATACTTTTATATTCAAATATGGGTTAAAAGAAAGAACCAGATTTAAAGGGAGTAATAGGAGAGAGGAAAAATACGGTTGGCTAATGTACGTTTAAAAAAAATATCTGTGGGCCGTACTTCAGAAAGTGCCATTCCATTGAGGAAATAACAAACCCATTTTAAATTATCTGAAGAAATCGGTAGAGAATATGAGCGATGCTGATAAACAATGTTCGTTAATTTTTGATGAATTGTCATTTCAGCCTGGCCTACCATATGACAGAGCAAATAACTGCATAATTGGGTTTGAGGATGATGGCGATACCACCTCAAAGAAGATAGCAGCTTTATTGTATTTATGGCTAGAGGAGTCGGCACGAAGTGGAAGCAACCAATAGCATTTTACTTCATAGAGTATGGCATGAAATCCATAAAGTTAGCTGTGATTTTAAAAGAAATGATCACAGCATTGCAAGAAGTCACTGCAATTGTTTGTGATCAGGCACAAACAAATTCGTCTGCCATCTGTATGTTTAATTTAGAAAATAATCTTGAGAATCAGTTACAAGGTTTCCTTATGAATAGCAAGGAAGTACTTCCGTTAAGGGTTCCGCCTCACTTAATAAAAGGTGTGAGAAATAATCTTTTAAAAAATTACGTAAAATTTTACGAATACTAAGGAAGAGCAAAGGGGTTCATGGAAAGATACAGTGAGGAATTAAAAATTGGATGTAGAAGATTATTAATGCAAAGCCATGAATAAACTTACAGATTGTCATATTTATGCTGACAAAATTAAATTGCTGAAGGTTACGTTGGCGACCCAAGTATTTTCACATACTGTAAGCGCAAATATGCGCAATAACGTGAGCCTTAGTAAGATAAAAAAATTAAAAAAACACATTAAAAATCATACTGTTTTTTGTTGCTGTTGCAAAACATCGAAGAAGAAGCAGATTTTCTGCTCCATACACTTCACCTATTTATGGATTCAAAGTTTGAATTCCTTACCAGAAACATAAACCAAGATTAGTTAGAAAATCTATTTGGATGCATCAGAAGCCACCGATGTCGTAATGTCAACCCGACATGTAACTCATTTATAACGTAAACGTGAGCCAACGGGTGGCTAAACGTAGGACGGTTGGCGCCAAGCTATCGTGCCCAGAGTGCAAAGAGTATGTTCGGGAGACATACCTTAGCCGGCACATGCAGCTAATGCACACTGATGAAAGGTAAAGGAATTCTAAAATATTGATACTTCAAGTGATTAAAATTATGTAGGGTCAGGTACCGCCGCTTGAAAAATCAGGCCACGGTGATGGTGGCCGATCATACCATTCCCCTCGAAGCATCCGACCTGCTTAAGCGGAAAGTGTTCAGTCGCATGATGGTGGACGAGATCACCGCAACTGCCCAACGCGACCCTCTCATAGCGCTCTATGGACAATGGCTACTGGAAAAATATGTAGATCAGCCACATCTACACACGTTTGTGTCCACAAAGTTGAGAGTGGTGGCGAGGGTGCTGCAGCATGCCCAGCAGCTTAATGCTGATGTACGCTGTCTGGAACTGCTTATCTCCCCGGACCAGTACGACCTTGTCGTGTTGGCGACAAAGGCGGCTACCGGTTTCAATCCGGAAACCGGGAAGTACCTGAACCCGTCATTGGCAAAAAGTACTGGGCATGCAATGATCCGGATAGCAAAATTAGCTAGAGTAAGCCAGTGTATATATATATTTATTAAATGTGTGAGAACTAAAATATTTAAAATCTTTAGTCACGACTTTCGAAATTGCGGCGCCCGAAGGCGGATGTGTTGGAGTTTTTGGAGCTGGTGGAAAACGACTGGACGGACAATGTGGCGTGCGGTGCTCTGCGAACGCTCTCATCGAGTAAGTACATTTTGCGGACACGCTTACACTTGTACAATAGTTTCGTGTTGTTTGCACTAATAAGTGTTTATTGTTAAGACGTCACACATTTATTAGTACAAACAAGACAAAACTATTAATTAAGCTTTGATGAATTATTCCTGTAAACCGTAATGATCTCGTAGATAAATTCGACAAGGAAGTAGGTCTCCCGCAGCAGTGGGAAATCTCCCAAATGTTGACGTACTTAGAGGGGAAGATTGTGCAACTGTATGACCAGTTAAGCACAACCTTCTCCTCTAAGACGTACATTAGCATTTTGGAGATCCTGCTGACCTACATTGTCGTCCACAACCGCCGCCGCACCGGCGAGGTCCAGCGTATGGAGGTGGTCGATTTCCGAAGGAGGACTTGTCGCCTAGACGAGAACTCTGACGAGTTCAGGGCGATGAACCCGAATAAAAAGGAGAGTGCGCGGAAGTACCAACATGTCTACATTCGGGGGAAGCGGGACAGAAGGTCGCCTGTATGCTCAAGCAAACACATGGGGATTACCTACTAAGCGACAATGATCGGTCGCAAACATCAGGCCGGATTGTCCCTATGTGTTTGCGACAGCGGGCGAAGGACCTCAACGGGCAACAGTATTGCTACAGAAATTGGCACTGGAAGCTGGGGTGAACCCGGCCACCATGAAGGGTACATTGCTGGGGAAGCAGATTGCAACGGCAATGCAATCAATAGACATCTCTGAGATGGATGTCGAAAATATGGCGGCATACTTGAGCCATAGCGACAAGGTCTACAAACAGTGCTACCGGCAGCCTGTTAGGGCGATTCATATGGGACGAGTGACCCAGGTCCTTGACGCTATCAAGCCTGGACCATCTGGCACTCAAAGTGTCCCTGTCGGTAGTACGAGTTCGGATTCGCCGCGGCCATGTGAGTTAAACTTTATTTCTAGTGGTAAATTCGTTCTGATTACGATATTTCTTCCTAACAGATTTCAGTTCCGTCTCAGGGTGTCCTGATCCTCGGCAGTTCGGGCACACTTCATTATATCGTAAGTAATTTTTCTTTGTACACGTAGGAATCCGCGTCAAATGACAATTAAACAGATGGTGCATTATTAGATAAAATGTGCGTTGTAACATTTTCATTATATCCTTATATATGTGGTTTTTGTAGCAGTAGCCATTTAAAAGGCAAATTTTAAATAATATGACGTCGCGTCATTCTTCTGGTACCAATTGTGAAGAGGATGATAGTGACAGCTACAGGAATTTATTTATGGAAAGCCAGGGGACAATTTGACAATTCCCGTTTGCTGATGTTAATTCTGCGGAATTCGAGTTTCCCAAGATACCAATCTACATACAATGGAGGTACACGCCTACATTTCGGGATATATGGTCAAAACATTACTCAAAAATTTGGAGATTGCAAGGTATGTAGCAGTGACATGCAAGCTACAGCCATATCAGCCTAACATGGCCTTATTTTAAACAATATCATGGCTGTAAATTAATAAAACCCAATACTGTATTTGTGCATTTGTTCACGCAATGTAATACATTGATGCATCGCTACTTGCCCCCAATGACAAATTTAAAAAAATTATCAAAAGTTCTATTTAATATCATATTTCCATATATTAATAAGAAGAATGAACATCTATTTAGTATAGATCATAAACTCATTGATACTTTTATATTCAAATGTGGGTTAAAAGAAATAACCAGATTTTAAAGGGAGTAATAGGAGAGAGGAAAAATACGGTTGGCTAATGCAGGTTTAAAAAAAATTAAGTATTGTTTACTGGATTTTCCGCAGTTAGACATATAAGAAACATATATTTCACTGTTTATATCGACATATATTCATTGTTCTTTATTTTGAGAGTGTTTTCAGCTATTTATTATATATTTTGTGACATAAAAATACAGACACTGTAGCTGACCAGAATATTGTTGCAACATTTTATTTGACCTTATCGATAATGAATCAAAAATGTGTATTTGGGTGGACCAATCCTTATGATGGGGATTCTGTTGCTCAAGATGAAGAGGTAAACATAAAGTAATATAATGAAATAAACATAAATAAATATCAATTTTATTCAGAACATCCCAGGTCCAAGCACAAGTATAGATGAAAAATACAGCAGCATTAACAGTGAGCCCTATTGTATAAAGACTAATATGTATGAGTGTATTTTCAAAAATAATTATACGAATCAATACAATTATAAAAATGTGCACATATATACATTTATATTGAACTATTCACAGATATTTCTTGATTACGCTGTTAAGTCCAAACGGTGAATATGTTTAGTTACATACTCTCGTTGTGACATGGACACCAATTCAGGTTTCCCCCTGGTGATATAGACACTCACCCTGATCCCCCCATGAAACTAGTGCGCCTAAATTCCCTGCGATAGCTGCCTTCCAAACCGAAATGAATACCTCCACTCTGCTATCAGCAAGGTGATTTAATAAAAATGATCGCAAGATTAAACTCAAGTATGAAGAAGGAAGTAGGACTTGGAACTACAAGGCTGCCCGATGGTATCTGTTAAAATAATGCTTAACAAGGACACAATGCCAATTCCTCTTGTTCTAGTCAAAATTTAAAGAGCTTATAAGTCCATCTTAAACATCGAAAACTGCTGCAATCTCTCAAGCGCCGAACATCGGAGAGGCAATGCCACAGGTGCCAGCTCTTCAGCCACGTGCATATGTCCTGCAGAGCGGACTTCAAGTGCTTAAAATGCGGAGAGAGCCATTCTATTCAGACTTGCAGTAAACCACTCAAACTACCGGCTACATGCGCAAACTGCGAAATAGCCCACCCCACCAACATCCGTGACTGCCCGAAGCACCTACAGAACATCCAATCCACCCCAGCTGACGAGGGCGTGAACAGACGTAGTGCATAATTCCAACGACTCGGGCGCGAACATAAACGCAAAACATCAACCCGCACCAATGAATTCCCGAAACCAATGCTACAGACCGATCCACGTCAGACACGGCTGCTATATTTGGTGACCATTTATTGCAATTCCGAAAGTCATAGAAGTGGCGAACACATAATAACTCGAATTGTCACAATGGAAGCCTAAGAACCACATGACAGGAATATAAAGATGATGTGATCTAGAATTTCAAACTGGACCTTAGTTACCTTAGACCAGTAGGATACCATTACTCACTACAAGTAGTAATTTAGCAAGAAAATATGAAGAAGTAGCTGTTATCAAGTGCCAAACTGGAAACCCTCAATTGTGTCTCTTAAAAAAGCAGCTTCTATTTCAAGCGAAGCAAGATACACAAAAGAAAAAATAGAACAGCAAGAAATTGTAGTGATAAAACTAACAAATGAACTATTACAATTAGACATTAAATTAAAAACTATACAAAGAGAAACATTAGAACAAATGTAATGTGTACAATAATTCGATTACAAATTAGCAAAATAAAAGTTGCCTGCGAACATCCGCTTGATTCTCCAAGTGGTAATTAGAGCCGTTGAAACTATCTACTTCTCTCTGCACTGCTTCTGGTAACAAAGGAATATCCTCCTCCCCACGTTGAATTGCAATATTATCTTAATGTCAGTAAGTACAAAAGGTATACCCGAAAATAGGATTAAACATTTACATTATAGTAAACAAAAGTATTAATATGTTGCACGATCCCTCAGTGTTGCTTTCTGAGGGACAAATTATTTAGCACACCAAAATGTCGCGAAGGTAAATTACAACAAAGATACGTTATTGACGGTACTGAACAAAGTACGTTTCATTACGGAATCAACCAACAAATTCTCATTTTTTAAAGGCAGCTGTAGATGGTATGAGCTATGAAGAGAAAAGATGTTGTCATATTTGACGAAATGTCCATACAAACAGGCCTACGCTACATGATAGGCAGAATGATGAAATCATTGGTTTTGAGGATAATGGCGAAACGAAAACCAGCAATATAGCCGACCACGTATTCATGGCCAGGGGCATTGAAAAACGATGCAAGCAGCCAATAGCCTACTATTTTATAGAGCTTGGGATGAAATCTGAAAAATTGGCAGTAATTTTAAAATCCATTATAAGTGCCTTACAAAAAATTGGCCTAATTGTTACAGCAACAGTCTGTGACCAAGCCCAAACCAATAGTTCAGCCATAAAAAAATTAATGGCCGAAACCAAGGCTTTATTTTTGAAGAAAGAAGGAAAATAAATTGCAGGGTTTCTCTGTGAATGGAAAAGAAGTGATGCACCACATTTATTAAAAGGCGTCTGGAACAACTTATCAAAAAATAACTGCAAGTTTACATGGAAGAATGGGGAGCAAATGGCAGCATGGACTCATATTATTTCAAATTATGAAATGGACGCAGATGACTATGACTGCAAGGGATTATATAAAAGAACAGATTGCCATATTTATGAAGAGAAAATTAAACTGATGAAAGTTAAATTGGCCGCCCAAGTTTTTTCTCATAGAATTGTTTCCTTCTATTTTCTTCACACTTCACACTTGTAACATCCTAAAGGATGCATTATCATTTACTGAATGGTTTTCTTTTATTTTTCTTATTTTGTTATAGAACATAGCTGTTTACCATCATCTGCTGTGGGAACTGCGGATTTTTTTATGTTTCTCGATAAACTCTTCGATAGCGTTAATGCTTCCTCCGAGAAGCAGATTCATGGGAAGTATAGATTTGCAGTGGCTTAATGTACGCCCCATGAAGGATTTTGGAATGGTGCCTTAAAAGTATTAGATTTGATAAAAATTTTAAAAGTAGATAGAACAGAATATGTTCCACCTAATATTAAAAATTGGTCTTAGACGATTCGTGGCTTCTTATACCTCTGGAAAAAGTTAGAAAAAATCAATCCTGGTTTTAATTTTTTTACAAGGAATATTAGCCAGGATCCAATAGAAAACTTATTTGGTTGTATAAGAAGCCACGGATGTCGAAATATCAATCCTACATCTAATAGTTTTATCACATCATTCAAAACCCAAATTTTAAATAATTTTGTGTCGCCTCACTCTCCTGAGGCGAATTGCGAGCAGGACGAAGGCGAAGGAGCATTAACGCAACAAGAGTTTATCTAACAACAAGAAGAGTTAGATGCTGATGCCACCATGTTAGAGGATAACACCAGCATCGAGTATCCAATAGATACTGACCCTCCCAGTAATCATGCTTTGGAAGTGCATAATTATATTTCGGGATATATGGCAAAAACAATATTAAGAAATATTGGAAAATGTATACAATGTAAGAGGGATTTAGAAGCTACTGCCATTTCTGAACAACATTCGCTAATCCTAGCAAAAGAATATGTTGGCAGCAATCTATGTAAGTCTAGTTCAATACTTTCACATTTATTTACTCAATGCGATACGTTAATGCAATCTATCATCAGTGGCAAACAAAAAGAATGTTTCCAAATTACTTAATAAAATTGTATATGATCATATTGCAAAAAATAACAAAAATACGTTTTCTTACGATAGTCATAATTTATTACAAATATTTATTACTAAATTTGTACATTTATATATATATATATATATATATATATATATATATATATATATATATATATATCCGAAAAATGAGGCATTTAATTGTCGAATTTTAAAAATTAACTGGGGTCCCTGTTCACATCTGCGAGGTTTCTTATGTAAACCGAACCCATTTGCATTCCCATTGTTATTAAGAAAATATAAATGCTTCCCGAAAAAGTGCCCTCAACAATTGCAGACGATGATGAGTATTATAACAGTGAAGATAATATTTATTTTATTTATGTTTTGACAATTTTAACTTAGACTATGATTTAGCACAAAAATGTCTGTCTGGTGTACAAGTGATGGAATTTGAAGTGAAACCACTAGAAGACGGCGTTGGACATTCATCATATCCCCATTCTTCTAAAATCACCTGTGTCAGTGTCATTTACTCCTAATAAAGTCTCTCCTGATGTATATTTCTTTGCAGTGTTTGGGTAAAATATAACTTCCGATGGATAAGAGGTGGAGTTACGTGAGCCCGTCATGTGACACCCATACGGACTATCACGGCGCGTGTTAGCGATTACTACACGCGACCGCACATCCGCTACACTTAGTATGATTCTTCAGCGTTATTATTAATTAGGATATTAATTCTTAGTTAGCAATTTAGTTTTATATAAAATAGGATTACAATTATAAGCCTCCACTACAAATTGATGTAGCGATTAGATACATATATAACAGAGGAATCTGGCGAAATCATCTTGGATATTCATTAAACTCTTCAACATAATGTAGGTGTTCAATCTTTCTAAGAAACACTATACGCAACGTATACTAATTATACACCATTTGTAGTGGATAATGTATAATTTTAATTTTCAGATATTAAGAAAATAATTAATTTTTTGGCAAGTGTGAATGTGGCACGGGCACAGCTTACACGAAAGGTAAGGAAACTATATGCAATTGCAAGATTATTAAAGAAAACAGCCCAGCAGCTTGTTAGAGAAAATGTGGGGACCAGGAACAGGCTAAAAATGGCTAGAGCTGAGATTACGCCGACTCAAAGGAATTTTTAAACTTAAAACTCAACAAGACGAGTTGTAATTTTGTGATGTCACAATTAAGAATGCAAGACCAAAACGGAAAGGGTAGTCGTAATATGGTGGAAGATAAAGTCTTCGCTCTTTCACTGTAAAGACTGAAAGACGACATAATTGAGGGTTTGGAAGAATTCGATGGTCAATACAAAGAAGTTTTTGCTTACCATGCTACTGTCTTCATGTTCAAGGGGATACAAAAGCGGTGGAAGCAACCAGTTTCTTATTACTTTACGGAGAGTGGAATGAATTCCACTCAATTAGCAATAACAGTAAAACAGTAATAAATAAACTACAAAAATGCGACTTGCATGTGGCTGTCACGGTCTGTTACCAACATACCACAAACAGGACGGCTACCCAGAAGTTAGTTTCGGAAACAAATTCCACATGCATTTGAAATCAGTTTGAGAATAAGTATTTACATTTTGTGGTTGTGCCACTGTATGACCCTCCGCATCTTTTAAAAGGAACCCGGAATAATGTATTGGAAAACAACGCGAAATTTAATTTAAATGGTGAAATGCGATTGGCAAAGTGGGAGCATTTTGTACATTTTTATGAGCTAAACTGCGGCGAGGAAATCGAATTTAGAATGTGCTGTAAACTTACAGATGGACGCGTATATAAGGATAAATGCAAGAAAAATAAAGTGAGTTTTGCTGCTCAAGTGCTATCAAATGGTGTAGCCTCATGTATGGGATCGTTAGTAATGTTAGGTAAATACAAAGCTTAATACAATTTTTAATTATGAATTATAGTGCCATTATTTTTAATCATAAACTGTTTTGCTAAGAAATAGTATTAATCATTTTTTTTGTTTCTGAATCACCTCATGTGTATCCAGAGATGATACATTTGCGTTTTTTAAATTATTTGACAAACTATTCGACAGTGTCCATTCATCAATTGTCGCTTTAGTTGATAAACCCCTGAGAGGTGTGCTGAAATGTAGGTCGCCAAATCATAATCTTGGAAAGATGCTGTCAATGTTTTTCGCACTATAAAATTTGTTTCAACCGCCAGGGTATTTGTCCCTCCCTCACTTATAAATTGGGTGCACACTATCCGTGGCATCCAATACATCTGGAAGAAACAGGAATTCGTACGAGATCCATTGTAGAATTTGTTGGGTTGTATTAGACGCCACGGAGTGAGAAATATAAATCCAACGTGCACCTGATTTACAGTTTCTTTTAAAAGTTTGGTTGTAAACAATTTTTTTCCAGCACATTCCCCATGGGCAAATTGTGAAGTTGACGAAACTGATGGAGCATTGAATACTCTGAGAGAGTTTGTCGAAATAGAAGAGGCTCTTCAATTATTACTAGTAATACCTGACACTGATGATGACTAGTTTTGGACATACCACTTATATTGACGACAACTACCTGGCCACACAGCCAAAATAATTTAAAAAAAAAACAATAGATGCTTGCCAACCATGCAAATTGCACTCGATTGGAAGTGAGGCGACACCACTAATTGAAGCGCGTGCTTATGGACCTCGAGCCCTTACTAAAACATCCACTAAATTCACCAATATTTTCGATAAAAGTTGTCAAGTGATGAGGCATTTTTTGATAATATTTGCTACTCAATCACAGATATTTATATTTCTAAATTAAATAAATATGTTCTAAATTCAGAAGAATTACTATTTGAACCAATGTAACTAAGATTTATGTTGAAATGTTCACAGAATTATATATATTATAAGAACGAAAAATGTAAATAAAGTCTTAAAAGGAACAGGCCATCGCTGTTAAAATGATAACATCAAGAATAAAGCTCTTGTGAAACCACAAAAACGATAAAAAAAAGAAAAATCGATTAAATGCTATTAAGCAATTGTCTGTTAGTATTACAGTAATTGATAAATTACTTTATTTTTTGATAGAGAGATAGGGTTTTATTTTTGTTAATTTATTAATACATTGTTATATTTTTGTTATTGCATTGAT
The DNA here is from genome assembly GCA_963942505.1 of Lordithon lunulatus. NCBI lineage: Eukaryota > Metazoa > Arthropoda > Insecta > Coleoptera > Staphylinidae > Lordithon > Lordithon lunulatus. The sequence goes on along the minus strand of OZ012667.1, from coordinate 43,066,849 downwards.
ATATTGCTTTATTTTTGTTAATTTTTTGACAGATTGCTTTATTTTTGTTATTTTTTTATACATTGCGCTATTTTTGTTGTTTTTATACATTGCTCTATTTTATTCATGTATTGATAGATTGCTTTATTTTTTGTACAATTTGTTAATTTATTGATACATTATTTTCGTTTATTATTACTCTATGATTCTTTACAACCAAATGTGAGATATAAAATAGTATATTTGTTTATTTAAACTAGAAGAGCAACATAATTATTTCAAAAGTTCATGTAGTGTGTATTTGATATTAATTATATAAAAGTCACATTTTAATCATAGATATTTGTTTAGAGTAAACTAAAATATTCAACTTCTAAAATATGTTTTGTTTTACTTTTAAGTGTTTTAAGCAATGGCAGTTGGATGAGAGGATATTAATTTATCACAATACAAAAATTGTAGTATATAGTAAGTCCATAAAGTTAGCTGTGATTTTAAAAGAAATGATCCCAGCATTGCAAGAAGTCACTGCAATTGTTTGTGATCAGGCACAAACAAATTCGTCTGCCATCTGTATGTTTAATTTAGAAAATAATCTTGAGAATCAGTTACAAGGTTTCCTTGTGAATAGCAAGGAAGTACTTCCGTTAAGGTTCCGCCTCACTTAATAAAAGGTGTGATAAATAATCTTTTAAAAAATTACGTAAAATTTACGAATACTAAGGAAGAGCAAAGGGGTTCATGGAAAGATACAGTGAGGAATTAAAAATTGGATGTAGAAGATTAGTAATGCAAAGCCATATATAAACTTACAGATTGTCATATTTATGCTGACAAAATTAAATTGCTGAAGGTTACGTTGGCGACCCAAGTATTTTCACATACTGTAAGCGCAAATATGCGCAATAACGTGAGCCTTAGTAAGATAAAAAAATTAAAAAAACACATTAAAAATCATACTGTTTTTTGTTGCTGTTGCAAAACATCGAAGAAGAAGCAGATTTTCTGCTTCATACACTTCACCTATTTATGGATTCAAAGTTTGAATTCCTTACCAGAAACATAAACCAAGATTAGTTAGAAAATCTATTTGGATGCATCAGAAGCCACCGATGTCGTAATGTCAACCCGACATGTAACTCATTTATAACGTAAACGTGAGCCAGCGGGTGGCTAAACGTAGGACGGTTGGCGCCAAGCTTCCGTGCTCAGAGTGCAAAGAGTATGTTCGGGAGACATGCCTTAGCCGGCACATGCAGCTAATGCACACTGATGAAAGGTAAAGGAATTCTATAATTTTGATACTTCAAGTGATTAAAATTATGTAGGGTCAGGTACCGCCGCTTGAAAAATCAGGCCGCGGTGATGGTGGCCGATCATACCATTCCCCTCGAAGCATCCGACCTGCTTAAGCGGAAGGTGTTCACTCGCATGATGGTGGACGAGATCACCGAAACTGCCCAACGCGACCCTCTCATAGCGCTCTATGGACAATGGCTACTGGAAAAATATGTAGATCAGCCACATCTATACACGTTTGTGTCCACAAAGTTGAGAGAGGTGGCGAGGGTGCTGCAGCATGCCCAGCAGCTTAATGCCGATGTACGCTGTCTGGAACAGCTTATCTCCCCGGACCAGTACGACCTTGTCGTGTTGGCGACAAAAGCGGCTACCGGTTTCAATCGGGAAACCGGGAAGTACCTGAACCCGTCATTGGCAAAAAGTACTGGGCATGCAATGATCCGGATAGCAAAATTAGCTAGAGTAAGCCAGTGTATATATATATATATATTTATTAAATGTGTGAGAACTAAAATATTTAAAATCTTTTGTCACGACTCTCGAAATTGCGGCGACCGAAGGCGGATGTGTTGGAGTTTTTGGAGCTGGTGGAAAACGACTGGACGGACAATGTGGCGCGCGGTGCTCTGCGAACGCTCTCATCAAGTAAGTACATTTTATAAATTCGACAAGGAAGTAGGTCTCCCGCAGAAGTGGGAAATCTCCAAAATGCTGACATACTTAGAGGGGAAGATTGTGCAACTGTATGACCAGTTAAGCGCAACCTTCTCCTCTAAGACGTACATTAGCATTTTGGAGACCCTGCTGACCTACATTGTCGTCCACAACCGCCGCCGCACCGGCGAGGTCCCGCGTATGGAGGTGGTCGATTTCCGAAGGAGGACTTGTCGCCTAGACGAGAACTCTGACGAGTTCAGGGCGATGAACCCGAATCAAAAGGAGAGTGCGCGAAAGTACCAATATGTCTACATTTGGGGGAAGCGGGGGAAGAAGGTCGCCTGTATGCTCAAGCAAACATATGGGGATATGTTGGATTACCTTCTACGCGACAATGTCCGGTCGCAAACCAACATCAGGCCGGACTGTCCCTATGTGTTTGCGACAGCGGGCGAAGGACGTCAACAGGCAACAGTATTGCTGCAGAAATTGGCACTGGAAGCTGGGGTGAACCCGGCCACCATGAAGGGTACATTGTTGAGGAAGCAGATTGCAACGGCAATGCAATCAATGGACATCTCTGAGATGGATGTCGAAAATATGGCGGCATACTTGAGCCATAGCGACAAGGTCTGCAAAGAGTGCTACCGGCAGCCTGTTAGGGCGATTCATATGGGCGAGTGACCCAGGTCCTTGACGCTATCAAGCCTGGACCATCTGGCACTCAAAGTGTCCTTGTCGGTAGTACGAGTTCGGATTCGCCGCGGCCATGTGAGTTAAACTTTATTTCTAGTTGTACATTCGTTCTGATTACGATATTTCTTCCTAACAGATTTCAGTTCCATCTCAGGGTGTCATGATCCTCAGCAGTTCGGGCACACTTCATTACATCGTAAGTAATTTTTCTTTCTACACGTAGGAATCAGCGTCAAATGACAATTAAACAGATGGTGCATTATTAGATAAAATGTGCGTTGTAACATTTTCATTATATCCTTATATATGTGGTTTTTGTAGCAGTAGCCATTTAAAAGGCAAATTTTAAATAATATGACGTCCCGTCATTCTTCTGGTACCAATTGTGAAGAGGATGATAGTGACAGCTACAGGAATTTATTTATGGAAAGCCAGGGGACAATTTGACAATTCCCGTTTGCTGATGTTAATTCTGCGGAATTCAAGTTTCCCAAGATACCAATCTACATACAATGGAGGTACACGCCTACATTTCGGGATATATGGCCAAAACATTACTCAAAAATTTGGAGATTGCAAGGTATGTAGCAGTGACATGCAAGCTACAGCCATATCAGCCTAACATGGCCTTATTTTAAACAATATCATGGCTGTAAATTAATAAAACCCAATACTGTATTTGTGCATTTGTTCACGCAATGTAATACATTGATGCATCGCTACTTGCCCCCAATGACAAATTTAAAAAAATTATCAAAAGTTCTATTTAATATCATATTTCCATATATTAATAAGAAGAATGAACATCTATTTAGTATAGATCATAAACTCATTGATACTTTTATATTCAAATGTGGGTTAAAAGAAATAACCAGATTTTAAAGGGAGTAATAGGAGGGAGGAAAAATACGGTTGGCTAATGTAGGTTTAAAAAAAATTAAGTGTTGTTTACTGGATTTTCCGCAGTTAGACATATAAGAAACATATATTTCACTGTTTATATCGACATATATTCATTGATCTTTATTTTGAGAGTGTTTTCAGCTATTTATTATATATTCTGTGATATAAAAATACAGACACTGTAGCTGACCAGAATATTGTTGCAACATTGTATTGAGAAGGTTACGCTCTCTTCGATGTGCAAGAATTCCTTTCTGGAGGCTGTGTAACAACAGTTACAGATAGGGAGCGCGCAGTCAAAACTGCCTGCACTAAGGTAATTGCATGCATCAATGCAATACCAGATGATCGTAGAACAGCAGTCCACAATTCAATCTATTCTCAACATTGTATTTGACCTTATCGATAATGAATCAAAAATGTGTATTTGGGTGGACCAATCCTTATGATGGGGATTCTGTTGCTCAAGATGAAGAGGTAAACATAAAGTAATATAATGAAATAAACATAAATAAATATCAATTTTATTCAGAACATTCCAGGTCCAAGCACAAGTATAGATGAAAAATACAGCAGCATTAACAGTGAGCCCTATTGTATAAAGACTGATATGTATGTGTGTATTTTAAAAAATAATTATACGAATCAATACAATTATAAAAATGTGCACATATATACATTTATATTGAACTATTCACAGATATTTCTTGATTACGGTGTTATGTCCAAACGGTGAATATGTTTAGTTACATACTCTCGTTGTGACATGGACACCAATTCAGGTTTCCCCCTGGTGATATAGACACTCACCCTGATCCCCCCATGAAACTAGTGCGCCTAAATTCCCTGCGATAGCTGGCTTCCAAACCGAAATGAATACCTCCACTCGGCTATCAGCAAGGTGAGTTAATAAAAATGATCGCAAGATTAAACTCAAGTATGAAGAAGGAAGTAGGACTGGAACTACAAGGCTGCCCGATGGTATCTGTTAAAATAATGCTTAACAAGGACACAATGCCAATTCCTCTTGTTCTAGTCAAAATTTAAACAGCTTATAAGTCCATCTTAAACATCGAAAACTGCTGCAATCTCTCAAGCTCCGAACATCGGAGAGGCAATGCCACAGGTGCCAGCTCTTCAGCCACGTGCATATGTCCTGCAGAGCGGACTTCAAGTGCTTAAAATGCGGAGAGAGCCATTCTATTCAGACTTGCAGAAAACCACTCAAACTACCGGCTAAATGCGCAAACTGCGAAATAGCCCACCCCACCAACATCCGTAACTGCCCGAAGCACCCACAGAACACCCAATCCACCCCAGCTGACGTGAACAGACGTAGTGCATAATTCCAACGACTCGGGCGCGAACATAAACGCAAAGCATCAACCCGCACCAATGAATTCCCGAAACCAATGCCAGAATGCGCTACAGAGTCATCCACGTCAGACACGGCTGCTATATTTGGTGACCATTTATTGCAATTCCGAAAGTCATAGAAGTGGCGAACACACAATAACTCGAATTGCCACAATGGAAGCCTAAGAACCACATGACAGGAATATAAAGATGATCTGATCTAGAATTTCAAACTGGACCTTAGTTACCTTAGACCAGTAGGAGGACACCATTACTCACTACAGGTAGTAATTTAGCAAGAAAATATGAAGAAGTAGCTGTTATCAAGTGCCAAACTGGAAACCCTCAATTGTGTCTCTTAAAAAAGCAGCTTCTATTTCAAGCGAAGCAAGATACACAAAAGAAAAAAATAGAACAGCAAGAAATTGTAGTGATGAAACTAACAAATGAACTATTACAATTAGACATTAAATTAAAAACTATACAAAGAGAAACATTAGAACAAATGTAATGTGTACAATAAATTCGATTACAAATTAGCAAAATAAAAGTTGCCTGCGAACATCCGCTTGATTCTCCAAATGGTAATTAGAGCCGTTGAATAAAATTATCTACTTCTCTCTGCACTTCTTCTGGTAACAAAGGAATATCCTCCTCCCCACGTTGAATTGCAATATTATCTTAATGTCTGTAAGTACAAAAGGCATACCAGAAAATAGCATTAAACATTTACATTATAGTAAACAAAAGTATTAATATGTTGCACGATCCCTCAGTGTTGCTTTCTGATGTAAAGAGGAACACCTTATTTAGCACACCAAAATGTCGCGTAGGTAAATTACAACAAAGATACGTTATTGACGGTACTGAACAAAGCACGTTTCATTACGGAATCCACCAACAAATTCTCAATTTTTAAAGGCAGCTGTAGATGGTATGAGCTATGAAGAGAAAAGATGTTGCGTCATATTTGACGAAATGTCCATACAAACAGGCCTACGCTACGATAGACAGAATGATGAAATCATTGGTTTTGAGGATAATGCCGAAACGAAAACCAGCAATATAGCCGACCATGTATTCATGACCAGGGGCATTGAAAAACGATGCAAGCAGCCAATAGCCTACTATTTTATAGAGCATGGGATGATGAAATCTGAAAAATTGGCAGTAATATTAAAAGCCATTATAAGTGCCTTACAAAAAATTGGCCTAATTGTTACAGCAACAGTCTGTGACCAAGCCCAAACCAATAGTTCAGCCATAAAAAAATTAATGGCCGAAACCAATGCGTTATTTTTGAAGAAAGAAGGAAAATAAATTGCAGGGTTTCTCTGTGAATGTAAAAGAAGTGATGCACCACATGTATTAAAAGGCGTCTGGAACAACTTATGAAAAAATAACTGCAAGTTTACATGGAAGAATGGGGAGCAAATGGCAGCATAGACTCATATTATTTCAAATTATGAAATGGATGCAGATGACTATGACTGCAAGGGATTATATAAAAGAACAGATTGCCATATTTATGAAGCGAAAATTAAACTGATGAAAGTTAAATGGCAGCCCAAGTTTTTTCCCATAGAATTGTTTCCTTCTATTTTCTTCACACTTCACACTTGTTACATCCTAAAGGATGCATTATCATTTACTGAATGGTTTTCTTTTATTTTTCTTATTTTGTTATAGAACATAGCTGTTTACCATCATCTGCTGTGGGAACTGCGGATTTTTTATGTTTCTCGATAAACTCTTCGATAGCGTTAATGCTTCCTCCGAGAAGCAGATTCATGGGAAGTATAGATTTGCAGTGGCTTCAGGTACGCCCCATGAAGGATTTTGGAATGGTGCCTTAAAAGTATTAGATTTGATAAAAATTTTAAAAGTAGATAGAACAGAATATGTTCCACCTACTATTAAAAATTGGTCTTAGACGATTCGTGGCTTCTTATATCTCTGGAAAAAGTTAGAAAAAATCAATCCTGGTTTTAATTTTTTTACAAGGAATATTAGCCAGGATCCAATAGAAAACTTATTTGGTTGTATAAGAAGCCACGGATGTCGAAATATCAATCCTACATCTAATAGTTTTATCACATCATTCAAAACCCAAATTTTAAAATTTTTTGTGTCGCCTCACTCTCCTGAGGCGAATTGCGAGCAGGACGAAGGCGAAGGAGCATTCACGCAACAAGAGTTTATCTAACAACAAGAAGAGTTAGATGCTGATGCCACCATGTTAGAGGATAACACCAGCATCGAGTGTCCAATAGATACTGACCCTCCCAGTAATCATGCTTTGGAAGTGCATAATTATATTTCGGGATATATGGAAAAAACAATATTAAGAAATATTGGAAAATGTATAGAATGTAAGAGGGATTTAGAAGCTACTGCCATTTCTGAACAACATTCGCTAATCCTAGCAAAAGAATATGTTGGCAGCAATCTATGTAAGTCTAGTTCAATACTTTCACATTTATTTACTCAATGCAATACGTTAATGCAATCTATCATCAGTGGCAAACAAAAAGAATGTTTCCAAATTACTTAATAAAATTGTATATGATCATATTTCAAAAATAACAAAAATACGTTTTCTTACGATAGTCATAATTTATTACAAATATTTATTACTAAATTTGTACATTTATATATATATATATATATATATATATATATATATATATATATATATATATATATATATATATATATCCGAAAAATGAGGCATTTAATTGTCGAATTTTAAAAATTAACTGGCATCCCTGTTCACATCTGCGAGGTTTCTTATGTAAACCGAATCCATTTGCATTCCCATTGTTATTAAGAAAATATAAATGTCTTCCCGAAAAAGTGCCCTCAACAATTGCAGACCTTTATTCGAAGCGAAGAGGGAAGCACAAGTAGTAAATGGTTGATTACGCCGGGCCATGAAGGATCTGTGCAATCAATACAAGGACAAGGAATTGTTACACAGTATGTAATTGTAGTGATGAAACTAACAAATGAACTATTACAATTAGACATTAAATTAAAAACAATACAAAGAGAAACATTAGAACAAATGTAATGTGTACAATAAATTCGATTACAAATTAGCAAAATAAAAGTCTCCTACAAACATCCGCTTGATTCTCCAAATGGTAATTAGAGCCGTTGAATGAAATTATCTACTTCTCTCTGCACTTCTTCTGGTAACAAAGGAATATCCTCCTCCCCACGTTGAATTGCAATATTATCTTAATGTCTGTAAGTACAAAAGGTATACCCGAAAATAGGCTTAAACATTTACATTATAGTAAACAAAAGTATTAATATGATGCACGATCCCTCAATGTTGCTTTCTGATGTATAGAGGGACAAATTATTTAGCACACCAAAATGTCGCGAAGGTAAATTACAACAAAGATACGTTATTGACGGTACTGAACAAAGTACGTTTCATAACGGAATCAACCAACAAATTCTCAATTTTTAAAGGCAGCTGTAGATGGTATGAGCTATGAAGAGAAAAGATGTTGCGTCATATTTGACGAAATGTCCATACAAACAGGCCTACACTACGATAGACAGAATGATGAAATTTTGAGGATAATGGCGAAACGAAAACCAGCAATATAGCCGACCACGTATTCATGGCCAGGGGCATTGAAAAACGATGCAAACAGCCAATAGCCTACTATTTTATAGAGCATGGGGTGAAATCTGAAAAATTGGCAGTAATTTTAAAATCCATTATAAGTGCCTTACAAAAAATTGGCCTAATTGTTACAGCAACAGTCTGTGACCAAGCCCAAACCAATAGTTCAGCCATAAAAAAATTAATGGCCGAAACCAATGCTATATTTTTGAAGAAAGAAGGAAAATAAATTGCAGGGTTTCTCTGTGAATGGAAAAGAAGTGATGCACCACATTTATTAAAAGGCGTCTGGAACAACTTATCAAAAAATAACTGCAAGTTTACAATGGGGAGCAAATGGCAGCATGGACTCATATTATTTCAAATTATGAAATGGACGCAGATGACTATGACTGCAAGGGATTATATGAAAGAACAGATTGCCATATTTATGAAGAGAAAATTAAACTGATGAAGGTTAAATTGGCAGCCCAAGTTTTTTCCCATAGAACTGTTTCCTTCTATTTTCTTCACACTTCACACTTGTAACATAGCCAGGATCCAATAGAAAACTTATTTGGTTGTATAAGAAGCCACGGATGTCGAAATATCAATCCTACATCTAATAGTTTTATCACATCATTCAAGACCCAAATTTTAAATAATTTTGTGTCGCCTCCACCTCCTGAGGCGAATTGCGAGCAGGACGAAGGCGAGGGAGCATTAACGCAACTCAAAGAGTTTATCTAACAACAAGAAGAGTTAGATGCTGATGCCACCATGTTAGAGGATAACACCAGCATCGAGTGTCCAATAGATACTGACCCTCCCAGTAATCATGCTTTGGAAGTGCATAATTATATTTCGGGATATATGGCAAAAATAATATTAAGAAATATTGGAAAATGTATACAATGTAAGAGAGATTTAGAAGCTACTGCCATTTCTGAACAACATTCGCTAATCCTAGCAAAAGAATATGTTGGCAGCAATCTATGTAAGTCTAGTTCAATACTTTCACATTTATTTACTCAATGCAATACGTTAATGCAATCTATCATCAGTGGCAAACAAAAAGAATGTTTCCAAATTACTTAATAAAATTGTATATGTTCATATTTCAAAAAATAACAAAAATACGTTTTCTTACGATAGTCATAATTTAATACTAAATTTGTACATTTTATATATATATATATATATATATATATATATATATATATATATATATATATATTTGTTTCTCCAATTGCGCCATTTAAAATACAATTGCTTCTCTCTATCCACACACACCCACACATTTTGGAGGCGACACATGTCCAGTGAGAATCAAGTATTCGTACGATCAACAAGTGACCAAAACACCCGTTATTGTTTTATCAAATAATGATATATTTCCGAAAAATGAGGCATTTAATTGTCGAATTTTAAAAATTAACTGGCGCCCCTGTTCACATCTGCGAGGTTTCTTATGTAAACCGAATCCATTTGCACTCCCATTGTTATTAAGAAAATATAAATGTCTTCCCGAAAAAGTGCCCTCAACAATTGCACAGCCAGTTACATTGTTAATGGAAGTTGTGTGTTCTGCGATATAGTTAGGTTTAGGGCCGGTTCCATAATATTGACGTAAAGTGAACTTTACAAAAAGGTTACTTTTTTAAAAAGGGTCCTTTAAAACATGTGCTTGTTCCATAATGATTTGTAAAAGGGACTTTTCATAAAGTAGACTTTACTTGTGTTGGCTACACTGAACTGTCAATCAGATGCCAAAGTAGGGTTATATTGTAACGTTTTCTAACACGTGTTGTACCAAGTTGAAGAGGAAACTAGGTTAATATTATTATATTTATTATATATAGTGATTGTGATTTGTGCACACTAAAATGAGCTGCGAAAAGGTAAAGAGGAACAAGTGCTCCCCTTTTACGAAAGAAGAGGAGATCCGCCTTCTTCATGCAATTTATGATGAGAGGAAATTTATAGAAAATAAGGAGACAAATAAAGCCAGCAACAGTGAAAAGGTACACATTTTATCATAATAAATATTTATCAGTCTTATGTAGTCATGTGGTATTTTTGTAGGATAAGGCTTGGGAGCGTGCATGCTTGGCGTTTAATGCTAATTCCCTAGAGTTCCGCAGCATTGAGCAACTAAAGGGAAAATTTGACAACCTTAAAACTAAAGCCAAAAAGGAGGTGGCTAAAGAAAAAAGTTACATGAAGGGTACAGGTGGTGGAGGGCATGTGCCCATAGCAAACGATCCTGTAATTGATTTGATATACATCGGCGTCTTTGCGAGTCCATGGAATCCAATGTTGTTTCTGTGCAGTTATAATACCAGCTTTAATCTCATAACTGTAATCTACTATTAAATCACTTAAACAGTTATTAATCATGAAACAATCTACATTTTCGTCTTGCCTGAACATGCCTTCATTATGTACCACATAATCTGGATATGTTGTTGCGTCAGGGTTAGCACTTTAATTCCATTCATGAACTCAAAAATTAGAATTGCTTCGAGGAATATTCATTACACTTGAAGTGGCATGATCATAATATTTACCATACGTTTCATCTAAATCCATTGCGACGAAGTTCGTTGGTTTCATTGGATTTGCTGCTTCTGTGTTATATTTAACATTTTTACCGTACGACTTTATATTCATACCTATTGCCTTCATACCTATTGGTATGTATTCTGACGTTGCTGTCCCGGACAAAGATGTTCCATGATCAAAGGCTACTCTTGTACCTAAACAGTATATTTTGCACCGACAATTAACAGCACGAGCATTTATAGGTAAATTAGCATGCTCAGCTGGACTCATGTAAAAAGGTAGCCAATCTACAGGAATCAAAGACAATGGAGTAGTAAAAAAATCAGTTGTTGCTTCTGATGCACCAAACTTCAGACCCGATGACGGGGCAGAACGAGCTCCTGAAGCTCCCCCTCCGCTAGTTCCTGCTCCCCTCTGAACTTGGTCCTGATTAGTTTCCATCCCTTCCGTAATAGCTCAAGCTCCGGTATTACTGTTTCCCGCAGCAGAAGCCAATTCAATCTCATCAAATAAAGTATCAAAATCAAAATTATCAAACTGAGGGTCGTGGAAGGGTGAATCTGCACCACCTGCGGCTGGTTGGTTGGAAGGACCGGGTCCGGGATCGGCTGGGGCGGGGTCAGCGGCTCTAATTCGTTGAGCAGCTTCAGCTTTAAGCCGTTTATATCTTTCACCTCCTTTTGAATAACTTTTATATAATGCTCTAAGTTCGAGATGTTCTTTTAAAAATTGATTATATTTATTACCAGTTCTCTTCCAATCGTGCTTATACTTATTCCACAAAGCACTTATTTCTTTTTGTCGTTGCGCATAAAACATTGCTCTAGAATCTCCCCCATTAAATTCAGTGGGATATAATACACCAGTTATACTTTCTACAGCATATTTATCAATCAATCCTTCTGCTCGTGCTAATGCACCGGCTGTTTTCTCTTCCCAAAATTCTAGTCCGAATGCCCTGATTGCATTATAATCAGCTATTCTAATGTCATTAGCCGATTTCGCTCTGTATTATTTACTGGATCACCATGCACTACAGATTTAGTTTTGCTCGAATATTTTTTTAATTTACTTGCCTTTGTAAATCTATTAGATAAATGTTTATCTAACTGTTGCTGACTCACTAGTGCACCGGTCGACATTGTAACAGTTTCACTTTTGCGACTTATTTTATACGCCTCGCCCCACCATTCGTAAAAGTTTCTTGTCCTTGCCTGCCGGCCGGCGACGTCGTCATGGGCCGCGATAGAGGCAGCCGGCGCGAAGCTTGATATCCAACTATTACATGAGGTAGCAGTATATATGAATAGGGTGGAATTTCGAGAAAAAGAAATATGGCTTAATTTTTTACTAAATGCTACATACATATTTTTTTAAATTTCTGAACCACCTTTCTTGAATGAAGTACTAACGCCCGGTTTCTCCAAGGAATCTTAAAGCTCGCCTTACATAAGCTCGTCTTATTTATAATCATGTCTTTTTATTCTGTTGCACCAAACATATGTAGATCTTACTTAGTTAAGATCTACTTGCGCATGGCAACGTCGAAACCTGAAGAAAAACGCGCGAATTTCAATTTAATTTCCATGCACAAAATTGTGGAAAACAAATTGACAAATGCAGCAACAACAAAACAAGAAGAAGAGGCTTAGGATGCTATAACTGTCCAATTTAATGCCTAGAGATTGAACACAAAGGGAAAAAGTGCCAAATTGTGGACTAACATGAAACATGCAGTAAGAAAGAATGCAGCAGAGTTTAAACAAGAAACAATTAAAACTGGTGGGACAGGACCACTCTAATTTTATTCCATAGAACTATAAGAACTAAGCCCTAAACATAATGAAGCAGGTAATGAATAACATACATATGTATGTACATACATATTCTTCATAATTCTATTCTAATATGTTTTAGGTACTAGTATGGACTTCCAAGAGACAACAGGAACAGAATCCAACAAAAGCAAATGTACGTGGTCTGCTAGAAGACCAAAGATTGCTACAGATATGGACAACGATAAAATTAAATTATTAAAATTACAGACATAACTTGTCGAACTGGAATTTAAGAAGAGAGATCAAATTTTGGATTTAGAATTGGAAAAACAGGAGGAGCTATAGTTGCTTGATATAAAAAATATTGGAAGACATGCGCAGGTCGGAATCTGCTGCCAAAAAGGGAACGACCAAGCTACTGGGACAGGTTGTCATATTTAGATTCAGCAGAAGATGGAAGGGATACCATTTCAAGCACTTCTTCTGAAACTCTTGTTTACGATCTTCAAAATATAGATAGCAGCATAAAAGATCTCTTCATCTATAAACGAGTTCAAACACTTTCCGATTAACCCGACGAAACGTATCACTGTTGTATGTTGATTCGTTTCGGCAGGTTCGACCTCAAATATAAAATAAAAAGTATGAAATATTAGTTTTGCAATAAAAAAGTATATATTTGTTTGTTTGTACATATTCAAGATTTACGTAAGTTCCCTTGGAACGTTTTTGTGCGCGGTTACGCTACTCAACTTTCGGTGTTGTGCTTTTATGTATTATTAAATATATTTTCAAGAATCAGTATATAGCTCATTCCGTAAACAAAAAAACGCTTTACGGAACAAAATCCAACTCTACAACCAAGAGCAATGCCACCATTAATGCTGCTATCAACAACTGTGGTCTGAAACTGAAATTGGAGCGTATTCAAAGAGGTTCCTTTCAGGTGGTCTTTCAGAGAAATCACAATATCCTTATCGCTGAATCAACCTATCAATTAACACGAAGCATATCTTCATTGGACTCAGTCCAGTACACAATTACCAGCTGATTGTGAGAACTTGCAAGTGATGTTAACCAAATGCTTTTTACAAGGGAGGAATTTTATGCACCTGAAGATTTAATCATGGTATAGAGCAGATAATCATAATAGAAAAAATTATGAATAATATCTATGCGCTTAAGAATCAGGTTGTTAAATCGAGAAAGTTTTGTAGACTAGTACAATTGCATTTTGAAATCATGCTTATCATGAGGTGGAGACTTGTATGTATAATAATATTAAAAGCAATTTGTAGTGGAAAACTATAGATAATAATGTATATTATATGTTAAACTGTATCAAGTATTTTGAATATATGAGAAGTCATTGTTAATATATTAAATATTATTAAAATATTAAAGTAGTTTTAATATGTGCCAAGGAAGCTGGAGATAAAGATATTTATACTTATATTTTTTACCGAAACACCGTATTTACTATACTTGCATGTTCTCGGTTATAAAAGAATTAAAAATCACTGTAATTTGGTTTGTGTTCTACGTCGTATGAATTTAATAGACAATAACAATTATCCACAGTTTAGAAAACTCTTGAAAAGATCTCCTATGCATGTTTATTTTTATGAAATTTAGTTTTTTACAAGGGAGAAATTGTCTGTTCTTGAAGACTTAATCGTGGTATGGAGCAGATAATAAGTAGAAAAAAATTATGAATTATATCTATGCGCTTAAGAATCTGATTGATTATAAATTCAGGTTGTTAAATCGAGAAAGTGATATAAATTAGTACAATTGCATTTTGAAATCATGCGTATCATGAGGGACTTGCATAATAATATTAAAAGCAATTTGTAGTGGGATGCTATAGATAATAATGTATATTATATGTTAAACTGTATCAAGTAGTGTTACAATGTCGCAGTCATTGTTAATATATTAAATATTGTTAAAATATTAAAGTAGTTTTAATATGCTGGAGATAAAAATATACTTATAATTTTTACCGAAGCAACGTATTTACTATACTATCATACAATTATGTTTTCGATTATAAAACGAGTTAAAAATCACTGTAATTTGGTTTGTGTTCTACGTCGCATGCATTTAATAGACGATAACAATTATCCACAGTTTAGAGAATTCTTGAATAGATCGCCTTTTCGTGTTTATTTTAATGAAATTTAGTTTAATTTTTATATAATATAGATTTATTTGTATTATGAAAAAAAAATATATGAATTTCGCCACTTTTTAAATCCTGATATATATCTATAACAATAAAAATAGAACATTCGTACGCGTTAATTATCCTCCTACGTGATAATTAACGCATATATGTACAACAATGGAAATTTATGGTTTTTTTCATCGTCATTGTCATATAAATAGCGGATTCATTCATCAGTAACATCAATAATGCGCATTCGGATGCAATTCCGAATCAATTCTCATTTACGGAGGAACCCTATAGGTTGAAGAACCTCAACTTCAATATAAAAGCTATTAAAATATGAACGATTTTGAATCAGAAATATCTCATCCGCATGAACAGCAGATAGTCACAGGTATATGCCAATAAGCCACAACCGACCGATGCCCTTAAAGCAAACATTCCATCGCTCAACTTCAGCCGGATCTATGCGACAGTCATTAAAAAATTGAACCCTTGGATCCGTGCCACCGTGAGAAGTTGCGGCAGACATTTGAATGATGTTATATTCTAATAGCATACATGGGCCTTTCAAATAAAAAAGAAATGTCGTTAATACTTCACATAGCTTGTTTTAATCCATTTCAACATCGACCCGTCCTTATTGAAAAACCCTTTACATAATTGGTATTCAGGGATTTATCAAGGAATGGAAATTAATACCAAAGAAATTGTCCATGAAATCATATATTTTTCACACGGTTCGGTGTACTCGGCGTTGCGGATAAGAGGCAAACATGCTGGTTGGAGAATAATCACCATGGGATTAGATATAGCTTCGGTTCGGCAAGGTGGCGTTACAAATGTTTAACTGATGGTAATCATATTTAAATATTTTTTATATCCCAATCAATTATACGATGGAATAAATTTTGCTTCATACAAAATAACCAACCAAGTTAGGTCAACCAACCAGCATAAAGATATATCAAACACACACAAATTACATCGTTTTATCACCGGATATGGCTGCGGAAAGGCGTCAGGGTTTTCTTTATTAATCACTCATACATCCTGTTAATAAAACTGTTATCACTCGAAACATGTTATCAAGCGGTAAATACTTTCTGTTAGTTAAGTATATCGGTCGTAACATGTAGCAAATCACAAAAAAGATTATAAATATGAAACTTATTCATACTGATTGTTTAGTAGTAGTGTTTACTTATTCGTATTCAAACGAGTAATATGTATAATTATGTCAAAATGAACAATTTGTGTGATCCTACCAACTTTAAAAAGTACACGTGATATGGAATTTGTAAGATTAAGATACAACACCCTCCTAAGAAACGTACAGGTTGAATACTCACGCACCACGCACCTATCCATTGGAGATAGCCCGGTACATGAGTTGCAACCCATTATAAGAATTTGGAGCAGCGTGAAAAGTTCTATATACGAGGGATGAGTGGATGCAGTTTTATTCGGCAAAGGTCATTCTGTAGAGTGTTCGGAGTACAAAAATATCTGAGCTGTTAGAATTAAGTGTAGAAAGTTACAAATAATCATTTCAGAAAGTACTTTAATTAATTGACTTCAGTAAAGGAGCTGATTGATTATAAATTTGAAATGTTCAAAATAGAGGATTTTGTAGATTACTACGATACTATGTTGAGGCATGATCACTTTACGAGGTGTAGTGATTTATATAAGTGTTGAACGGTATGTCTTCTACTTCTTCTCTGTCAACCTTCCATAATCCATTCCTGAACATAGGTCTCTCCGTCTTTCTCCCAAAAATGACGGTCTTGTGCGTTTCGGAACCAGTCGGGCGATGCGCTGTATAATGTCAGTCACCTTCGATCTTTCCCTGATTAACATGTTCTTACTATTGTCTCTTAACGAGATGTCAAGCATCGAGCGTTCCATCGCCATCTGTGTTGTGCGTAATCGATTGGATATTTGTTTTGTTGCTCATTGTTTCAAGACCATATGTGGCCAACGGCACAAGTCATAAGCGTTCCTTTTAAGGTTGATTGGGATGTTGTTATGCCCGAGGATGTGCCGTAGTTTTCCGAATGCCACCCATAAGAGCCCGATCAGTCTAGCTATTTTTCAGTTTGGTTCGCTTTACCTAGCTTGATTACATGTCCCATATTGCTCGACAAATTCCAGTCGTGTTATCTAGCAATATCTGGGAGTCCGCCGGGCTCATTATTTCTGTCATATTCATTTTTAGACCTACCTCCGTTGCTGCTTCATTGAGTTGTTGTAGCATTTCCTGTAGTTCTATGGCTTCTTTTCCAATTAGTACAATGTCATTTGCAAAACGAAGATGACTGAGGTATATGCCATCGATATTTAACCCTTCATGTTCCCATTTCAATTTTTGTAAACCATCTTCGAGGCTTAGGGTGAACAGCTTTGGCGAGATCGGATCCCCCTGGCGCACTCCTCTTTCTATCTACCTTGTTGGTGTTTAGTCCTTCCTCGATTTTTACGTGAAGTGTTGCATTCCTAAGATGTTTCTTATATACCTTGAGTCTATTCTAGCATTCGCCAAGGCTATTAGAATTGACCAGATTTCCAACAGAGTCAAATATTTTATGAAAATCAATGAAGGCTGGGTGTCTGGGCACATTGTATTCCGTTGATTTCTCCACTAGTGTGCATATTGTGTGTAGGTGATCTATGGTGCTATATCCACTACGAAGGCCAGTCTGTTCTGGTGCCTGGTAGAAATCTAGTTAGGCGGTTACAAATAATTGTGACTAGTTTGTAGGGGTGTGATAGCAAACTGATTGGGCGGTAGTTTTCGATGTTTGGGGTGTCGCCTTTTTTTGAATAGAATTATGACTTCTGCGTTGTACCAGTCCTTAGGGATTGTGCTGTTTTCCATACATTTGTTCAGTAGGACTTGCAGAGTTCTTTCGACCACGCTTCCACCGGACTACAGCATCTCTAAGGTAATGCGGTCTTCTCCCGAACATTTGCCATTTTTCATCTTCGCCAGGACGACTCTTATTTCTTGTATCGATATTTCTGGTATATCAGATCCCACGTTCAGTATTACTTGTGTTTCCCGTGCCGGGTCAGGTGCTTTAGACGAGTACAGATCGGCTTAAAATTCTTCTACTATATTAGGGATTTGTTCCAGGTTTGACAGCACTGTTCCTTGTTTATTTTTGAGCTTGGTTATTCTTGCTCTTCCTGTAGAGAGTGTTGACCTTAATATTTTCATGTTGGAGTTGTTTTCAATGGAGGTCATTTTCGCATATGCTTCCTGATGTTCATTTTGACCTGTCTGTTTAACGCCTTGTACTCGCTTCAACCCCTTTCCAGTAGCCTTCTTTATTCCATATTTTTAATTGTTTTAAACATTTTACTCTGAAGCCTTATTTTTTGTTATAGCTGGAATGCCAGTTTTTAGTTTGTCTATTAACCGGCCTGCGTCCTTGCCCCTGAGGCGTGACGGTTCTAGGTGTTTCTCTAGTTCGGCCTGATAAACTTCTTTGGTGTCTCTTATCACGTCGCTAGTTAGAAACCTGGGCTTTGATATTAATGTGTTCTTTCCAGTTCTGAGGTCGAATCGTAGGCGTGGTCGGACGATCCTGTGATCTCTCCCGGTATCGAATCTATTGAGTGTCCCTACATTACCGTATATTTTCCGATTGTTAGCTAGAATAAAGTCAATCTCGTTTTTTGCAAAGTTGTCCATATCCATCGGCGTTGGGGTGGTTTCTTGAAAAACGTATTCAAACAACAGTACAGTTTTAAACTGTTGAAGAAATTTGCGAGTATTTCTCATGTTTCTTTCGATCAGACCGTAGTTTCCGGTGATTTGGGTGTATCAATTATCTTTCCGATTTTGGCGTTAAATTCCCCAACCACAATTTTGAAGTGCGTATTTTCCATCTGCATTGTTTTTGTTATATCCTCATACACTTGCTCTACTTCCCAGGAGTTTGGGGGATCATAGATGTTAATAATTTGTAGATTCGTTCATTCGTTCATTCAGCTTTGCGGTGATATATATTACCCGATTGGATATAGACATGTATTTAGTTATATTGTGCCTTATGTTTGTATTTACTAAGAAACCCACGCCTCCTAGATGATCATCGACACTTGGTTTGGCCTGCAGGCCAATGCAGTTGCCCGGGTTGTGACACTACAAGCAAGAGCTGGGTACCCTACCAGTTGCCCTTACAAAACGCATTTCGGATTTCGAAGTTTTGTGTCCCTTCTGCTGGTGCTAACCAGTTAATGTAACCATTACTCGTTGCAGGTGTTGGGCCAATCAAATCCGCCCTCTGATCGTTATTTCGTCAGAGCTAGGGCTACCAATGTAATAACTAATAATTTTAAACACCTTTACCTGGATGATCATACCAAGGACTGGTCGACGTGCAACTCTTTCCTTAAAATGTTCTCGATCTTTTGGGTGACCCTCCTACTTATTATCTACTGAATACGACCCTGCCTCCAGTTACCAGAGGAAAAATAATGAGTCGGTAAAATACACGTAATGTCGAAATGTTTGACAGTGTATAACTCCACATTCTCCAAGTTCCATGCTCTGCCGAACATTCACAAGGCTGACAACTGCCACTACATCCAATTGTAACGTCCATTAACACCCCTACATCAACGCTTTTGAAGTTTGTGACATGTAAATCTACTTTAATAAAAGCTTTTTACGGCCCGCTACATCCGATTGTTGCTCTATTTTCGACTTATATGTCATTAAACTGACATGGGACGAGTGTAGATAACGAATGTGACTATATCTTGAAGGCCGCAAAATCATAACATCAATGACACATGCATATGTTCCATATATTACAGATAATAATAATTGCAGTGTAAGTGTTAGTGATGATGACTGTGAAAGGTATATACGTAGGTAAATAAGCTGTAATTGAAGTATTATAAGAGTATTTTATACAATTTTATATTTTTTGTAGCATCGATACTTAATTTTCCCAAACTTGAATTTGAAATAAAAAAATCTCTTTTCTGAATTGTATTTTTTCTTTTATTGAATTTAAAAATACCCCACACCTTTTGTAGACACCCTGGCGCGTCCACGGACGGAAGGCGTTCACGCTGGCAACTATTTCTTCATTTCATTACAGAAATAAGGGAATTAAATCATTTACTAACACATACATATTAATGGTAGCTGTGATGTAAATGCAAGAAGTTTAGAAATATATCTTCTAAATAGTGTCGATCATGTGTTTGAAAACTATATCATTTTGTTCCATTTATTTTTATTTGTGACCCCACTCACAACTGGTGCCAGAGCAGGTTTCTACTAGAGTAATCTTCGCCAAGGAACATCGCAGCCACTGTAACCGTCCGGACGACGTCACCTCGCTCACATTACCATCGTCGGATTCCGTCATGCAACCGCCGAGACCGCCAACCATCTCCGATGAATACCATCCAGCCATAGACCAAGTGAAAGCGATCTGGAAGTTCATCTCTTTGAAAATTTAACTGCCACTACTTATTATTTCCCTAACAGCAATTATTAATATGGTCACTAATAAAAAAGTTGGTAGACACAGCACTATATGGTATTTATCAGAATAGTCGTGGACAGTACGAATTTTAGAAATGTATCTTCTAAATCATGTTTTTGAAAATTATAAGAATTGCAAGAATCATTATTATAATAAATATGGTGACGACACAAATAATAAAATGGCGAGATCGTCCGGACTTTACTCTTATATATTTGGTAAAACATTAGCCACTGAGATTATATATAAGAAATAAACATTAATATTTTTATTATAACTTTAGGGGCCTTATAGAATGTAATTAAAAAATATATACACAAAATATAAACGACAAGGAAACAAACAATAGAGCAGATACTTAAATGATCATCTTCTGGAATTAGATGTTTCAGCGAAACCTGAAAAAACTCAAGAAACTCAATAAAAATACGACGTTCTCAGTTTTCGGTTAGAGGAGTGCCAGCAACGCGAGGCTCAACAGTTAGACAACATAATCTTTGGCACTTAATTTTCTAAAACTTTATCCAAAATTAGAAATAGAAAAATCTCTTTTCTGAATTAATTTTTTCTTTTATGGAATTTAAAAATACCCCACACCTTTTGTAGATACCCTGTTATGCTACATATTTTAGCAAATTTAATTATTGTACTTGTAAAAATAAAAAGTGGTATATCAATCATTTTAATTATTATAAATAAAAAATACTTTTAAATTAATATGTTGTAATGTATTGGGGTTTTATAGAAATATAATGTAGACACGACTAACGGTGTACAATTCTAGTTCCCCAAGTTCCATGCCCTTTCTAAAATACACAAATCAGAGGTTCCACTATTTCTTCATTTTTTTATTCTGCAGGTAATAGTCATTATCCGTTACAGTACCATTACAGAAATAATGGAATTAAATCATTTACTAACACATATTAATTGTAGCTGTGATGTAAATTTCTAGAAAAGCAAGAAAATACTAAGATCCCCAGAAACATAAAGAAGAGTGAAAGAAGCAGAAACCAATAGGAACAGGGAAATTGACATTGCGAACAACGATACAATGGAGGAAGTAAAACAAATGATGATAGAATTAATGAGGAAGATGGACGAAACCATGTCAGAAGAGATCTTCACGAGATGAAGACCGAAATGGAGAAAAAAGAAGAATGAAGACATTGAAAAATGTGTGGAACAAATTTAAAAAAATTATATAGTAATTAACCATGTTTTAAAAAGTGATGCGTTAATTTCTTTCGGCAGTGTAGTTGTGTAATCTTGTGTGAAACAATTTCATAAATTTTCTGACTAATGCAATAATGAGGACATTTTTTTTATAACGCCCTCTCCTTAAGAAAGATAACTTCTTTTAAATTCTCAGACATGAATGATCAAGCAGCGTATGCCGAAATAATCGAGTTGCAGGTGATAATGGGCCACGACTGCCAAAACTACCCAGGAAATACTCAGAAAGAGTAAGTTATTGCAATTTCTATGCAGATATCTCAGCAACTATTAATAAGGTCAGTAATAACAAAGTTGATAGATACAGCATATATGGTATTTATCAGAATAGTCGTGGACAGCACGAATTTTAGAAATATATCTTCTAAATAGTGTTGATCATGTTTTTGAAAACTATAAGAATTTCAAGAATCATTATTGTAATAAATATGACGACGACACAAATAATTATATGTCTCCGGCGAGATCGTCCGGACTTTACGCTTATATATTTGGTAAATCATTAGCCACTGAAATTATATATAAGAAATAAACATTAATATTTTTATCATAACTTTAGGGGCCTTACGGAATATAATTAAAAAATATATACTTAAGGACAAGGAAACAAACAATAGAGCAGATACTTATATGATCATCTTATGTACAACAACATATAAATGCCTTTTAGTTGATGCTGAACGGATCTGAGTATGTAAAGGCGACTGCTATAGAAGGATGTTTTACAATGCACTAGCACAATGTCATAGTCACAGTGCAAAGAAAAGCTATACAAGAAATTCAATTGTCAGGATATTATTCTGGAATTACATGTTTCAGCGAAACCTATGAAAACTCTGCTCAAGAAACTCAATAAAAATACGACTGTACAAGAAACTACAGATAACTTGGAAATTCTTATAATTCCTCCTGTAAATTTCAGTAAAGAAAAGACGACCACCGACACCAAGCAAGCTTGCAACAGCTACAAAGGAAGTAACGGAGACAGGATCTGCAGATTACTTCGGCAATTACCAGCCGCCCCACTAAATCATATTTTTTGTACTTCGTTATAGTTAAAATGCATTTTTGGATCATCTGGAGAATCATAGGTCGTAATTCACTGAAGCACGAAAAGCTGTTAGAAAGAAAAAAGTGGTTATAGAACCTGGAAAAAGCGAAACAAGAGAGGATATAGTTGGTGCATGCACAGTCTCAGTCATGTACCTCTAGGCAAGCGAAAAGACAGAAGAAAGACAATAGGATAAATCAGAAAAGACGGAGAGATTCCAGCGGAGATGATGATACTGATGATCCAGTATTGACAGAAAAACCTGAAAATTGGTTAAATAAAGTAACTTTGTTTTGCGGTCCATTTTATGCAATTTATAAGTTTTCCACAGTAGAAGCTACTATTTTAATGGGTTAATCGTGGTCCTAGTGCTGAAAATATAGATTATCCCGTTAACTTAATTCTAGAATCTCATAATTTAGTTGCTACTACTATTAATAATATTATAGCTAATATTAACGATGCAGATCGTACTCCTACGTTAATGGAGGCGATCGTTTGGTACTATCCCTTTCTGAGGCCCTGCTGATATATAGAGATACTGCCATGCCTGAGTTACGTAATGTGATGCAGGAGTTTCTAAATAGAACTTCTGCTAATATGAGGTCCACGAGAACATTACCAAATTGTAATATGACGATGCACTCTAACCCAATGGTACCCCTATATGTATGGCTGGCTTTTCGAATGACGAGTATCATATTTATAATAAACATAGAACTTGAATTTAGTCCACTCTGATTTAATAAGTAATTATCTTGTATTTCTAACTATCATCCCGGTGTGTATGTCTCGTCACGACTCGCAGGCAAAGTGATCTCTTACCGCTTACGCCACCCCAATAGTATTCGATAATGCGAGAACAATTGAGCTAAGTATAACACATGTAAGTTCTAATATAAAATCATACACTAAACCCCGTAGTCGTGACACAGTAAGTAAAGTAAAATGTGCGAAGACGATAAAAATACAACATGAGTACTCAGGTTGATCAGTCCGGATCACAGGCGGGTGAAGGAATAATAGTATTAGAAGAAGAAGCAGTTACTTTTGCAATAAATAGGAATGTGGGAAATGTCCGTATATACATGCTTGACAACATTAATTCATACTCAATAGTCACAAGAGCAATAATTAAAGATAAAGAAATATCAAGAGTGCCAGTTCCAATATCATTCATTGAGGCCAACGAGTTACCCTCAATGTATAGTTTTAACATAATCAATTCAAATAGTTTTACTCATCGGAAAGACAGGCCAGTTCCTTACGTACTGGTCCAATTCAATCAAGAATATGGTAGTATAATGCAAGAATTGAGCGGTACATTCGACTGCTTCATATTTAGAGAATTGTATCAATTTATAGCAGTCGTAAATTTCCTAAGTAAGCATGGGGCTATATTGCTAAAAGGAGCTCGGGTGAAAACCCAGATTTCGTCACTTACTCGAAAAGTTTTAGATTTTTCAAAAATGGGCAACCGTGATTTAACTGCATTATTTAATCGCGTTCATGATGAACGTGTAAGGGAAGTTCTGATGGCGCAGTTAAGTAGTACATTCATGGAACGCGATACTCCTGTGATACCCGAGGAGTATTTGCATGATTTACCACCATCATATAGTGATAGCAATCAAAATTTTAAATACATTACAATCCCAATGTACGGATTCGAGAAGAATTTGTTGAATCTTGGGTCAAGATTGTTCGAAGGACAATTTTATCATCCAGTTGAAATGTTGGATGATATAAAGCGGAGAATTCCAGGTACTATTGTTATTAGTCCGGTATTGCAAGACGAAATATACAATAATTCAACCCCAGCATCAAGAATTAATAGGTTACTCTTTGGAAGAGAGCAAAATGCTATCGTGTACGTAATGCCAGGGATACTAGATAAGTATAGGGAGATAATCAGGAGCTTAGTGGACATATCATTGGAGATGGACTCACTATCAACTAGTCGTAGGAGTATTCAGAGGCTGGTACAATTTAATTCCTCACAATACAGGACCGGTGACGATATAAATGAATGAATAAGGATTTAAATTTCACTCTTAATAACGAACCATATGTTATTTGGGATATATAATACAAACGCAGACGTCTTAAGTCGCATAAAGTTAAATAATGTTATTAAAGAGCGGAAGTAAATGGTATCCTTATTTGATTCTCCTCACTTATTTAAAACTCTTCGAATTAATCTCTTGAATAAGGATTTAAAGTTCACTCTTAATAACCAACCATATGTTATTCGGGATATATAATACAAACGCAGACGTCTTAAGTCGCATAAAGTTAAATAATGTTATTAAAGAGCGGAAGTAAGCGGTATCCTTATTTGATTCTCCTCACTTATTTAAATGTCTTCGAATTAATCTCTTGAATAAGGATTTAAAGTTCACTCTTAATAACCAACCATATGTTATTTGGGATATGTAATACGAACGCAGACGCCTTAAGTCGCATAAAGTTAAATAATGTTATTAAACAGCGGAAGTAAGTGGTATCCTTATTTGATTCTCCTCACTGATTTAAAAGTCTTCGAATTAATCTCTTGAATAAGGATTTAAAGTTCACTCCTAATAACCAACCATATGTTATTTGGGATATATAATACGAACGCAGACGCCTTAAGTCGTATAAAGTTAAATAATGTTATTAAAGAGCGGAAGTAAGTGGTATCCTTATTTGATTCTCCTCACTTATTTAAAAGTCTTCGAATTAATCTCTTGAATAAGGATTTAAATTTCACTCTTAATAACCAATCATATGTTGCAAATGGCTTCATATTATAAATGGATTTTATTTAAACGCTGACCACCGTACTAGTGTTTTGCTTTCAAGTGTAACTTGTGTTTTACCTAGTCTAATTAATAAATTAAAGGTTTCAGTATGCATGAAAGTTTTTAGTCATAAATGGTTACTGCTATTGATTGGTTCGCTCGCCCTTGTTAGGAATGATAACCGGGCTGATGGTCTAGGTAGATCAGAGTTTTGCGACTTGCAATGAACTGTTTGATAAGTAAGAATTCTGCAATTAATAATGATAATATTGTAACTTGGTTTAAAGCTACTCGCGCTCTTTATTTTATTATTCACAATTTTGTAACACCCCATTCCGTTTATTTTAATTGTATAGACGATGATTGTGCAGGGATTATTTCATCTGTCAAAAATTTCATCAGTCGGTGTAATGTAGAATCTTTAGTTAATAATCTTTAGTTAATCATATTCCTTCATGGAACGCTCCTGATGTTCCCTTAAATGTGATCCACTTCATCCTTTAGAAACTTGTGCCTTAGGATATCAGTGGGTTGCTAAAGAAAATTATCACAAATTTCCGGTTGTGCCATCTGCATCGGAAATATTTATCATGCTGGCGATATCTTTTCCGAACATATTTTGATTAGTTTGCGGGAAAAACCGATAGACTCAAGCACTGATATTTATTTCAGTGCTTGGTTTTATAGTATTTTTTTATTTTTTGCTTTTCCTTCTCTCATTTTAAAGCATTTTTTCAAATTTAAAATCTTATTTTCTAAATAATGTAGAATTTCCATTTCAACATTTAAATGCTTTAAAAGGAAGTAATTGTAGGTTTTTTTTTAATTGCTTATTTTTCATTACGTCAAAAATGTAAATTATCTTCTTGATGGTCTAGCTCCGGACACCGGTAGTAATAGAGATTGTGTTTGCTTAGCTGCTTTAATCTCATGCCATAGTATATCTAGATATCCAGACATTATTGAACCCGAGACGATATTTGGAAGATTCACATATGGATGTGATTCTCTAGTATCAAAGAAAACAATATGTGCACCACGAGCTACGCTGTTAATAGAGGTATCGCACCGCGTTCAACCCATTGAGAAAGAAAGAAAACATTCAAATTCTATATATCCCTCTATCTGGTGAGATAGCTCACAGGAATAGGACAACAGAAGGAAATAGATGATGAAATTTGCATAATGGAAGAATTGTAATTTTTACAAAATATCCTATTTTCGCAATGGTCGAGCTTATATATTTATTTCTTTAATGTACCCTTAAATTATATCATTTTATTTTTTAGGCTTGCATAATTGGACAACAAATGCTATAAAAATCATAATAGTAATTCTATATGAATGGAAAGTGATATAATTGCTGAAGAATTTAAATCTAGTATTAACATGTATGGATTAAAATATCTAAAATTAGTAGCAGACGGTTATTGCAGTGTTCATAAGAAATGATTGATTGAGAAATCTTATGACAATGAGATTGTGGAAAAAATTGAATGTAAAAACCATCTACTCAGAAATTAAAAAAAAAATTAACGCATATATCTGGTATGCGTATAATATATAAAAAATAAAACAAATATTAGTTTAAAATTATGTTTACAAAAGAATTGTGGGAGAGGGAATTGAGATGTCTTGGCTGACAATGTCTCTGCAATGCTTCCACTTTTTACTCAAGCACCTTCGGTTTGATGACACAGAAACCAGAGAATATAGAAAGTTGTCTGTTAAATTAGCACCGATAAGGGACATATTCACAATATTTGTAAGTAACTGCAAAAAAGCATATACTATTAGTTAATATGGTACAATCGATGAGAAACTCGCAAGGATTTCGGGGAAGATACGGATTCAAACAATATAATCCCATCCAAGCCAAACAAATACGACATAAAAGTATTTGCACGTGTTGATGCCAAAACAAGATACACTTTAAATTTAGCGCCATACGGAGGGTCATTATTGTGTCAAGAATGATGCAGCTAGTATTGTAACAGGTTTGATTACCCCAATCTCTATTACAAGTAGGAACAAGTGAACATTCAGTTTACGACCTTTGACCTCATTGGAGTAGATTAATAAAATAATAATATTTTCTTAAGAAGTAAAGTAATTAATTTGGAATGTTTAGGAGATTTTTTTAACGAACCACTTTTATTTCAAATAAATTATTTTTGAGAATTATTTTAAATTTCGATTTAATATTAATTCATTCATTCGGAAAGTTTGATGGTGCCCAACAGATAATTGTTACTAATTAATGTTAGTATCGTTTGTTCGTCAATTTGTTCGTTTAACCAACCATTATTTTCGTTTATCCACCGTTCACAATTTTACTATATTTTTTATTTTTTCTTTAATTTCTGATCATGAACACCAGAAGTGGGAGCGTCCAATTCCTTGCGCCATAGCTGCAAATGTTCCCGCCTTGTCGGGACCAGTAAGCGACGACTCAGACGTCGCGTTGTTTGGACCCGAAATGTCACCATCGAACACTGGAGGAATCTCTCAAGTTATTCAGAAGAAAGTTCACGAGAACTTCATTACTTGGAAATCGATGGGAGAGAGAAGTTTCCAAATCATGAAGCTGGAACTATTCCAGTTCGAAGACGTGGCTCGTCTCTCCAGGAAAGATTAGTGGAAACATACTTTACACCGAAGTACTACAGTAATTTCATTTCCTGCAGCAGATCAAATGACTCTCTCCAAGCAGATAGAGAATCAGATATGCAAGCAGATGAAGGATCTTCTCGGAATACAAAAAGAAGAAAGGGGGACGTAAGCATTCAACAATTACGTTTAGTAACCAATTATGTTCCCCATTAAGTTTTATTCTGAGTACCAGCTATTTTTACAATTCTCCATTCAAGTACATGAAGAGAAGCTGCTATATCCATCTTGTTGCAAAGTCTTCAAAAAACGCTCAGAACGAAAATGTTTTCGACAAGTACTATAATTAGATAGACACTGATATACGGAAGCGAAACATGGACATTGGACAAGAGACTTAAAAGCAAAATACAATCATCAGAAATGAAGTACTTAAGGAGGATAGAAGGTATCGCCAGAATTGACAGAATACGAAATGACCAGGTTCGAAGAAATCTACATATAGAAAGTATACAGACAACCATAGAAAGGAAACAACTCGGATGGTATGGACACATAATCCGCATGCCAGAAGGGAGACAAACAAAAATTGTATGGAACACAAGAATACAAGGAAAGAAAAGAAGAGGTAGACCACACAAAACGTGGGAAAACAACATAGATGAAATATTAACGAGGAATGGCATTAGATGGCAGGATGCAAAGAGGATGGCGGCAAACAGGAAGGACTGGAAGGAATTCCTACAGAAAATTCAATAGATTTATATTTGTTTTAGATTGATTTAAAATACGATTTATTATTGTTTCAAGGAAACAACACTGCGATGTCAACAAATTCATAATCGATGTGTTATACATTTTAGATTAAAAAATTCCTATGGAAATTTTTTATTTGACACTGTTCTTTCATTTATGATTTGGTAAGGTATGATTGCAAATTTTAATAAATACATTTCTTGCCCATTGCAAGACTGTAATCAGAAAATAATATTAATGTGGAACGAACCAAATGGCGAAATACCTGCTCTTGACACGATTAAAATGTTCAACGCTAACCTACTAGGTTTCAAACCCCTAGGAGCACGGCGTCCCGAGGCCAAGAACCTGGCCTTCGACTGCGGCATCACAGATGCTGTATTCCCTGAAAATCCAGCAGACCCTGGATTCAACCACGACTTCTTGCTCTCTATTTCAAGGGAAGTAAGTAAGTTCAAGACTTTCAAAACCACGGAAGTCTCATTCTCCACTCTCACTGAAGTAGGATCTCAATCCCAACTATTAGTAGAGCGTCCAGAAGCCCAGGCCGGCATACTCAACATCAATGATTTGCAAACGACTTCATCATCCCTATACTCGGATCCTCCCTCGACCTTTGGCACAGCGATATTCTTCGATGCCCAGCTTAATACAAATTTCAACTTCTACCTCATCTTCCGGTATTGAACGGACCACTACCACGTTATCAACAATTGCTCCTACAGCACTGCCCGTTGCCGATGTTCCCGTCTAAAACAAATCCTCGGAAGTCGATTCACCGGACGACGAACAATTATTTAGAACAGGAACTTTGTCAAAGAGAACCTCAAAAATCTCCTTTCGTATAGAGAAAACCGCGAAAGAGATTAATTACCTGGAGTGTGGGTTCGAAGTGGCCAAACTCCGTCCGTCCAAAAAATGCGCAGTCAGCGACTAGAGATATTGGTAACGGAACACCAGCATACGAATTCAGTATGATGTGACTTCTTCATCAGAGGATCCACTTCAACAGCGCCTGAAGGCGATTTTCAAAATACTCAATCTAAGGATGGAGAATAAAACGAATAGCAGAAAGAGGAAAAAGATGTAGTTTCGAAATTTGGTTGAAGAATCACGTCAGTAGTCCTTTATATTATATTTTCTTTAAATAGATACAATATCCAAATTAAGTTGAAACAAATTAATTTCGGCCGAAAAAGCATTTACGATGGTTCTTTGTAGAAAATATAGATTAACTTGAAAATCAATGTTGCCTCATTTTGAACAAAATGGCTTTCAATTCGACAAGACGGTTTCAAGATGATGGGTTAGAGAAAATAATTAAATTTACGGATCATGTCGTGTTTATGACAAGAGAGATGCATAGAAAATGGAAGCAGCCTATTTCTTATTATTGCCTATAGATTATGAAAGGTGTGAATATAGCAGTGGCATTAAAAACAAGAATTTTTATATTATTTATAAATTTTGCCGTTATTGCGGATTTTGAAGCGTATGAGAAATAATTTGTTGTGCTGACGTTCAGTTTCAATGGCAGATCTGATCACTTATGAGTAAGATGGAAATAATTTTAACATAAAAGCATATAGGTTCTGGTAAAATAAAATTAATGAAAATTAAGATAGCAGCCCGGGTGTTTCCCCACACTGTGTCTGCAAATATGAAACGGACCATTGAACATTGTAGTAATGTACATGTTACAGATGGTGATAGCTCATCACAACAATGCATTGGCATGACACTACGGAATTCTACGAATCCTGCCAAATATACAAAGTACCAGTAGTAAGGAACGCGAAACAGCATCAGTGCGCACATAAAGAATTGCACCGCCTGTCGGAGAATAAGATTTTCAATGTAAAGCCTTACTGCAAACTCCTTTGCCCAATCGACAATAAGAAGTACTGGCGTTTGATTTATTTGGATCACTTCCCATAATGCCAGACGAAAAGATGGCAATATTGATTGTAGGAGATTTGGTATCCAGATCAATCGAACTATTCGATCTAGAGCGGCTAAATGGTGCTACTCTCATCGAAAGAAACTACCGACGTTGCGTCTTCTCACCTCGAAAGCGATAAGTGTAAGCAATAATACAAACAACTCCGATTGATCGTAAAAACCGAGACTTGAAAACACATTTAGGTATACCTGTTGGCGACCAACAAGACTCAGCAGCTAAAATGTGAACTGCCACCCGTGTGTCCATGAATTATGCCATTTGTCAAACCACAGGATTCAGAGCAATTTACCTCGCCATCATAAGTGTGCTGTTTACACACATACCAGGAATACACGCCAATATTCGAACCAGAGAGTTTCTTTGCCGAGATTACCCCCGATATTTTACTAATAAGTAATTACCGTCAACAAGACAACGAGATGGAAGATTACGGACAAGACATTCAGAAAAAAAACATGCCGACCGGCAGACATCCTAACCCTTCTATGGGGGGAAATGCATTTAGGCACCGTTTCGGCTTTCTAGCCGGGGTGTGTCGGACCAAACTTGCAATACCGACTGAACCCTAACCCTTGCACTGAGGCGGCGCCGTTGGCATTTGACAGTCGTCGGCTCTCTTTATCTTGTGCATCCATTAAGTGATTTTCAAGCTCTCTCTCATACGTCTCCTTGGTCTTCAGTACTTTGCCAATCCAGGATTGGATTGCTTTCCAGTTGCTTTCAGCACAAAGCATTGCTTCGACTACGTTATCTGGGTATAACTCCATTCCCACTGCCGCACGAAGTTTTTCCGTAGAAAACAGTAGGCACAGGAAAAGAAAGTGTGCTCGACGTCGTCTATTGCTGGGCAGAACCAGCATAGACGATCTGTGGCAAGTTTGAAATTATCCAAATAATGCTTGAAACATCCGTGCCCGGACAGGAATTTGTCCCAATCCAATCTACGAGAGATTAACGAGTATGGGTATCAGGTTATCAAGTAAGCAACGCTCAAAAAAGATTTACCAATAGTGGCTCCCCATAGTGAATGACCCTGCCATGGACCAGCCTTCTACTCCTCTACGAACCTACCCCACCTGGGCGCCAACAGCCTACCTAGGTCAGATACACCACCAGAGCTCATTACTCTTACGACGTCGAGGGCGTCCCCGCAAGGACAAGAATTCTAAATTGCTGGATAAATCGACGAGACGCCATTATTATTGTAAGCAATTGTCTCTTCTTTGTCGGTGATAATTTGTAGTGCATTTAAATATTTACAAAATCACCACCCATTATTTCCACCAATACACGTTACAATTTTTTTTTAAATTACTAAATGTGTTTCATTAGTTCAGTAGTACATTAATGAACTAAGTATTTATTACAGATGTCGATTTTTGAGGAGGAAATTTCATTGTCAAAAGGTGTATTGAAAACGTATAATTTTAGGTTGATTGCCACATTTTGAAATATAATTTTAGGTTGATTGCCACATTTTGAAATATAATCTTACGGGTTTACTTTTATAGTTACGGGTTAATTGGTTTAAAAAATGGTGAAAATATCTACCCAACTTACAAAATCCCTTTTTGTAATTATCCACACTAACCTACCACTCTCAAACGGATCAGCGACAGAACACTGAGAACCAAACATAAGAACCTAAGGACATAGAGAAATAAAACAAACAAGCGTATTTATTATATAACTGAATTGCTTCAGTAGATAAAGAGGAAAGAGGAATGGCGGTGCTTATAGCGGCACTTTCTCGCTTCCAATAACACCGTTATAAGATATAGGTGGCATTTTATAGAGACTGGCATGCCACTGCCAGACTCACCACATCCTGTTAGTGTTATTCTGCCAAAAATCCATTCTCTGTAAATTTTCTCTTAATATTCGTGTGATGTATCACAAGTAATTTTAAAAATACTGATGACCTCAGGAAGGTACCAGCTTTAATTGTCTGTGCACTAGCGTCATGCTATATATGTTTGTTCTGGGCGCGTGTTCCGGAATGGAACACGACTTATATAGGCCTTATTTTATTGCGATGCTTGTTTTTTTTCTTAGATAGAACAATTTCGGTTCGATAACGTCGGTCAACGCTAAATCTGACATTAATCATAATGGAACTTGCAACACGTCATCATATCCTTTAAATTATAAAATGGGCCGTACTGAGGACACATTGCTGCGCTAAATATATCCTACTGAATTATTTTAACCTCCTTTGGAATAATTACGTTATTCATACGCCATTTTCAAACGATGTTTGAACAATTCAAATCTTCATGGCAATTTAGGAAAACTGCTAAAACAGTTTAATGGTGTACTCAATTCCACATCCAGTTTTCCAAAGATATCAGCGGGTAATAGGACGAGGTGTAGCCTGTCGAGATGAGATCAGCTGTATGCATCTGTAACAATGGAAATAAGATATAAGTAAAACATTAATATACGGTGAATTTAAAATGGATTCCGAGATTTTAGATATAATGCACATCTAATTTTAAATAAAAAGTGATTGTACTCTATTTCTAAAATGTATAATACTGAAAGGATCTGATTATTAAGTAAAGAATAGTGATTTTCTAATTCGTTGTACTTGTAGTAGAGATGTACAAACACAGTGCTTAGTGCACATGGAAACTTTCTAATGGTAAAATCGACTGCTGCGATTTTTTATGGAAATTACAGCTTCGAGTACCGCGACTATTATCCCAGAATTGTAAAACGTTTCCGATTCCTACAGCCAAAAACAATTTGCCCTAAAAAGCTCCTCTAACGCATATGCATAGAAATGAACTATATACTGATATAATGCACGATAGAGGTCAAACTATGTTATAGTTATTAACAGTTGGACAGTGAGATTGTTACAATTATATTTATATATCTGCACCCACTACAATTTGTTTTGTAATTTGGTTTGTGTGTGCTGGGTGATAAATATGTTTTATTGCTTGTCACCTTATATTGTTCTTTTATTGGTATGCATTGTATTAAATTACATTGTTACAACATGTCTTTACTATATATCTATAGTGACCCGCAACACATAAACAAACGATTCCACAATATTTGGATTGTATAAGTCACCCCAATTGGACAGTACGCAAAGGCGTATGGGATCTTAACGTACACAGCGGTTATGCGGCTTCTATATTGATGTTATATTAAAACTTGTTTACATATATTTAGTAAATCAGACCATCGCACATTTTGAAGAGAATCTTCAGAGAAAGAGTACCCAACGTTAGAATTGAACGGTTTCAGTATAGTAGAGTTTGCATTTTTTGTTACAACAAATTAAAGAATTCGATTCGCATGAACCATTTGGATGATCTTTACAGACATGTAACGAAAGTAGGTATGGTTTACATTCCCAATTCACTCTGAAATGCAGAATATGTCATATAGAAAAAACACTACAGACAACAAAAAATCAAATAATCAGAGTGTTACGCTGGTAGATTTGAATACGTGAATTCGATGTATCCAATTTAGCTGTATCTGCAATGATTAGTTTCGGAAACGGGTTTGCACAATTAGAATAAATCACGAGCCCAATAAATATGCCTTGTATGTCGAATCCAGCAAAACCAATTGATTCTTCGCATTCGTCAAACCGCTTGGGAAACCATGAAAATGGCATGAAATGACGAAAAAGCTAAAAGGAAGGAAATTTAACAACCGATGGCATTCCGTGTATAACTGTCGTAATGCTAGGTTTAGACTGGCGAGAAATCTCGCGCGAGTTGCTGTCGGATACTGCTGTGGCGTATGTAAACACCACAGCAAGTCCGCTTGTCAGGACTTGCAATAGACTTTCGGGACTTTTTCCAGGCAGCATCACTTGCTAGTCTAAACACTTGAAACTGCACTCGCGCGATAACTTGCAAAACATAGAAACGATTTCGTTATTTCGGCGAGTTAAGTTGCAAGTTATTACTACGATTAACACATGGCGCCTACGGGGAAAAAAATAGTAGGACAACGACGTACAAATGTCGATTGTATAATACTCTTTAAATTCTTTACGATTATATCTGCCTTGTTTTTGAATCTTTGGGCCAAATATAATTGAATCGGTAGTTTGAAGAAGCGAACAAGCGCCAAAATAATTATGAAATTATATTAAATAATAATAATAAATTCCCAAAACCCTGTAATATATTTAGCCAATACACTAACGGGATATGGTTGCTACATTACACTTTCTGGAGCGGTAAGAATAATATATATTTAATTTTGTCAACGAGCTTACAATATACTTTTAGACCTGTATTATTGGACAACAAAGTTATATACTTAGCAATTAGAAATAAGTATTTTTGTGAAAGATAAGAATCAAAACATGAATTGTGTCCTGGTCATATATACTATAAGAACTGGCAGGGCACATCTACAAGTATGGAAATGGATATGATTGTGGAAGGTTGTCATATAAGTATTCAACTGCATGGTGTTATGTACAAGAAATTAATAGGAGACGGAGACA
The DNA here is from genome assembly GCA_963942505.1 of Lordithon lunulatus. NCBI lineage: Eukaryota > Metazoa > Arthropoda > Insecta > Coleoptera > Staphylinidae > Lordithon > Lordithon lunulatus. The sequence goes on along the minus strand of OZ012667.1, from coordinate 43,031,420 downwards.
GCAGTGTCTATAGAAAATTATTAGAAACCAGACCATATAATAATATTATTTTTGAGCAAATAGAATGTTACAATCATTTGCTTAGAAATGCAAAGAACATATAAAAAGATTGCGGTTGTCAGTCCAGTGTGCTATCAAGCTTCATAAATTTAATACCGTGGAACAGGAGAAGCAGGTTGTGAATTTGCAGCGAGTTTGCAACAGTATAAGTGACGTTTTTTGTGCATAAATTCAATATTTCTGCAAAGGGTCTAAATCGATTCAAAAGAATTGGGTTCCCAAAATGAAGATTTGTTGCTTATACTACGATATACAGGCAACAGTATATTGCCTGATTCACATTACACCTATTCTAATTTATGACGTAGGCAACAACGCTGCTGAATGTTATAACAGCGTCCTGGTCAAATTTATTGGAGGTAAGAGATTGAATTACCCTGGCAGAATTATTCTTTTGTAGTGCTCGGTGTGAGGCGGCTGTTATTTATAATAGTAAAGACCAATATCAATATACCTTACAAAAGGCATACACAGACCAGAGACCTAATGCCTACACTAAAAAAATATCTAATAAAAGACAATTAAGACACAATTATATATAATCCCATGTAAAGAACAAAAGGACAGCAATTATTTTCTGCGGATAAAGATTACGGGCAAGAAGCAATGATCGTCAGATGCTTCTGGCCCATAATCTTTATCCGCAGAAAATAATTGCTGACTGTTACCTTGTCAAATACAGAAAAAAAATTATTTTAACAGAATTACAAAATTTAACAAAAACAAGGGGTCAGGGCAGCAACCAAGCATGGAAAGAGGAAATGCTGAACAGATTGACAGCATCACATTTCGGAAGAATATGCAAAAAATGTTAATATACTAAAGCTGATAACATTGTAAAATGTTTATTATATAGGTCGTTTCGGGGAAATGTAGCAACAAAATATGGAATTGATCATGAACCTTTTGCAATTCAAGAATTTCAAACAAATTCTGGCTTGCAAGCAAATAATTATGGTCTTTTACACAAATCTTTTTATTTAGCAACAAAACCTGAGGGCATCATTCATAACAGATCAAGTTTGTAAGTGAAGTGCCCTTATAAGGCAAGGAATTCCACGATAGAGAAGTTTGTCAACATATTAGTTTTCATGGAAATTTGGGATGTGGAAATTCATCTTAAAAAACATTGTGGTGCTTTATAAGATGAATTTTATTTTCAATTTCGGGGGCAATTGGAAATTACAGATTTTGAAACCTGTTGGTTCGTCGTCTGGTCCAAAAGATATTTTGTGGAGGAAGCACGTAAGTATGAAATAATTATTTATTTCCAATTCTGGAATAGTAAAATGGTAGAAAAACTTAACATTTCAAAATTTGAAAAACACATTTATGAGTTAGTTTACCTAAGTAGGTGTTGGTAAAGTATTGCAATCGTGTCAAAAATGTAATTCATTGTAAGACCATCTTTCATAACGTGCGTGCGATCAGCTCCTAGATTGGTGCAGTTCTACTTGTTTTAAATAATTGTTAATAGATACGCCATTGTGCAAGGGATCAGAGTGCGAGGGTGAGTAAGAGTAACACAGTGGCCGTTGGAGTTTTTTAGACTGGGCCAATTATAACCTCACCAATTGTTTATTGCTTCTAGTTCGCTTGGTGAGATTGGCAACCTGATATACACTGTTGTGTTCGCAAATTTGAATGTGTTGTAAATTGTACTTATTTGTTTATTTTCTTCTTTGATCACCCGAATCCGTGGTCGTCCGTTTGAGTTAACTGTCAGCACAATCGACTCCAGACGCTTTCGTTTATCACTCGTTACCAGCCCAAAAACTCCAGAGCGATAAACGAAAGCGGTTTTGTGCACGCTAAATAAATGCCAGACATAATTATATCAATATTTAGTACTAATTTCAGGAATTGAGCTGGCTTAGAAGAGCCCAGAACAGCTCTCGAATAATAAACGAAAGCGGCTCCTGTAGTGTCAAGTGTGTGTCCCTGTGAATTCTCTGTATATTCATATATTATATTAATTTCTTTCTAGTTTTATAAACTCATACTATGACTATTTTCTGTAAATATTGTAAGGACGTAATTCACCCACGTGCTTACACGGAATCTATCAAATGCACGAAACGCAGTTTAAAGGTTCATGGAAACGGTTCCAACTAGGGTTCTAGTACCAAATTTGTGTGTAAAGATTGTGTTGTTGATTCGGATGGTTGCACATTTGCTAGAGTAGAAGAATTAATAAATAATAGTTTTATGAAATTTGAAGAACTGTCAACAATTTGCAAGATATAGCAGCTAAGATATGTGTCTTATCTGATAGAGTAAATATACTCGAGGCGAATCAAAGTGACTTGCGCTCGGAAGTTAAAGACCTTAGAATGATAACTCGGAAGATATTTTCGGCAGATCGGCGGAGAAGGTGCAATAATATTTCAATGTTAAGGAATCTTTACGGCAATCTGCACCAGACAGGATAGCTGATGATACCGCTATAATTTCAGATTATAGCCTATAGCTAATACGTCAAGGCCTGTGAAAATAATTCGAGTTGAGCGTAAGTCTGACAAACCTCGTCCATTGAAAATAGTTTACAATAACACATAAGCGTCGATGACTATCCTCCGTAACTAACATAAACTAATGAACAAGGAAATCTCTATAAAGCCCGATAAGACACCTGGTCAAATAAAATACTTACAAAATCTGCAAAAGGAATTTGAAGAACGTAGTATGAATGGGGAAAATGACATTTCCATTCGATACATTAATGATAGACCGTTTATAGCATCTGCGTTTTCAAAAAACGGTTAGTTTCAAATGATGAAATATATTATCAAAATGCGGGAGGGGGGGGGGGGTGATTATCAATACAAAATTGGAGGATTTTCATATCAACGTACAATTGGTAGGTTACGAGATTATAGTTATTGTGGAGACATGACTGTCAGCCCACAATTGCCATTCAGAATTATTATTGAAAGATTATAATATACGAGGCATATCCAGAAAGTAAGAGTACTGAGGCTCTCACGGTCGGAGGGATTTTATTTTCATCATGTTGGCCACACGGCAGTGTAGCCTGACTCCTCCCCTTTGCACTGAGACCGGTTCGAGGTCAGTACGTTGAGAACTGTTGACACGACAACAAGTTTCGTGAATAATGTCAATCCAATCTCCCGCCAAGTGCGAAATACGCGGCGTCGTCCGTTATCTCGTTTGGAAGGGAAAACCTCCATTTGAGTTTTATAATGAGGTGAAAACTGCATATGGTGATAAAGCTATGAATCGTATGAATGTGTACAAGTGGTGTCGCGTAATCGTTTAAAAACGATCATACGCCTGTGCATGAAGATCAGAGGAGCGGAAGACCTTCAATTGTGACTGACGAAATTATACTACACGAAACAATCACAGAAACCCTCGGATATCGGAAACTGTCCGCGAGGTGGGTCCCAAAACAACTGACAGACCAGCACAAGTTGAATCGAGTGGATGCCGGGCAAGAGTTTTTGAGGCGCTGGAAACTCTATGGAGATGAATTTCTCCGCTCCATCGTAACTGGAGATAAAACTTGGGTAGCACACCACACGCCCGAAACCAAAAGACAGTCTCAACAGTGGCGTCACACCTCTTCACCCTCCGCCAAAAAGTTCAAAATCACAATTTCAGCCAATAAAGTCATGGCATCCGTGTTTTGGGACTGTCAAGGCATAATTTTAATCGAATATCTGCCTCAAGGGGAGACCATCAACTCTGCGAGATACTGTGAGACCTTAAAAAAATTGCGGAGGGCGATTCAGAACAAGAGGACACGACAATGCCAGACCACACACGGCCAACGCCACGAAGAAACTGCTCGCCTCGTTTAAATGGGATGTCCTGAACCATCCCGCGCATTCCCCTGATCTAGCACCTTCAGATTACTATCTCTTTACCTCCCTGAAGCTGCACATGGATGGAAAAAGGTTTTTAACCGACGAGGAGGTAAAGGAGGAGTTGGAGAAGTGGACGAAGGAGTTGGCGGAAAACTACTTCGAGGAAGACATAAAAAAAATTGATACCTCGCTACACCACCTGCATAGAGAGGAATGGCGACTATGTCGAAAAATAGCTTTTATTGTGTACTAAAGTTTCACGTAATTTTTTTGTTTAAATAAAACAATTTAACACCTACAAAAATTCAGTACTCTTACTTTCTGGATATGCCTCGTATTTAGAGCAGACAGGAGTAGAATTCCAGTTCCAAAAGTAGAGGTGGAGTATTAATCGCAATCAAAAATTATATTAAAGCACACTTAGTCAACGACCTTCCTGTAACAGTTGCAACTATTTGTATCGGTAGAATTACAAGGCGTCGCATGGATAATAGGTGAAGTATATATACCTCCAGCATCCAACACTCAACTGTATACAACCCATGGCGAAACAGTGGAATATTTAGTAGAGAATACCGTATCAAAATCTAGTTATTCGTGGTGATTACAATTTACCAGAATCGTGTTGGGGTAATAATGACTTAGGAGAAAGCCATTTTCTATCGAATGCGACAAGAACTATATCTGAATCGCTTGCGTATGCAAACTTATTCCAGCAAGACAGAATACCGAATCCTAGAGGAGTTTATCTAGATTTAATATTTTCATCAAGTACATAGACATTAATATGGCAGAGGAACATATTTTTGAAATAAGTAACCATCACATGTATACGATATCTATACCAGTATCAAAAGCAGCGACTACAATGAATTTGTTCCTGATTTTTCCAGAGCGAATTACGACGATATTAATAGGTATCTTGCTGATGCAAACCTAGAAAAACTTATGGAGAATGGTGACATAGACATAAAATGGATTTGCAAGCAAGTTATTTTGAAAGAACAGCATAGTTTTATTGAAGGAAGATCAACCACTACGAACTTGCTCTTGTATCAAGCTGAGATATTGAATGCATTTGAAAATAAATCACAATTGGACGTGGTTTATACTGATTTTCAAAAGGCATTTGATAGAGTACATCATAATGTATTAATTTCAAAACTTCCAGCTATGGGGTTCAGTAATAAAATCATCGATTGGTTTCATAGCTTCTTGTTAGAACACAGTGCGTTAAAATTTACAAACATATGTCAAAGGTTATTAAAGTAACATCTGGTGTGCCATAAGGCTCGCATTGTGGACCAACACTATTTTTAATATTTATCACCGATACACATAAAGTTTTCCTTCATTCAAACTATTTGTTATACGCGGATGATTTGAAAATATTTCGGGAAATACTATCCACAAGTGATGCTAAGTTGCACCAAGACGATCTAGATAGATTGACAATGTGGTGCAGAAGTAATAGTTTATTTCTTAATTTAAAGAAATGTTGCAATCATTTCGAGGCTGGCTACGATTATTGTAAGAACATATTCTCTAGACAATGTGCCGTTGAAATTAGTGGGGTTATTTTTTATTCTAGTTTAACAATTAAACCTCACATAAATACAATATGTATGAGAGCATTGAAGGTGTTGGGATTTGTGACTAGTGTCAAGAGAGTTGAGTGCTCAATATTAGAATTTAATACTGTTATTTGGTCACACTACCAGGTAGGAGTAACTCACAGAATTTAAAGCATCCAAAATAAATTCTTTAGACATCTAATGTATCTCAAAAGGCTGGAGTATAATGAAATAAACAAAAATAGTGTCTCAGTTTTATATAACTTAAACTGCATGGAGGTTAGAAAATTGTCTCTTGATTTATCTTTCTTACATAATCTAATTAAGGGTAGAAGTGACTGTTCGGATATTCTATCTAAATTAAATTGGAACTTTTCATTACCAAGATACTGCCGAAATTCTCACCTTTTTAGATGTAAGAAACATAAGACAAATGGATACTATAATCCGATTTCCAAATTAAGGGGTTATATACAGTTAGATTTTTTTTTAAATCGTTTTTTTTTAAATTTCATTTTCGCAATGTACATATTTTTAGGTACACACACAGAAAATTTCAAGTCAATCCGGCGATTATTTTCGAAGTTACGCGCATATTTGTAAAGACGTGTCAGAGCGCTTGAAAGTAGGAGGCCGGAGCGGCAGCGATTACGTAGTGTTTAGTTCGTTTATATTTTTTCCTGTGATTTTTTCGTGAAAATGAAAGGTTCCAGAGAAAATACAAGAACATACGTAAATTAAGAATAAAAAAGGCAAAAAATGTGCTTAATCCAAAAACAGCTGAAATGGATGAAAGTAGTATTGGTGCAGCTGCGAAAAAATTGAAAATGCAACAGGAAATCTCAGTTCCGCGTGATTCGTCTGTTGAGTATCGAATTTTAAACTTTTATAACAGTGTTCGCAGCAATTTCTGAATACGTGAAGTGTAAAATCTGTGACGAAAATGTTCAGTTTCAAACTGCTTCTGAACGAGAACTTGTAACATAAATTCTAGTCCTTTTGTTGGGCACTCTTATGAAATAAATAGACGATTTTTATTTGTCATGAGAGTTCTCGGATTTTGAGGATTCCGAACACCAAGGTGAGGAAAAAAAACGCGAGGGCATACTTCCTTGTACGGTGTGACATCATTGATCGGACATAATTCTGGAAAAATCATTGATATTTTTGTAAAAAGTGCCTACTGTAAACAGTGTGAAGCTTGGAGCAAGAAATTCATTAGTGAAGAGTATAATGATTGGTATGAAGGTCATCAACATGATTGCACTGCAAATCATTCAGGTTCTTCTGGATAAATAGAAGTCGATGCAGTAATTGAACTGTTCAAGGGTTCAGTTGGAGTGGTGTACAAAAATTACAACGGAGACGGAGACTCCAAAACGTACTCCGGGCTGCACCTTACGATGATCTAGAAGTTATGAAGAAAGAATGTATTGGACACGTACAGAAGAGAATGGGCACGCTACTCCGCGATTGTTTGAAACAAAATGTGGAAACAGTTCATAACAAAACTGGAAAAAAAATTTAAAAAGAAAACTCTTGGTGGAAAAGGCAAACTTACTGGTAAAATTATCGATAAGTTGACAGTTTATTATGGCTTAGCAATTAGGAGAAATTGTGATTCCGTTTATAATGTTATCTGGGCCACATATTATCATTATTGCTCAACGGACAAAAAACCTCAACACGTGAAGTGCCCGATCGGGCCAGAGTCCAGTTGGCAGCGGGCAGTAGCTTTCAAGCATGATTTTACGTCATTGCCACAAGATGTTGCTGAGACTATACTTTCCATTTATTGAAGGTACAGAATCACCATTGTATTATATGAATGCAATAGAAATTTCACTTGGGCCCAATGCCAAAGAGAAGATGAACAGCGCGTGAAGACCTCCGAGAGGGATGAATGGTCTGCAGACAACACCAACTCGAGTTATTAGAAGCTGTTGAAGGGGCGGAGGGTTTATTATATGGCCCTGGAATAGATGACTCGATAAAAGTTGAAAAAAAAAATGTTTACACTATGTAAAGTGCATTTGAAACTTTAAACGCGTTTTTCTCAAAACTGTGTTTTTAAAGTCGGTGACCAAGATTTCTCAGAAACCACTCAATCGATCAGTCTCAAATTTTTACACAAGCTTCTTAAGTATATTTTTTAGTAATTAATCGAAGGTTTTTTCTCACCGATGAATATTTCTTTTTTTATAAACAATTTATGGCAAAAATATTGGTGATAAATCGATTTTTTAATTTGAGAAGCCGCCATTTTGTCAAAAAAAATTGTTGTCCTTCTTGCTTCGATTAATTACAAGATTATACATTACTTTAACGAAATCCGTTTGGTTTTTTCATTTTCGATGATCCAGTCCAGAGATATCGTGGTCACCGCAAGGCGCTTTTTTGAGAGGAGCTCTTGGACATCAGCTATAGCAGCTTTCAAAATTATTATTGTTACAAATAAAAAATGTTAAAAGACAGTTACATGTTACCGTAATAGTTAAACAAATTTTTACATTATTAAATTTAAATGATTTCTCAGGAAACAATCTTGAAAAATCGCCTTTTTTGGGCCTCCTGACTGTATATAACCCCTTAATATGCGCTTATGCAATAAATTGCAAATCCTAGATTCGATGTTTTTACTCAAAGGAACTGTTCGGCTAGGATAATTATCTCCATTACTATACTCGATCACTTGTAATTAATTGTATTTATTTAACTAGTTTGTAAGTGTAATTGTATAATATTTTGTTTGTCCATTTCGAACGCTATATGTATCGTCACTTCTGTATCTCATTTTTATTCAAGGCGTTTGCCATTAATAAAGATTATTATTATTATTATCTCTAAAAAACTGTCGTTGGCCGGTAGTTTTGGAAAAATTACTGTTTCTGAATTTATGTATTCTTACATAGTTATGGTTGAAATAAAAATGTTGAGAACATTCCCAATAATTATATCATATTTTATTCAGAATCAACATAATGGAATTTACCGGTTTCGGTTAATCATAAAATGTATGGTATAGTTAATTGTCGATTAAAAATGTATAGAAAATTAAAAATAATTCTGAATTAAGCAATAGGATACGTAAAGATTTTTGTAACAAACGAGTACAAATTACGTATGTAATGTAAACATATGATTATGTTTTAAATGGATATTTAAAAAAAAAAAAAAATGTATATGTGTGAAAAATAAACTTTATAAAATAAGAAATCATATGTATTATATTTTCATTTTGATTTTTATAATTGATATGAAAATCTGTATACATTCCTAATTTTACTTTATCACTTATAAGAATGGCATGTAAGGGTTGAAACTAGTTGTGTAATTATTGTACGAATATGTAAATATTCAAACAATAAACCAGTAGTGGTATAAAACAAAGAAGTTCTCCTTGTCCCATGTTTTAATGGAATACCACATAGTAAGGATAGCTAACTATATGTTTTAATTTATCTATACTTCTATATGATAAAGTAATCAATGATAGAAAGTAATATTTATCATTGTATATGTATATATCATTCAATACATTTAAAAACATCAAGGTGTTAATTATATTTAAGACAATTAATATGTTTTTTATACCTTCCAACGCAACCCGCTCGTAATATAAAAGCCGCATATATACTATTTATTTATTCCGGCCGGTGATTATTGCTTAAGAGTAAATTGTATGAGATGTCTATATTAAATATAATTTCGGCGCGGCAGACAATCGTTTGATTCAGTTATGCCGAAATCCACGACCAATGACATATTTCCTAAATAATCTGGCTGGGCGAAAATGCAATTTAAAATACTTTGCCTAACACAACGCATTGGAAGGGAATGAATGGTAATATATTGGCAATCTGAGATAGTCGCAACGCAGACGCGTAAACGTTGTCGGGCTTGAGTTCCTCCTTAAGCTTTCCAGCAATTGAAATTTTTAAAAATATTTTGTTGGCATACTAGCAAAGTTAGCCCAACATTTGGAAGCAGAATGTAATATAATATATAAATCGCAAACAAATATCAATAATTGCAGGTGTGTATGCTGCTCTGTAAATCCTGAAAGAATACGCTTTTGTTTGACTGAAAAATATCGATACCATACTGACATTGGTGATATGAACGCATCATTTAATCAATGGTGAACTTTCATGATGGAAAATATTTGGAGTATCATATGAAAAGGTCAAAGGGCTGCATACTGAGGCACATAAAAACTTGAGATAGGATGATGTTATTGTCAACATTACTATTCAGTAAAATTATATAAAGAACATGCTAAATATGTGTCTTGATTGCAAACATGTCATATAAAACTCTATCGGCTTAGCATTCTAGCTGATAGAATGATTGGGATATATACCATATTTTAAATAGTATAAATATCTTAAGAATTTTCTATGAACTTGGTCTATCATTTTGTATTTGATATGATTGGGTGACCCCACACAACTGAGTAATAATCAAGTTTACTATGAACAAAAAAAGGCACTTAATAGAAGGAATGAAATGACAAGAATTAGAGATCATAACTATAAAGCCTAATGACATATAGCATTTGTTCATCATTTTCTCAATATGTTGATGGAAAGTTAATTTGCTATCAAATGTTACTCCTTAAATATTTTATCTGCATAACCCACAGCAAAGGCATGTCATCAATTGAGTAATCAAACTCCAATGTCACACTTATGAGTATAAGACATTACACAACACTTCTTCACCTTTAACACCAATCTATTATGATCCCATCATGAATTTAAAGCATCCAGACTAATTTGCAAATATACGCAATATCCAACTATTTCAATAACTCATCAGCATACATCAAATACTCGCAATTTAAAACATCACAAACTGAAATAATAAATAGTAAGAAACGTTGCGGTACACCACTGGTTGCTGTATAAATGAATTAAATCAACTATATTCTACAGTCTATTCACGATTATTATTGGGCAGTCCCCACTTAATTGGTTGAGTAATGAGTACATCATTCTTCATTGGATTGAATACGTTAGTAAGATCGGTGTAGATGACGGCAACTTGTTTGTTGTTATCCATTGCAGATAGTATTATTTGTGTAATGTTCAACAGATTGGTTTGGGTCGTCTTCTTTTTATGAAGCCATGTTGATAAGGATATAAGTTTATGTGTATGTGATGGTATATATACATGAACAAAGTTTCAAAAATCTTCAGGAAATTGCTTAGAATGGCTACTGGCAACCATTAATGTAACTTCGATTACCACCCTTAAATACAGGTGTTAACCTCTTTCCAAATTCTTGGAAACACACATGTTTTCAAGATATGATTAAAAATGAAGGTGAGTGGCTGAGATATATACATTGACATATCTTTTAATAGGATTGCAGGAATCATGTCCAGATCTTTCATAATTTTTGGTTTGATAATCTTCAGTTTGGTTAACACATTTCATTTTTCATTTCATGCATAATACTTCTGGCAAAATTGAAAATTGCATTACTGCCTATGTGTATTCAAAAATGTGTAACTATGCCTTTGCTATATGACTTGAGGTATAAAAACGTAATTTTGTTTGGTTAGTATATTTATTAGTGGAAATATAGTTACTAAAATAGGTAGATCCAGAATACAGTATATTTTGAATAAGAAAACTATGAATGCAGTACGAAGTGGTAATGATTTTTTTAAATACAAAAAAAACCATTATCTGTCTAGGACTATCAGCCAAAGGGAAAAGCTCAGAGGAGTTTAATCACCTTGTATTTACCTTAACTTCACAGAGAAGCTCTGAAAAACTGTAAAGGTGATTCGCGACTATGGTCAATACGAGATGGAATGCGCTACATCTACTAATTTATTTACAGATGTTTTTTAGGCATAACCTATATAGCCCAATTAGATGTAAAGTTTTTCATAAATCAATACATACCTTTCTCAAATTAAATCCATAGGAAATCAGTCAGAAACATTCCCTATAAAGCCATCAATGCACTGGAAGAATCAGATAATGATGATAATCTGCAACAAAATTGTGTCAATCAATAATGAGATGGTTGTGTTAATTATATTATTGAAATCAATGAAATATTACACATTTATAAACACTTTTCCGAGAAATTAAGTACCAGCTAGTCTATTAAGTGAAGTCTAACTTAATGCTGAATGGTTTATATAAATAACAATCAAACAGGATACAAAAGGTGCTGTCAACACTTAGCGTGTGCCACAAATAACATCTTGAAATAGAAAATATGGCTCAAACAAATATTAAATACCATACTACTCTTAAGGCAGAAACATAAATACCAGGGTATGAACTGCTAGGGTTATAAAAACAGAAAAAAAAACGATGCTACGTCAATGTATAAAATTCATTGGAGATTAATGCCTGTATTCATAATCGTCTGCTTTCTTATATTTTTAATGACGTCAATTGAATAGAAATAAGCAAAATAAGATATTAAGGAAATAAGAATTCTACAACCAATTAGAAGAAATTATACAAATCTCAGATGTCACCAATGTTCTAGGCGACTTTAATGCCAAAATAGGGTATGGAAATCTCAAGGATAACACAATTCTCGAGATTTCCATACCCTATTCCTACCCTATCTACATGTATATGTGATATACAGTGGGGAACAAAATTATTCGTACACTATTGAATATACTTATAGTTCTTTAAAAATGTATGTATTTCATATTATGCAATCATTTTTGTTTTCATTTATAGTTTAAATCATACATTGAAAATTAAATTGGTAAAAAAAGATAAAGATTATAACTGATATTTATCAAACTAGCAATAAAACAGACAATATGCAATCCATTTTATTGTCACACTACTATTCGTACACCCTCTTTAATAGCTGATAAACACACATATATTTGACAAATACTGCAGATTTGTTTATTTGGTAGTGAACAGTATTGTTACAGCTTTCAAAACATCTTAACATGCGAAGTAAACTTAACTCCCATTTGAACAAAATGCCAAGTAAATAAGTGAAACTACTATTGAAGAAAGAAAACAGATGATCAAATTAATTTCCCAAGGAAAGTCACTACGGCAAACGGCGACATTAGTAGGTAGGACACATTCTACAGTACAAAGCATTGTTAATAAATATAAATATGAAGGCACTCATGAATAAGAAAGGCCATTTTGAAACAACAGAACAGACATTTTATAATTAGACAAATAAAGTTAAATCCAAAATTAAGTGTCCCTAAATTAACAGCCGAGGTTTCCACTATTATAAATAAATCTATTTCTACCGAAACCGTTCGCAGAGTTTTACGAATTGAAGATTATAATGGCGGAGTTGTTTGTAAAAAAGCCATTTATTTCAAAAAGAAATGAACAAAAAACGCTAGAATTTGTAAGAAAATACATTAATGAAGGTTCAGATTTCTGAAAATCTATTATTTTTAGTGATGAAAGTAAATTCATTTTCGGATCTGATGGAAAGCAAATAGTGTGGAGAAAAACTAACACTGAACTAAATAAAGAAAATATAACTGCAACTGTAAAGCATGGAGGTGGGCATGTGATGGTTTGGGGTTACATGGCTGCAATTGGAGTTGGCAAGTTACAATTTATAGAAACTACAGTGTTCAAGTTTGGTAATTTAAACATATTAAAAGAAAATTTAAAACCAAGAATTGAAAAACTTGGCCTAGAAAGTAAGTACATATTCCAGCAGGACAATGATCCAAAACATACTGCTCATATTGTGTGAGAGTGGCGGTTATATAATTTCAAAAACAGTTGCATCCCCACCCCAATCACCAGATCTTAATCCAATTGAGAATTTATGGCAGGAATTGGATAGCAAAATAAGACAGCTTCACATAACAAGCAAAGAATCTCTAAAAACCGGTTCTAATGGAAGAATGGGGCAAGATAGCTGAATCCACTACAAAAAATCTAGTGCAATCAATGCCAAGATATTTACAGACTGTTTTAGATGCAAAGGGCTATCCCACCAAGTGTTAATTAAATAGAGAATAATTTTGTATTTGAAGTGTCCTAGGTATCTTGTTCTACTATTGCAAAATTTAAAATATATATTGTAAATATGTAGTGTATATTATCAATTTAAATTTTCTTTCTGACAAAAATAAACAAACAAAAAGTATGAAATGAATATGTGCATTTATTATAAAAATATGAGTATTTTCTATAAAACACTATAATGTATGAATAATTAATTAATATACACAGACACATATTATACTACAATTATTTAAACAAAATCCATATTTTTCTACTACAAATTTAGGTATATATTTTGTTTTGGTATATTTACACATGTGTAAAATTACATTATAGGGCAAGCTCAATTTATTCTGCCCTAAAAGGATTTTTAAACTCATCTAAAAAAAGTTACTGCTAATACTGAAAGCACCTTATTTCTTATAGTAAATATAATTAACCAAAATACAATCACAAGATTAAAGATAAACACTGATAAGTAAGTAAATATGTTTAGTGCATATGTTAATATATTACATATGGAATATTTAACACAGCATAGGTAATAATAAATATTTTAAATAAATAATCTAAATTTATATTTAATTAACACAACAGTGGTAAAATGTTAGTGATTTCTCATGAAAATAAGTTATATAGTCATATTTAATTAAACTGTTACATACCTTTTCAATATAAAATTTAATTAACATGATTTGTATCCTGTAACATGTTCCATTGAATACAGCATATCCCACGACAATTGAAACAGCTTTCATTACCCAATGTAATACAAGTATTATTCAAATCTAAAAATAAAAGAAAAATAATTACATGTTTTTAAATTAATAAGAATAAGATTAACCAATGATTAAATTGCACCAACTTAAAGTTAACTCAGTGTATCTAAATTGAGGATGTTAATTTAAACTGGTTACTTTTTAAAAGAATTAATATTTGAAACTCATATACTTAACTCTAACTTAGCATGGTACAACAAAAGATATATTATTATCAGCATTTGCTTTTATACAATCTGGAATATTCATTTTTGAACGACCAACAGTTTTCTTTAAAGATCTTTGTTGTTATTTTATCAGCTGATAACATAATATTTACAGAATTTTAGCATCATTGACAATAATGTGTGATCATATAAATAAGAGTTTAACATATAAATACTAAAATATTGCATATACAGAATGTTCTATAACTTGCATGCTAAAATGTCTCATAGAAAAGGCAATTTGGAGAATAAAAGTTCATTTGAACATATGACAAAATATTTCATTCATCAAGATAATGAGATTTACATTCATGTGTTGACTAATAAACTAAACTAGCATAAGATAAAACATTCTGAAACTGAAAAATATTCCTTTGAATATTAAGAAGTCAGCTATGAAGAAACAGGGCATAGGCCTCTTATACACATAATAAAAATATCAAAATTAAACTATGATTAAATCAAAAAAAGTATTCAATAAAGAGCCACATTTGTACAATATCATGAACAGTGTACAAATGTTAAGAATAATGGTTGCCTAGTTATATTTATGTATTTCAACTTCAACACATTTTGGGATAAAAGATAGTGAATTGAAATTGAATTCTTGATGAGTGAATTTAAAAAGAGTATTTATCTATTTCACACTGATAATTACATGATGTTCATAAAGAAACTTAATCTTCTCTTAGCGAGAAGTTTATCAGGTGGTAGAATATAATGTAAATGGTCAACGGGATACTTTCTGGGAATATGTTTTAAGTTTTTATGGAACACTCTTCCACTAAAATGCATGAAACTGAAAACAGAAAGTCATTTTGACAATTCAAAAAACCAATGAATTGCAAGATTAAAAGATGAATTTAGACAAATCACTGGTGTTGTCTTATAATCTGCATAAAATCATACAAAGAGATCCTATAATCAATCTATAAAATCTGCTAAATATAATCAATATCATAATAAAATCATAACTGCTAATAATAAGAACAGGGCCATTTGGATTAATATTAATTAAATAACTCACAATAACAAAAATCCACCCTGGTTTTCTGTTCTGAAAATCCCAAAAATTTGTTTAAATATATCTTTAGCAACTGTGGCTCCGAAATTTCATGGCTCAATTGCCTTCCCACAATTATGATATTATTATGTATCTTTTTGATGTTTCAAATTAAAAAAATATAGATACAATGAAACAACTGTCTAATAATTTCAGTACACGTCACAATGATATTCCTTTAGGAGCTATTAAAAAACAGTACTGACCAAATTGTATGGCTACTATGCTATAGATTAAACAATTCGTTAACAGTCAGGATCACATCTATAGTTTTCTTATGGTGAAAATTATGAAAATGTATTGAGCTATTAGTAATAACAATGCAGCAGCATACTGCTGCATTGTTATGCCATTGCATAACATTTTTCTAGTTTTTTTTTGATGTGAAAATAAATTTTTAAACATTTATAACCATAATCCTTAGTAATAAAACATAGAAAATCATCAAATCTTACAAAATAAGTTTCTGAACCAAAAATAAAGTATTTTAATAAACTAGAACCATTTGTATTACAATCTGCTACATAGCTTTTTGCTAACAGATCAATACAATTTCATAATTTGTAAATGTAAATGTAAATGTGATTCTATCTGTAAGTGTGGAATTTTGCCCATTGAAATGAAGAATTTGTTTGTTATTCCCCCGTAGAAAAAGGATAATCGAGCAAAACTAGAAAATTATTGACCTATCTCGTTATTAACATCTTTTTCAAGATATTTGAAAATATACTATTAAGTATAAAAAAAATCGTATTAATAATGGTCAGCATGGATTTTTAAGGGGTAGGTCAATTGATACAGCATTTTTTGAGGCAAATTGTCGATGCCTTGGAGAGTGGAGAAATACCTTGCAAACTGTTTCTTAAACTCTCAATGGTATTTGATAAATTACTCTTAGAAAAATAAATTAGAAATGTACGGTATCAGTGACAACATGTTGGCTTGGTTTGTTTGGTTTAAAAGTTATTTTATTCAACAAATAACAACATTTAAAAGTGTATGATCATGAATATAGTTAATGGGGAGAAAACATTGTCTTGCAATCTATATTAGAGATCACCATTACATTAAAATGATGCTGCAACTCACCTCATTCTTGTGCGTATATCGCCTTGTCATACCGCGACATTGCATGGTCTTCAAGGACAATGGTAGACACATTCCATTGCATAGCGGGCCAGGAAGAAACATTATGGGGCTACTGGCTGGAGCGACGGCTGTCCTAGTCATAAATAAACTATACTACCAGGCACTAGATACATGATACAGCTGCAGCAATGCCGACATCACAGAACAATAAATGAAGTCTTTTCTTATTCTGGTCTGAAGTTAGCTACAGTCATTGCCTACCGACTGCAGCGCAGCGTTGCCAGATTACACAATATGTGTGGATTCGATGGATTTTAAAGAAGGGACGGGACGTTGTTATTTACAAAGAATTTGAAAGGGAAATAAGATCAAATCATACTAAGTATCATTCTTCAACGCAGATAAATAATACCATTGATTGAAGTATTTAATACTTGGCGATAGCAGCTGGCACGATAAATACAGCATGGCGGCAGTGTTGCCAGATTAATTTTAAAAACGTACTAGTACTGTTATCAATTTTATATAAAAATATATATACATACATCAAGCTCCAAAACTGTATAGATAGTATAGACGAAGACATCAAAATTACAGGAGCACATTTTAGATCCGTGACGCACATTTTTTATTGTCGGACGTTGTCGAATCTCACTCATGAGTATTACAATCACATCAGCTTGTTGGCAATGACCTCGAAGCACCAGACGCAAGGGAAGCAATTATATTTCATAATTCATTCTATTTCGTTGAAGGGAAGTCGGTTGAAACTGTATGCAACTCACGACACAACGGTCTATTTTACATTGTGCCTTTTGGGAGATATATAGATTTTATTTACTTATTAATAAATATGTACCGATTGAGCATTTTCTTGTCAAGTGTCAGGTCTGGGATGCAAGTATATAATTTGTTGTAACTGTTGAGATTTATTTTACGTGTAATTTGAAATATTGAAAAGTTAAACTGCATAAGCCTTTATACAGAAAATGACAAAAGTTGAACGTACTTTAAGTTGCCTATGTAGGTTTTAGTTTATAAATGTATTATTATTTAAAACCAAATCAGTATTATAGTACATGTATGTAATTGTATCCCGTGTATAATAAATGTTTCATCTTGACAGTCATTTAGTTTTAATTATATTACAACCACTTGGTTATCACACTATACACAAGTAACCTTGTACATGCTAATTAAATAAATTATACTAGAACTCTTAAGGTGGCGGACGGTCCATGCATATGCGGCTTTAATATAACACTATATTCAGTTGTAATCCATTCGTATATTAAGTCAATTTAAGTTAAATAAAAATTAGCGTTTGAATCTTAATACCTTAATCTATGTCTTTGTGAATTTATTCTGTTCTAAATGCTGCAGAAAGTATACTTAAATAATTAAGTTTCAGTGACGGTTTTAGAGTAATTTTGTTACGTATATATCTGCCACAAACAGGCTCTTTGGAAATATTATTTCTAGCTATGACCTTCCTTTAATTATTATTAATAAAATGCTAGTTGATTTATTGTGTTTAAGGCGATATTAATTAATTCGTGCACGTTTAAGTATTTACTTATATATTCTCATGTAAAATGGCATATCAGAACCGAGAGTCTCGCTCATTAGTGTAGCGTCCGGATATGTGAGGGCGCACTAATCTGACTCAAATTAATTACTAATGAATATTCTAATTAAAATTGTAGAACTAAGCTTTTAATGGATATATAATATAAGAATAATGTCAAAACAATTCTAATCCTAATTTTTATATTTACAATATATGTACAATTAATCAGCTGATTACTGACAATTTTAAACACTTTCGCCACGTCGCATAGTGGAGTATTTTACGATAAAAGTAAAACAACAACAACAAGATTATTTTAATAATTTTATTGGCATAAACTTTATACTTTATATGATGATTAATAAAAAGTTTATTTAATATTTATTCTAATTTAAATACATATTCGTAATAGTAAAATTAAGAATTTAATTAATCGAAATCTATTTCTGATTTGCTTTCTTCTTATTCATTTAATTATTTTTGACATAAAAAATAATTATAATAATTAAAAAAATTAATACTAAAACCACGCCTATAATATTTATTTTTTTGTAGTTTTGGATAGCTAAAAATCGAAAATAATCGTAAATGTCGCTTACTCGTGGATTGTCTTAGTGAGATATTTATTCAAATTAGCGGCAAAAGTTATAAAGTGTGTGTATAATTTTGATGATGAACAAAAACTCTAAAGGTATATATTCTCATAAAAATATACTATCTGCACTCTTAGTTCATAGAACATCTTCCTTAATTTTTTAGCTTATTCATCTACAATTTTTTTCTATTTTTAACTATCCAAAACAACAATAAAATAATATTATAGGCGTAGTTATTATACTTCGACTAAATTCTTAATTTTACTATTACGAATATGTATTTAAATTAGAATAAATATTAAATATACCTTTTATTAATCATCATTTACTATTTAAAAGTATATTTAATGCCTATAAAATTATTAAAATAAATTTGGACTGTTCTTATCGTGAAATACTCCCTGTGCGTCATATAATAATTATTATAGTGTAAGGACAGTCTTTATTTTATTCGATATTTTTTCGATTTTATGTGGGGTTTAATATATGGCCAATATATTATTTTTACTATTTCACGAAATAAATATTTTTGTGAAAAACTATTGTGTATTTATTTGATTAAAAAAACAAATTTCGTGCTATAATCATACTTATCTTATACTTGATTCGTTTAGGCAAGAGTTTCATTGTAATATAAAAAGAATCACGGAGTATCAATGGAAATAACATATAAAATATTATTTTATTTATTTTGAATTTTATCTTCCTGTGCCTTTTTAATATATTCTGGATCCACACATTTCAATCCTTTGTCCAAATTATTTCTAACAGTTTCTGGAAGGATACAGAAACGATAGAAATCTGTTAATTTCTTCTCCATTATGTCATTCCAAAAGTCATCATCTCGTTGAATAATTTCGACATGTAATGGTAAAAATATCATTCACATAAACGACAAAGTGACATCGCGTTCTGCCAGTTATGTGTAATTGACCTTGTACCTGCAACAATATAAAAATGATTGAAGGAAAGATTCAGAATTCAGCTTACTATATACCTGAAAATAATAATTGTGATTTCTTTTTAGTCTTAACAGTCCAAGATGCTCCTCTAAACACAGACTTTTCATTGTCTTTGCAGCATCATTTAAACTTATCCCTAATCTTGATATTTTGTATAGACATTTTACTTCTATTATTGTATCTTTATCGATTAAACCTATAAACATAAATAAAATTATTCAAATAATTTTATAATACATTCAATATTCATTACCATCAGGAGATGCCCCTAAAAATGGATATATTTTATCTAGCCATAATCCACTCTTCTTTACTTTGAAGCCCGATAATTCTTCAAAGAGTGAAATAGCCACGCTTTCATTAGCCTTCCCATATTCAATGGCTGTAGAACTAATATTTGAAGTTTTCAATATTTTTTTCACTAAGCTGTGACAGGAAGTGTGTGGCATTCTACGAATAACATCGCCAAAATTGGATGCAGTCAATTTGTCCTTTCTGTGCATAATATAGGAAACATTAGAAAATTGACCTATTGTTTCATTTGCTATTGTCTCAATCTCTTCTGGTGTGTACTATAAATAAATGTTAAATAAATAAATTTATATTAATAATATAGAAGCTTATAAACAATCCGGAATAAAACCCATTCCTACTCACATTTAATTTGGAAATAATGCGAAGACATTCTTCATTTACAGCCTCATCTGTTAAAGTAGGTTGTAGTGCATTTGGACCGTAATCAATGTTTTTAACGGTTTTTCTTTTCATTGTCTTTTTGGTTTTTGTTGTACTTTTATATTGCAATCTTTTCTTTGCCTGAGCGCAACTTTTTGTAATATATTTTTTAAAATGTACTCCGGGACTCATTCCAGTTGCGTTTTTCCATGGACTGTGATGCCAGTTAACTCCTGAAAATATTTATTTTATGTCAATAAAATTAACAGTATGAACATTTATTTCAACCTTTGTTATATCTCATTGCAGTTACATATGATCGTGTTTGAAAAGAATTCCGCTGAATTAAATTTAAACGTTTTCTCATATTGAAACGAGTTAAAATGCTCATAAAGAGTTCGGCCCTGTTATTTGTCTCATTATCTATGAGATTGCTGGCTTTTCTTATTACTAAGTTTAAAGATCCTGTAAAAGAAAGTAGTCTAATTATTTATTTAAAAAATGCATATGTATGCTTGTTTCATATACCTTATAGGTGCCGTATTAATCCTGTCGATTTTAGTTCAGACAATTTACTATTTTCGATTGTACCGACAAATTTACAATAATAATCTTTACACTTTTCATGGTGATCATAGACATGCATTATTCCATTATCGAGGTCTTCAATTAAAGTGGCAATATCCCCATGAGCATTATCGTAAATAGCTTTCTGTGATATAGATTGTAATGCTTTAATTTTTTCTCCAGTAAGTAATTTTTTTGCAGCAGGACTTATTACTGAGTTTACACTGTTCTTTAAATTATATAGCCGTTTCCCATGATTTTTAATGACGTGATTGGTACATTCAATCTTTTTGACCTAAAATATAATTAATATAAATCACTTTTATACAACGCGTGTTATAAAATAAAATAACCTGATTGCCATAAGAAACCCTATCTTTAATTTTTTTGAAAACGCTTGAGTCACCATCAGCGATAAACTGTTTGTAACGAATTCCATAGTGAGTCTCGCTACAACGAAACCCTTCCACGGTGATGTCTGCTTCCATAGCGCCAGAAGACCCTGTCCAATTTTTAAAGCACGTATGTGTACGAGGAGACTGATTTTTGTTTTCTGCTTTTGTACAAATTATACAAAATTTATTACGGACCCCCATAAAAATTACTTTTCCGGTAGCCTTTCCTATAATAATTGCCTATAAAATATGTATTATTATGTATTCCATTACATTGTATATTTTTACTACCACTCCAGAAGCAGCATTGTAATTATGTCCATAGCTCCGTTTACTCCAGCCTCCATCAAGATATACAGTAATCCATGGGACACCATCTTCATCTACTTGATTTAATTGAATTGCGATTTCTCGTTCTTTCGTAGCAGCCTTTTCCATATCTAATATGGATGATTCCATCCATGACTTAAAATTTACAATAAATAGAATATTGTAATTCATGTAAATTGAAAACATACCGTGGATAACCGTTCTTGTATTTGGTAATACACATTATTTGACATAGGGGGTATATTTAAAACGCTTAAAAATTCTTCCAGGTGACTGAAAGTACTTCCGGTTGCCAATGTACCCCACACTGCTGCGGCATTTATCAAGGCATCTTTATGAACAATTTGGGGTTTTTGTGTTCTAATTTCATATTTTCTGTGACACATTGCACACTCCAAAAGTATTGTACTTACTAGCGATACTTTTTTCTCTTCTACGATATCTAACCGCGAGGATGTGCATTTTAAAGTGTGTATGCGCGTATATTCAATTACTTTAGAAATGACATAATTTATGTCAACAATTCTATTTCCGCTTAACATATCTTTTCTAGTGTTGTCAACTTCCACACACAGTTCGTGTTCCATAATCCTTAAATTAATTTAATATTAGATTATTCAATTATTGACTTTTTTGTTACGGATATCTACCTATCAAATTCATCTTGAGTTCCCCAGGGTTCATTAATTCCAATATCCTGGTCTTCAAAGCATTTACTGGTTAAATGATTAATCGTTTGTTTCGATGTTGATGGGCTATGTGATTTGAAATAATAAGAATAGAATATAATGAATAAAATATGTACCTACCCATAAGGATCAACTGTTGGCGGTCGTAATATATTCTTGTCTGTAGATTCCCATACCGTTTCCAATGGCACTAAAGATGTTTCACTAATATTGTCGGAAGAATCATTTACTTCCCGATTATTATTACTATGTATAGGTATATTCGTGTCATCATTACTATCAGAAGATATATTTCTTTCTACTGTGTGCATAGATTCGCGCTTCCTGTGTTATAAATAAATTAAATATATTATAAATTCACTTCCTCGACTAGTTACGATATACCTTTTCCAGCGATTGATTGCAGCCAGAGACCTTTTCGTTCTCTTCAATATTCTGGAAGCCGCCTTTCTTGCTTTTGGCATTTCGTACAAATAAATTCACGCACGCACAAAACACTTACACACAAATAATGCAAACGACGCGAACACAGATTATTATATATAGTTACGCTCATAGGATTTATGATTAGTTTATAACAGTAATAATTACAACCAACTAAATACAATACACAACAAATCCTAAGAAGAACGTTTCACTAAGTGACGATTTTGACCCATTCTATATCCCAGTACCCCTTATTGTTTATGTTTCGCCTAATCCTAATCTAAATGATGTAAACATAACACACGTCTACTTCACGCTGTAAATAGTTCGGTTTTTATAAAATAAACAAATCAAAAATGCCTCGCCCCGCGTGGATTGTATACTCATCAGCGCCGTTAAGGGGGTGCAACAAGGGCAAGTATATCCGCCAATAACATCTGAATTTCAAAAATTTAAATGAAAGAAGTGCTTATTAAATAACCTGGAAAAAGAAATTAAAATAATAAATCAAATAAATTTGCGACAATATTATTGGTGGAGTGATGTTGTAATTTAGTTTAAAACTATGTGTTTATAAAGTGCACCCCCTGAATATATTTTCTGCCGGCGCCTTTGTGATTTTTAGGAGAGCCTTTATTTTCCCCCATTATATTCATAAGTGGCATGGACAAATTAACCGTGCGGCGTCAAAAAATTCTTCGCCCGAATACGCAAAATGTTTACATTTGCCTCACGTACGGAGTTATAAACACGAGTAGATGGTATGAATTCGCTGAATATTCTAGCCATCTATAGTTGCGTAGACAAATTAATATCCTAAAAGTATTTCTTATTAATTCATCATCTCGCGCTATTAGCGCCGCTTGTTGATACAACATATACAGTCAAAAAAAGTAGCACGGTCTTAATGGCCAAAAATAAAGAGAGAATTATGTATAACTGTTTAAAATACATGCAGTTTCTTGTACATTAATCAATGTGGTTATTTGACAAAAGAAATTGAAGAATACTGCTTTCAAGTCTACCCAAGTGTATTAAAAATTAAGTATTAAATTAAACAAAATTAAAATAAAGTAATTCTTAACAACTGTATTGCATGGTTTTCCAAACTGATGTTATTCATGTGGTCTTTAAATTCCTCAAATATGAGCTTACTTTAATAAAATTTCAGAACTGTGAACCAAATATAAAATAGAATTTTTTTGAGATAAAGTTTGGCCTCCACTTTCTGCTAAAGCACTTTCTCACCAACTCAGACTTTAAACATGTACGCATATATTTGATACCAATGATATCATCTGATGGATTAGTTAGACCACCTTGTTTTAAAAATATTAGGTAGTTACTCTTGTTTTTTTTTAGTGCAACCGTCACAGTTTAGTGTTTTAAGTAGTTTCGTTACAACAAAACCAGTTATATACAAAATTATTTGTGGCGATAAGTCTTTTCAGGATCGTTACACATATGTGATCAGTCATTCCTCCTCAAATATTTCCAAAACGTCATCTAAAACATAAATTAAAAATGTCAAATGAAAAAATGGATAACTAGATAACATACCATCTTTGTTGTTGTCACTTTACTGAAAATATACTCCGAAGCCGTACAAGTACTGCTAAACCCAATAAAAAGTACATACTGTACATACTGTATCTGACCAAATACCACAAATTAAAATTTGGAGTTTATTGTGACTTTATAATTTACTTTTCATGAAAAGTAGGACTAAGAATGGGATGCAAATGTGGAAGTTAATAAAAACACTTTTTTTCTAGGATATACATTAACTTTTGTAAGAATTTAATTACATAATTAGGAAAAGTCGAATCCACAAAGTACGACTCTATAGCAAGTTATATTTGGTTATTGCCGTATATAATTTAATATAATAATAAAGTATTTACTATGATACAATTGTTAGCATGTCCTACTGCTCTATGTTTACTTTAATATTTTATAATCCTTATATTTTAAAAATAATTAAAATATAATGGAATTTTTACAAATATCAATTTTACAAGGTTCAAGTTCGCAAGCGGTCGCAATAAAAAGCATATAAATAGCAATATTGCCGCAAATTGTCCAAACATTAGTTTGCGTTACGCATGAAAAAAACAGAATTGCTGTTAGCGATGAAATGCCGGATTGGAGCAGTAGATTGGTGTATACTCGCAGTGTACAGTAACGGATATGTGGACAATATAATGGAAATAGCGGAAAAAAATAGGAACAGAGGACCCATATGCTAGGATAGTCATAGGAGGGAATTGGAATGCAAGAATTGGGAGAAAGGATCGATGAAACTGGTTCAATGACAAAACGTGTATCACACGATAAAATAATCAACAGTGAAGGAAGAAAGTTACTCGGTTGGTTGGACTTAGGAAACTGGAGTGTACTAAATGGAGACGTTGGTGGAGACCGGTATGGAAATTTGACATACTTGGGCACTCAGTTATCGACTTAGTAGTAGCAAATAGGAATGCTCGAGAAAAAAACTAGTCGGTTCAAAATAAGTGACATGATTGATTCAGATCATTTTCCGATTGAACTAATCATCACAACCAGTGAACAAACGCACAGGCACCACAGCAGAAACCAAAGAGTGGCAGCGGTAAGGTACCGGCGGAATGAAAGAACAAAAAGGAAATGTATAGATAGAATCAAAACCATCGATTGGACAAAATTAAATCCGATTGATTTAACTAAGAGAATGAAAGAAAATTTAGAAATGTGCATGCCCATGAATCAATACTCAAATCACGCGCAATGGCACGATGAAATTGTGAGTCCAAAATAATAGCAAGAAGGCAACTGAAAGAGTGGTCGAATGTGTGTATAAATGGGGAGTGTCTGAGCAAATATGCGAGAATATTAGACAATGAGACATGGGCGCGAGTGAAGGTGGGAGACAGGGAATCTGATGTTTTCAGGATAAAAACAGGTTTACGACAGGGTTGTCCGCTTAGTCCCACCCTATTTAATGTGTTCATTGCGGACATAGAAACAATACTATAAAAGTCACAATCTGGTGGAGTAGTAGTGGTGGGAATAAAAATATGGGCGCTAGCATATGCTGATGACCTGGTAGTACTCGCCAGAACTGAAAGAGAAATGAAGGACATGATCAAGACGTTAAGTAGATATTTTATCAAAAGACTACTCGTAAACATAAATAAGACAAAAGTAGTCATTTTTAAAAACAAAGGAAGAAGAGCTTCATAGCCAACATTTATGTGGGGGAAGAAAAACTAGAAATTGTCGATAAATAAATCTGGGAGTTATGTTCTCAAGTAATGGCAGTATGAATGAACACAACAGATATGTATGCAAGCAGCAGCACAAACTCTGTGGAATGAATGGAGGATTCGACGATGCATTTTGTATAAAAAAGACTTTGGGATGTATGTGTGAGGAGTATAATTATGTACGGTGCTGAAGTATGGGGTGGCAGGGAGTGGACTGAGGTTGAGAAGTTTTAAGTGTATTGATTGAAGCGCATGCTTGGATTCTAAAAAACCACTCCTAGCTATGTAGTGAAACAGGAGATGAATGCGGCAATGATTGGAACGTATACAGAGAGTAAAGTAGCAAAGTATAAGAGAAAGGTGTATGAGACCAATGACAAACGAGTTATAAATGAAGTATTTGAAGGAATGCAGCGTAAATAAAAAAATAAGGGAGTAATTGGCAAATGGGAGATAGAGAGAAAACAAACGTATGAAAGAGTAGGAATGTCCATGGAAGAAGTGGAAACACTGAAGCACAGTGGCGCCATGCTGGTAATGGACAGGATTCTGAAAGTAGAAGCACAAGAGAGGCAGAGTAGTATTGAAAATAGTAGATATGGAAGATAGAAGCAAATCCAGGTACACCAGCGACTGCCAGCCAGAATATCTAGAGCGAGCGGGCCACAGTAGGTCACAAACCTTGATTTGTCGTTTCAGATGTAGAAACGAAGAATAATAGTTCTCGGATTGGATGGGTGATAGCTATACTAAATGTGGTATATGTAGTTAGGGTGAAGAGAGAACGTATGGTGAAGGAAGGATGTAAGATAGTCAACAAAGGTTGGATGTGGTTCTTAGATGAGGATGGAAAAGGAGTGAGTGTAATGAGGTCAATAAAGCAACTAAAAGAGCTAAAATATGGTATATAACAAAAAATAGGGGTAAATAGTTAGGCAGTCGATATTTGAACAATTAATCTTATTAATTGACTCTTCGTTTATGGTAATTGTTTTCTTGTTCTTTCAAATATTATTAATATCGACGTAACCGCCTTTACATTCGTTTGTCTAATATTTGGTTTATTAAGTCGCGGATTTTGATCAAGTTTAATGGTGAAAAGTATGCCCAGATGAAACCAAGTCTGGTGTTTATTTATTTTCTTATCGTGAATTGCGAGAGTTGGGTAGGGGTTGGGCAATGATCGTTGTTCCGTAGCCACAATAGACCAGAATCATCTGTGCACCGTACACACAACTAGCGACAAGAGGCCACCATCGCCATCACCCTGAACCTAAGGTGCTAACTCCAGCTGATAATCACCGTCGAGGAGTCAGTAGCTAACACCATCCTACGGGAGTCACAGTGTACCACATCGTCGCATGTGCAACGGCGTCCAGAGAAATCAAACATAACTCTAATTTTGTATTAATTCATTATTAAACACCTTTTTTTTGCTTTTTTAAATATAGTTGTGAACTAATTACCAAAATCCTGCGCTTGCCGCAACAATAATCTATATAAAATAATTAATTAGAATTGCTCAACATTATTTTATGAATATTCGATGATTTCAAATTTTTATTCAAAATTGAAAAATCGTAAAAGATTAAAATTCCGTTTCCACTAAAAACGAATCATGTTTAAATTACATGAACTAATAATTATATAAATATTAAATAAATGTGTTCTAAATTTATCAGAAAACGCGGTCCCAAAATTGTATAACTGACTACAGTAATAATTTTAATTTAATAAATTCACTAGAAACATTCATTCGTTGATTAAAGAATATAGGACAGAAAAATGGTTAGGTATGTGAGGAGATCGAACATGGCAGAGGTAAAACATACTGGACAAAAATTAACTGACAAAATATAAAAAGACTTTTAATAGACGATACACAACGGACAATGATAAAGTCATTTTACTAGTTTAATACACTTCCAGTTTGCGTTCAAGCCAGTAGCGAACCACAGTTATGACATACGGAATGAATAACAAATTGATAGCTAGTATTAACGAGTACTCGAACACCAGAAATAACTTCATAGAATAAAGAGGACATTACAGAGGACAAATATTATCAAATACTACACCACAGAAAGAATACAGCACCAGAACGAAATTTGACTACTATACATATACTGTGTCAACCCATATTTCAACATATGATTTTTGTTTGCACTCCGGAATATTTCCTACAGCGTGGGGGCCAGGTACAATTATACCAATACAAAAACCAGTTCGGACGCTTGTCGTTCGACTTATATGAGACACAAAAACAAATCTGGAAGTTTCTCAGGGGACTGAGAAAAGAAATGAACGAAACAGTACAAATAAACAGCGTTAGCTCGGACAAGCGAAAGTCCTTCTTCACCGAACTATATGAGCATGAAGACACAGAACTTGAAAAAGTGACAATAACAACAAGACCACATCAGCCTGCACTCGATCAAGTCAATACCGAGGACGTCGACGCTATCCTAGCACAATTGATAATCGGCAAAGCGCCCGGCCCTAATAACATCACAAACGAACTGATGAAACACGGGGCACAACCACTCGCAAGGCAGCTGGCGAAGCTATATAACATAGTTCTATCAACAACGCAACCCCCACTCTGGAAAGAGAGTGCAAGCATTACACTATACAAAACAAGGCAGCACGAATGACCCGAAAAATTACAGATGCATCTCCCTGTTGGATGCAACTATGAAGACACAAAACATCTAGCGAACATTGTAACACAGAAGATCACGATGCGGGAAGAGCAACAGGGCTTTCGGAAAAATCGCTCCACTACAGACGCTATCTATGTGGTGCGACAAATTGCAGAGAAGGCGCTGGAGTTCAACAAACCCGTCTGTCTCCGTTTCGTGGACCTAGAAAAGGCCGGATCTCAGATGTACTAAAGACGTTAATTATCAAAGACATACACCCCAACAAGACAATAAAACAACTGAACACAGAAACCACGACCAAATTAAGAGCGACGAACGGGGAGGAAATTGATATCCGAATCAGAACAGGAATACGGCAAGGGGACAGTTTGGTCCTCTACTGTTCAACCTCCTAATGGATAAGATTATAACAGCCCTTAGGACATGTCTACAAACTGGGATACAAATTCATTAAAACAGTGTGCTACGCTGGCGACGCTGTACTAATCGCAGAATCAGAAGACGGTTTACAATGGCTACTGAACAGGTTCAGAAAGGAATGTGAAACAATAAGCATGTCAATAGCCACTGCTAAAACCAAAAGCCTAGTCATCGCAAAGAATCCAATCAGATGCAAGCTAGCAGTGAAGAACATCATCATTGAGCAAGTCTCAGAATTCCAGTACCTTAGAATAACTATAAATTCCTACGGAGACCTAAAAACTAGTGTCTAAAACCAGGTAAGAGGAGCGTCCAGAATATCAGGAGCACTGCGAAATTCTGTCTGGAAGAACAAAAACATAACAACTGAGAGCAAAGTAAAGATTTACAAAGAATGCGTGAGACCCATTCTTACTAACTCCGCTGAAACCAGTGCCGATACGGCAGAGACAAAACGTCGAAGATGCGCAGAGATAAATACCCTCAGATCCATCACTGGCTACTCACTTGCAGATCGAAAAACAAGGGAATACGGGAACAATGCAACACACCGGATATTATAAGATGGGCGCGAAGCAGAAGAAGACAGGGGAACGAGCACGTAACACGCATGCAAGACGATAGAATCGCCAAGATAGTCCGAGACGTTAAACATACACCAAACGCCCTCCCAGCAGGCCACCGAAGAGGTGGAAGGACAGCTGGTCGTCGATATCACAGAAGCAGCACCCGGAATAAGAGTTTGGTCAAAACAAGCCAAATGGCTTCCGAAAAGAAGAAGACAAGAACCAGGACATTTAAAACAATTATTGACGCGTTTTCAAAATACACGCAATTATGCAGATTAAATTCGCAACAAGCGATCGACATTGAAAATAAAAGGAGTATAAGCAATATTGCAAACATTATAATTGAGGATGATAGTCCAGAAGAAAGTATAGCAAATCCGACAGAATACAATCAGAAGTTCATATTTATAAATCCCTGCAATGAAGCGGAAATTGAAAATATTACACAGCATGAATGACCATAGTGTATCTGGGCCAGATGGAATCACGACTAAGGATATCAAAAATAATATAAGCGTTCTAAAACCAATAATTACTAACCTTGGAAACAACACCATATAATCGGGCAATATAAACGGGTAAATAACGACACGAATAATTATAGACCTATAGACCCTTCACAATGTTATCGGTCTTAAGTAAAATACCAGAGAGAATTATACATAATAGGGTATCAGAATTTGTCAAGAGAACCATTAAATTTGACGCAAACCAATATGGATTCTAAGTTAATAGTAACAAAAAGGCGACCGTATGTCTGAAAAAATAACAACTGAAGAGGATGGAGGGAATATTGGAGTAAGTATTTTCCTAGACTACACAAAAGCTCTTGATACAATTAATTACTCAAAACATTTAGAATCATTAGAAAACATTACAAGGAGCAATGGCATTACAATTGATTATAACAATATGTGTGTCCTCCAGATGCAGACTCATTGCAAAAAATTGCAAATTAATATAGGGACATGTGGAATTGGCCAAACTATGTTAGAGCAATCGATGGAAAACACGTTGCCATGTTTGCATCAAATGATACAGGATCGTTATATTAAAATTATAAGAAATATTATAGTATGGTGCTACTAGCTGTATGTGATGCTCATTATAATTTTATATATGTTGACATTGGAGCTTATAGCAGTCATGGGTCATTAAATCTTCCAGAAAACTGTCTTTTACCAGAAAAGCAATATCCTTGCCCATATTACTTTGTTGGGGATGAAGCTTTTCCTGTACAGAAACATTTAATGCGACCATATGGAGGTCGAAATTTGCCAAGAGTTCAAAGAATTTTTAATTATCGTCTATGTAGAGCTCGGCGATACATTGAAAATGCCTTTGGGATTTTAACTGCAAGATGGAGAATACTACATCGTAAAATAAATGCAGACCCTAATAATGTTGAGAGATATATTAAACCTATGGTGTATCTTCACAATTATATAAATATACTAATAATATATATAATGATACCTTAATACATGAAACATCATCAAATGAAACTTACTTAAATCATGTCACATCATTAGGTACTAGAAATGCCACTAGATATTGCATACATTTAAGGGATTACTTAAAAGATTATTTTAATAGTCCTAGTGGAAGTGTTGCTTGGCAAGATAAAAAAAACTTTGTTTAAAGTTTAAATCTTTCTTTTACTTTTCCACAACACGAAATCATAATTAAATTATATATTATCCTTGGAGTCTTGTTCCCCCTTATGTCGTAACAGTAATTGCATAATTTTTATTTTTTCTTCATCCTGTAAAAATTCCTGCAGTTCACTGGCAATGTATTCTCCGAAGCTGCTGTTGCCTCCTGCTACTCCTTTAATTTCAGTAACAGCTGATGATAAATTGGTAAAAAAATGTCCATCTCACTTTCTTTTGGATGTTGAAGGAGTTGACGTTGTATGCGACGCTTGAGGTGTGAGTGGTACATTTTCTAAGTGTTCATCAGGTGATGTACCCGCAGAGCTGATGCTAGCCATGCCTTCACCAAATGTAGATTCTATAATCAAACCATTCATTACAGCTACATTGTTACTGATTTGCATATTACATGATGTGTTTCTCTGAATCTGGACATCATCCAGGAAACTTAATTGATCCATAAAGGGCCATTTCTGGTAACTTGAGCCTGCTGCTCCACTATGCTAGCGGCTTAGTAGCATGACCTTTTCTTTCCTGTACTTCTCACGAAGATATTTATTTTTTTCCACTGCAACAATTGAAAAATATAAACATTATATATAAATTAAATGAAAACATGGTTGCACAAAGGTCAATTACAGTTGATGAATGATGAATAATGAATGTTTACTTACCATGGGAATCTATGTGCTCTGCAATTATCATCCAGGTAGCATTCTTCTTCTGTACATCTCTGAACTCCCGTAATTTCTTATCCCATAATACGGGATAAGATTGAACTAAACTTATTAGTAAATCCATTTCAAAAGTAGGAGAGTTCATAATTATCACTGATATCACCAGACTTGGGTTGTTTGATCTCGAGCGAAATAAAGCAAAGGATACAAAAGACAATAACTGTTAAGATAGTTTCAACTTCGAGAGTATGAAACAATGAATGAATGAATTGAAAACTAAAAAATATTTAAAAAATTTAAACTCCTGAGCTTAAAACTACCTGTGCTAGATAGAATTTACTAACTACAATTTGTGTGTTAATCATCCGATTATCTCATTGCCTCCTGCTGTGTCGGATGAAGTATTACACCATTAGACGGATGTCTTTTTTATGCCATTAAGCAAAATATGATAATAGCTAATTATGGATGAACACAGATATCTACAGGATTTAACTTATTTATTGAACATTGTATCGGCAATTCAAAAGCCGATATACAAGTGCTGACTTAGCTAATGCTGATTGATATTAAATAGTAATTAGTGTTTGTAAATATGCTGGTGCAAATGTACGGCGATAGAAAATGTCGTGAAATTTGTATCAGCAATATATTCATGGTCGCTTTTGTTTATATAACAATAGGGTCAGCGTCTTCTTGTTATTCGTGGTAATTCGTTGAAGGGCGAAGGGGTACCCGTAACACCTCCCTCCTCAAGAGAAGGCTGGTGTCCTTAAGGAATTCAGACTAAATCCTGCTGTGGTGGGCTCTGGTTGTCTCTCGGATGTTGAGTTGTTGAGCGTAATGCTTATAAATAATTACGATATGATTTCTTCCAATTGTAGGTTCTGACGGTATGGTCTGCAATGTTTTTGCTGATAATAAATTCGCGTATCCATATAATTTTTGCTGGCCATTCATTGTTCCTTCTTGATGTTGGATATTGACTCCCTTGACGTCAATATAGCGGTGTGACTTGAATTACACTTTTTGCAGAGTTCATTAATTAAAGAATAATATTGTTCACTTAGGAGTAGGTATATATTCTTCGGTACACTGATTTGGAAAAAAGTGTAAGTGTTTGAGATTGGAAGTGGGTAAATGTGATAATAGTTATAATTTGGTTAATTGCGCCCAGAGGAAGGATCTGAAATATTTTAATTCTCAGATTACTAGGTGTATTTTTCGAAGGTTATCTCTGTTGTCTTTAATTCTATATGTGTTGTGTAGATCTTGAATAGTAAAAGTCTCGTTATATTTTAGACTGATTTTGTTCCTTGCTATATTTTTGTTCCTTTAAATGCACATAATTTATTCACTGTTTTTCTTATTTATGTCAATTTTCTTTTGAATCTGTTTATATGTTTGTTCCATTTTGTCTTTATGTTTCAGATTATTATTTTAGTAATAATGGAAACATGTCGTATGAGTTTCTACAGTGTGTCCAGGTAATAATTGTTGGGGTATGTATCTTGTTGATGAGTGGATGGAATTGTTGTATGCTACTATTGCAAACTTCATTATTTGGTTCGACGTTCTTTTGAAAATTTGCCGCATTATACGAAAATGTTGTATTATTGAGGAATAAACTCGTTCAACTACTCCGTTAGATTGGGAATATTACGTGAAATTTTTGTTCATGCATGCAATGGTTCTGATACACATTCATTATTAAATTCTAATCCGCGATCCATTGTAATATTACCAAATACTCCATAGTGTGGGAAATATAATAGTAATTTGTCTGCTGTTTCTATTGTATTTTTGAAATAATTTGGTAAGCTTGTCCTAGTTGTGAGAAGGCATCAATAATTGTAAAGAAGTGGTATCCTTCGATAGTAAATGTATCCACATGCAATTTTTCAAATAGTCCGCCGGGTATGTCTGTTAAGATCATTGGAATGATTGGTTGGTTTGTCTCATAGTTAGCTCGTTTGCAAATGTCGCAGCTATTGATATAATCCGTTATTAATTTCTTCATATTTGGCCAAAAATATAATCTATGCAGTTGGTCTAATGTTTCATTTATTCCCATATGATTTTTAACCTTCTTGGTATTTTTTTTTAATTACAATTTTGTTGTTGACTGTCGGGATTTTCTATAACTCTTGCGGTGTTCATATAAAGTGTTACTATGGGTCCGTTAAAGTATTTGCGGTAAGTCTTGCAAATATACTTATATATCTTCTCTTGATCAATATACACGTAGAAAGTCGTTTTCGGTTTTGCGTATCTTCTTAATAAACGTAGTATTTCTATTTCGATATTTTCTTGGCCCTTATGACTATAGGCTGTTTCGATTCGAGGATTTGCGATATTTGGTTATCTCTTTGTATAAACAAGTTCTTAGTCATATTCTTCTAGTTTTTGTCGCTAACGTGCTACTTTAGAATGAGAGTTTTTAAGTGAAAATTTACTTTGTAATGGACGACGATCTGTATATATAGTGGATTTCTTTCCATATAGATAAGTTCTGAAGTATTTGTTATAATTTGATTTGTATGCAATAAGACTTTCCAAAAAAATGCAATGTTTTTATTTTATAATGGTCATACCTGTCCTATTTTTTTTAAATGGTATCTTTTGATTCTAAATGTATTTACGTCCAGTTTCTCGAGTGGTCGGCCTAGTATTTTCTCTTAATATTAATGGAATATTTGTATGGTTTCTGTTATATTCATTTATTATATTAGGTGGAGGATTGAATTATCTTTTGTTCTTTGTATTTTCTTGCCATTTTCTTCTTTGACAGTTCTTTCGGTTGTTGTAAATATCGGTGTTGCGTTTTTAATAATAATTTTCTGTAGAACTTTATTGTTACTACGATTGTTCGTCGGTTTTGTGTTTAGTGCATAATGTTTTTGTATATTGGTATGCGTATTTGTTCTTCTGTTTTAATATGACATTCTTTGTGTTTTCTTTGAAAATGTCGTCTTGATTTTCTTGAATAAAGTCCTGGATATTATGTTCTATACCCTTGATTTCTTCTACTGAAGTGGATAATGCTGGTGT
The DNA here is from genome assembly GCA_963942505.1 of Lordithon lunulatus. Classification (NCBI taxonomy): domain Eukaryota; kingdom Metazoa; phylum Arthropoda; class Insecta; order Coleoptera; family Staphylinidae; genus Lordithon; species Lordithon lunulatus. The sequence continues at coordinate 42,996,337 of OZ012667.1, read as the reverse complement.
TTGTGCTTCTTCAGGTGGTTTCACAATAGTCAAATTAGCTAATTCATTATCTATGCTAACCACAGAAGTACCTGCTGTACTATCCTCAACATCTATATAATTTAGATATACTTCGTTGTAGCTGCTTTTCGTTTCTGGTTCTTGAGGATCTTCAATTTGGTCTTGATGGTATACTTCTTCCGACAGCCATTTCGGGTTTGGTTGGTAATTGATATAACTTGTACTCGCACAGCTTGAGTGCATAGAAGGAGTTTTAGAGGAGAAGCGTGATGGATTTAGTTTATGCGGTTCAGGACCATATTTAAGGAATTGTCTTGATCGGTTTTGTGGATGTTGGTTACATTTTTGTTCAGGTCTAGGGGTAAATACATTTTAGGGCTCAAGGCTTATGTATTCTCTTTGAAAATATTCCTCCTCTCGTACTATTTTTATTCCTTCCTCCACCGTTGATGGGTTACTTCATTGTACGATTATTCTTATAGGATCTCTTAGTCCTTGTATAAATGTTTTTAGCGCAATGTCGTTGCACATTCCGATTCTTATATTGCGCAAAGGTATGTTATTCTCCGTGTAAGTAATTTGAGATATGAGTAATGTTTTTATATCTTTACAACGTTTTCCAAACCTTGTTGGTCTTTCATATCCTTGGGATTGCAAAAGTAATTCACTAATAAGTGTAAATTCATCTATTGGATCTGCATTCATTCCATGATGAAATTTTGGTACACGCAATAAGTTAGGCTGCTCGTCTGATGACTTTATATTTTATGTGCCATAATTATATAATGTATCATTTGGTTTTAATAGTTATAGAAGCACATCTTCGCAACTGTCGATAAAATTATAAATAGTTTTGGAGTTTCCATCGTAGTTGGGAATGATCTCTAATTGGTCTCTTAATGTCAGATCCATTGTTTCTTATTATAATATATGTTTCATTTAAAAAAATGGGTACTATTGGGGTTTCAATAGGACATTGGTTGTAAAGGAGTGAACAATATTATACTCACTGTATTATTAGATTTATGTTTCCTTCTTCCTGGGAGTTGTGTTTTCTTCTTGGTTCTTTTTTTTACCGATGAATTGTGAAAACAAACGATTTATCCACGATATGTGTTGGATAGTCATCGGTAAATCTTGCGACTGCGCCAATTATGAATGAACACAGATATCTACAGGATTTAACTTATTTATTAAACATTGTATCGGCAATGCAAAAGCCGATATGCAAGTGCTGACTTAGCTAATGCTGATTGATATTAAATAGTAATTAGTGGTTGTAAATATGCTAGTGCAAATGTACGGCGATAGTAAATATCGTGGTATTTGTATCAGCAATATATTCATGGTCGCTTTTGTTTATATAACATTAGGGTCAGCGTCTTCTTGTTGTTGGTGATAATTCGTTGAAGGGCGAAGGGGTACCCGTAACACACCCCCCATGTTTGGAAAAGAACAATTTTAATTTCTGAAGGATTAATTTTTTTATATATTAATACATATATATATATATATATATATATATATATATACATATATATATATATATATATATATATATATATATATAAATAATAATAATATATCAGTTATTTCGTTATAAATAGATGGTAGTTTCCTCTTAGAACAAATTCACGTTTGTATAATTTTTGACCACCCTGTACATTATATCGGCATTCTGAGTATGCCCAAAGACTTTTCAGATAAAGCAAAACTTGTTTCAAAGAGTAACTTTTTCTCGAGAAATGCAAAATCAACAAGTTTACAAGAAACTTTTTTTATTATCGTAGTATATACGAGAGACGCCTGTGTATAGCATGATGTGTATTTTTTCGCCTTATTCCCAGCTAGCAATGCAATGTTTTTTTGCGATTGTGCGAAAGCTGCGTTGTCTAATTTACTCGTCTGTTTAGAAAGACCTAATTAAATTAGAACTGATATACATAACAACTATTTTATAGAGTCTAATTTTAAATATTTCTTCATGTTGAAGAGATTATTATAACAAACCGGCAACTTGTAATTGGTAGAATTAGATACCATTATTTAAGTTTACCGGCAACTCTGCTGCAATTTTTTTCCTGCGATGCGTACCGGCACAATCTCGCCACTAGTCACAGTCAACATGCCGAAGTATTGTTATACCCATTGCAATATTGTAAGTACAATTTCATATAATACATTTATGCATTGTTCTATAATTATGTTCAGTCCTTGTCCATAAAGAGATATTAGCAGATATCGTTAATTAACAATAATAAAATACCACGTGGCCATTGTGGTCCTTAAATAAAAATTGCACGTGAACATAACTTAATTTTTTCACAAATAATACCAATTTGCGACAATGTGTTGGTCATTTAAAGCATTTATTCAAATTACTTCATAATTTGCTAGAGCTATGCCAAAAATGATATTGGTATGAAATGCAATTCCGATTATTCTGGCCGCCGCGAGTTCTGTTTTTCGGTGCATTGCGACTCATGGAATAAAACAAAATTTGTTTAGTTAATTAATTTTGTTGTTATTGAATACATTTGCAGGAATGGTTCTTTTTTAATATGGAAGACATTAAAAGCAAGCAATTGTACTAAATTTAAACATGCTCAACACTATAATTTAGTAATAATATACATTTTAATATTGTAGTATCAGGAGGGTAGTAGTAGTTCGGGTCGAAATTATCGGCGAAGGAGAGGAGGGTCCTCCAGCGAAGATTGGCGCCTCTTCCGACATTGGCGTCGGAAGCGGGCCGAAGCGGGTGCTGTGGCCCGCCAGCAGACGACGCCCCCTCCAGCTCGTAGCGGCTCCCCAGCTCGCGGCGGTTCCCCAGCTCGCGGCGGCTTCCCAGCTCGCGGCGGCTTACCAAGTCGGGGCGGCTACCCAAGTCGCGGCGGCTACCCAGATCGCGGCGACCTCCAAGGTCACGGCGACACCCAGGTGGCAATTCCAATGCCGCCTCCACCGGCCAGGTCGAGGCTGGCCGTCGAGGCCGCGGCCGCCAGGGTGGCCGTTGAGGCCTCCAAGGTGGTCGCCGAGGCGAGGATGGCCGCCGAGGCGAGGGTCGCCGCCGCAGCCAGGGCGGCTTCTTCCGGCAGCCGTAGGGCCAGTTGTTGATTTAATATTTTATAAATATATTGATTGGTAGTTTGTACTCGTTTATTCCCTTATTGAAAATCTCTAGTTTCCAGAATTTCAAAAAAGTCTAAATAGTCAAGAAAAAGTGAAAAATAATTGTCTAAAATGTCAAAAAAATGCAAAAAAAAAAGTAAAAAATCTTAAAAAAGTCAAAATATTGAAAATATCTAAATCTCTAGTGTCAAGAATTTCAATAAAGTCTAAATAGTCAAGAAAAAGTAAAAACTAATTGTCTAAAATGTCAAAAAAACGCCAAAAAAAGCAAAAAAAAATTTTAAAAAATCAAAAAGTAAAAAAAAGTGTCACAAAAGTCAAAAAAAATGTCACAAAAGTCAAAAACATCAAAAATTTCGAAAATAGTCAAATCTCAGAAAATTTTAACAAAACACGAAGTATTTCTTGAAAATAACGAAAATATACAAAATTAAATATGTCATGTAATTCGGAAAGTCGTGTGGTGCCCACACCAGATATTTTTATTTGCTGGAGAATTGATAGACAGGTGGGTTCGTGCGATTGCGCACATTCCTAGGTTTATTTTGTTCTGTTGGGTGCATCTATTTATAGCACAGAATTATAACATGAATGTTGCATGGAACGGACATATCAAGTAATACTAACTAACGAAATTGATTACCTTCTAACGGTGTTTCTGATCTGAAATGACTAGCGTTTGCCCCGTGCAAATTTTGTGCTATGTAATGTTCATAGACCTCGATGTAGAATTATGACCGCGCTTGCAAATTCAATTAACGATTGAAAATTATGAACCAATGCTCTGTGAAAAGGGGATACTTCAGCTTATCTTAAGACATAACGAGTGTAAGTTTGGTGTGGCATTTAAGTTCATTGCGCCTCGCTGGTAAAGACCGAACATTAGTATACCCCTCTCGAGAGAAAGACCTTAGTGGCCTGTAGTTACGGAACGTTATGTCATAAAGCGACGGTCTGAAATGACAAACTCTTGCTCTGTGCACAGTTTGGGATCTGTAAATTAACCTCTTCTATGCCAACGGTCAGTAAAATTTATATAGCGCGACGCAAACTCGTAACCCATTTTAGCACGTTAGTAAATTCAGATAACGATTGAATATTATGAACCAATGCATTCTGTAAAGAGGTTGAGCCATTTTCCCGCCGTGAGTATTAGATTGCCCGCGGCCGCGCTCATTTTGTGCCGTTTGCCCGGAATGGTTCACAGGCGGACAGACACACATATAAACACACATACATCGCAAAAATAGGGTTGATTTCGACTATTTTAGGCATAAAGCTTTCACGACCACTATATCTTCCTTCTAGTGTAGTTTTTTCCCGGAAAGTTATCGCATATTTCCACAACCTTAGTTAGAAAACGTGAACACGTTGTCGGTAAAATAATATCTTCCTTATACAGCAGTGCTGTTTTCGGAAAGTAAAAGGAACACATCCTCATAAATCAAAACCCTATATCTTAATTATTTCAAGAATTATGAGGGGTTGACTACCAAATGGGATAATAAAATGTTTTAATGTTTTTTTGCACGTGTATATATGTGTCAATTAGTGTCACTACGACCATTCTTTCCAAAAGCCCTACTGATTATCTGCTAATACCCCTGCACTCTATGTGGCCGCTTCGATCAATCCCAGAACCTGGTATTCCTACAGCTTTCCGATTGCGTCAAGCATGCAGAGCTGTCTGCAGACCGATTGGCAATCTGCTGGTTGCCCCGGCACTAACAGTCAGAAATAACAAACATTCGCCCTGTGCACATTTTGGGCGCGGTTGCTTAATCTCCCTTACGACGGTGGGTTGTAAACTTCTTAAAGTGCGACGCAAAATTAAGATACGTAGTTTGACGGTGGTACATTCAAATAACGATTAAACATTATTAGTCGATACTTCCTACAAAGAGGGAACGACAAGCTATCTTAAGATATACTACTATACTGCATAGTAGTGGGGATAAAACACTTCTTTTGAGCAGCCCTAGTTACCATCCCCCTGACAGTGCTGCATCCTACATTAACGCTAAGGGTTCGCCACATGTGCATATGATCTATTCACGCCCTTAAGCGATGCTATTAAAAGTAGTCTCATCGAAAGCTCCTTCGATGTCTACGAATTCTCCCAGTGCAGAAAGTCTGGGTCCAATAGATATTTTGATCTGTCTCACAACATAGCGAAGGGCGGACTTCGGCTTGCCTAGGAGATATGTATGAAAGTCACATTTACCATTCTCCACACCTTTGGAGCGTATATGATGTCTCAACACATGTTGGTATTCTATCAGTGTAATAATTCAATTAATTATCATATAGAATCGTTAACGTCTGTATTATATTTATACCTTCACTGATAATTCACAAAGTGAATAGGTGTAATAAAAAATATATGTAATATTTTTAAAACTAGGAATCGAAAAACAAAGAAAAATCGTACAGAATGAGTAGTAAAAACAATACCGACAAAACCCCATATAAACATCGACACAGAGAAAGATATCACTAAAGAAAGAAAGAAACAAATGAATAAAAATAAATACTAAACTAATATCAAATAAACAACTACATAAACATCAGATTAGAAGAATATCATCTTAGAACAGAGAAAAATACACAAAAACGAAAATATTCTCAGGCATTAACTACAACCAGAAACCGTTAGCCTGAAATGGGAAATCAAGTCCATAAATCCTAGTACAAATAGTAACTTACTACATGTAATAAGAATATTAGTTTATACTATATGATATATAAATAAATAAGATTATAAATTCATCACATTTATCAATTTATTTGAACCGGTATTAACCGTCATTTGTTTCGTCCCTATTATAATATTTTACATTATTTCAACGTATAATATATGCGCATTCTTGTAATTAATGATAATATGTAGCTAATTCGAAATTTCACACAGGGTGGCATAAAAGGTATTTTTAGCAATTCATCGTTTATTTTTGTTGCAACCCCATTTTCTGTAGCTGTATTCGGAAATAACTCGTATATTTAATTTCCAACAAATTGAAGTACAAAAGATGTCTGCAGGCATCAGAAAAACACACAAAAATTAAGGAAGACAACCAGATACCATTAGCCTGAAATGGGATAAATCCCATAAATCCCGAGGGTAAAAGACATCATCAGTAATATAATAATTACATATAGTAACTTAATACATGCAACAACAACGTTACTTGGTACATTTTATTGTATCATATATAAATAATAAAGATTATAAATTCATTAAATTTATCAATTTATTTGAACGGGTATTAACCATCTTTTGTTTTGTTTGTCCCTATTGCAATATTTCAATGTATAATATATGCACATTCTTGTAAATAATGATAATAATTTGTCAATTGGAAATTTCTCACAGGTATTTTTAGTAATATAATTTAATATTCGTTCCAACTCCATTTTCTGTAGCTATATTCGGAAATAACTCAGTAAATTTAATTTCCAACAAGTGGATATAATTGCAAAAGATATCTGCAGGCATCGTAAATTGCCAAACAACTTGCCAGGCGTTTGGATCGCTTTATAGTAGCAAAAAATTGAGTCATCGCTCAATTTATTTGCATTTTCGAATGCATATTTGATGCATTCGTGTGACAAACGAATGCTTCTCTAGGCATTTTTTCATTAGATAACTTGCTACATATCTACCGGCATTTTTTTTCAGGCAAATCGACGTCCTGATAGTCCCTCCCATCAATATGGAGGACTACAGTTGTATCCTTATTTTCTTTACCAAACACATTAATTACATAAACTGTTATCTGTATCCTGAGGCAATTTGCTCCCTCGGCATGCTTGAAATAATTTAAAAAAACATTTTGCGAAACGCGTATTGACATTATATAGGAGTAGGGTTAGTAGCACCGTCACTTTGTTATCTAAGAGTACCGAAAAAGTTTTCTAAACAAACGGTTAATCCGCTTAGTGAAAATCTTCCCATAGCCCCAGCATTCTGATGGTAATCTGCCATCCAACAATACATTTTACAGATTTTGTAACCTATTATATAATTTCAAATTGGCAAAAAAGGAAAGCATTTGTCCTAAAAACTTTATTTGCTCAATTGTTCCATTGAAAGGTTTATTCATCAATTTGCGTGCGTTTACTGTGCTGTTAATTAATACATCAAAAAATTGGTCCATTTTATATATATATATATATATATATATATATATATATATATATATATATATATATGAAATATTTGATAAATATCTTAATACTCTTACCAATGCGTCAAAAATGGCTGTCCTGAACTATGTATGAAACCTAGTAACTACACCGACCACTGCAAATTATGTAAGAATCACTTTGAAGATGACATGTTTTCTTGCATGTGTAAATCGAGGCTGAGAGTATATGCGAGCCTACAATTTTTAAAGAAAATGTAGGATATAGAGGTAAATATATAAAAATACAATACAATACAAAAATAAAATTTCATCAAATAAATATAACATTATTTAATATAGATGTGAATCAAGATGCCAGCACATCATCCTTTCATAAGTTGCCATTAATGGATATTACGGAAGCAACTAATTCAAGCAATACTGTTGCTATTATAGAAGAAAAATATTCAGGTGTTTATTAATTACACAGCACAATAACATAGTCAGTTTAATTTAAAAATTGTTAGTATATTTTAAGTAATTTTGTATGCTTTTAGAAAATTCAACACAAACCTCTTCCTAAGATTGTATTCAGAATCTTCATACAAAAAATAACTCTTTTAATAGACAAATGTTGCTGCTAACAAATCATTTAGAGAAGGGAAGAACAAAGGAGCCAGTAATTACGGAAGATGAATTTATAAAACAATTCCGCCATTTCTTCCCAAACAGCTTTGCTGAATATGCATCATTACAATTGCATAAAAGTAAAACTGATAAAACTTGCAAATATCGTAGATACTCCAACTTAAGCAATTTGCGCTAACAATTCACTTTCTAGGACCAAAGGTATATTCATTTTTAAGAGATTATCTTAATCTACCTTCACTTTCAACTTTAAAACGTTTACTAACAGATTGGGATATATATTCCGGAATAAATGACAACATTAGTTGCAAATAAAGTTAATGTCCTCTCTGATAGCCACAGGGAGGCTGTTCTCGGCGTAGATGAAATGGCAATCAAGTCTCATTTCATTTACAATCGTAAACGAGATTCGCCACAGAAATATTTGTTTTCGTCAACGTCTAGCGGAAGCAGAAACAAATGCGAAGACAAAATTGTTCCAAGATTTTTCATCAAAGAACGAAACAGCGGCAAATTTCTGCCTATCACAATTAAGTAAGTTCAAGTGTAAGCCAAAAGGAAGACGGTATACAATAGATGAAAAAATATTATCCTTGTCCATTTCCAAACATACGGGTAGAGGCTACCGTTTTTTGTCGAAAGTGTTTGCGTTGCCCTTACGAAGAACACTTTCCACATTACTAAGCAAGGCTTCTATAAAATGTGGGATAAACAAAATTATTTTTGAAAACATTAAACAGGCAGCTAAAAATTTAAAACCAATACACAGATTATGTGTTGTGATGTTTGACGAAATGTCTATTTGTCCTCATATGGACTACGATGAAAATGCAGATAAAGTGATCACCAAACCAACAAGATTGCAGACCATGCACAAGTATTCATGGTAAGGGGTATTACCAAACAATAGAAGCAGCCACTTGCCTTTACTTTTTGTAAAGGCACAACATAAACTGGTAAAGCAAATTAAAAACATAATTGACGCTCTTCAAAAAGCGGGCCTTATTGTCATTGCAACCGTTTCCGACCAAGGCTCCACGAACCAAGCGGCAATAAATTCCTTATTAGGAGACACCCGCGCAGAGTACTTGCGGAGAGGAGAAGAATTAAGAAAGCGAGTGTTTGAAGTGAATGGAGCAGAAATAGTTCCACTTATTGATATACCACACCTTTTTAACTACGCAACAACCTATTAAATCGAGATTTGGTGTGGAAGCAAGAAGATGGTACTTTCTTTATTGGAAAGTGGGGTGACATAAAAAAGCCTATTTAATAGATGCAGGCTCTGGATATGTGAGATCCATTCCTAAGGTAACAGATGCTCACGTTATGAAAGATAAAATAAAGAAAATGAAGGTATCATATTGCACCCAAGTGTTCAGTCATTCAATGTCGGCCGCAATTGGATCCATGGCTAGAAATAGTAAGTATTTTATTTGTATTGAAACGTTTATTTATTAATTTTTATTGCACCTTATCTTCAAATAATAAGAATTTACATCATCTTACTTTTTCAGATGAAACAAGTCTGGCTGGATCGGTGACTATGGAGAGGAGGGCCCGTGAAACCTCCGACATCATCATATTTTTTGGATGAGCTGTATGACAGCATGAATGAAGACACACGATGGCCAAGGATGAGTAAACCAGTGAGCGGTGCGGTAGATGAGAAAAGTAGCCATGTCGCATTTTGGCAAGCGGCCATTGGCAAGTTGAAACATATGTTTTTTAGAAGGGAAGGTACGGAGGAAAAAAAATACCTCCTTCATTAAAAAATTTAATTTTGACCATTGAAGGTTTCTTAGAAATTCAAACAAAATTAGATAGTAAGAAACTGAAATTTTTCTTGCCTGGACGCTTTAATCAAGACCCAGTTGAGAATTTATTTGGGCAGATTAGGCAACAAGGTGCTAGAAACACAAACCCCTCGTCAAAACAATTTATAAGTCATTTCAAGACTCTGCTTATTAATAATTTAGTGTCACCTCAATCGGTTGGTGCCAACTGCGAGGAAGATTCGCGTATTTACTTAACACAACTTAAAAATTTTGTGTAATCCAATATTGAAAGGTCCAATGAATCGGTGGAGCCTCTACATTTAGAAGAGGTTCCCATAAATTTATTTATATATATATATATATAAAGATCATTGGACCTTTCTGTTATTGGATATATTTCTGGATTTATAACTAAAAATGTCCTTACTAAATTTAAATGTAAATTGTGCCATGAACACATTTTGAATAAAAATTATGTTATCCCAGAAGGACCTCTATACGAGCTTACCTTAGCCAAGGAATTTTCAATTCCTAGGAGGATACAGTATTGTCGCCCTACGTTTATATATTCTGTAATAAAAGTGTATAACGTTACACAATATTATATTAAGAAAATTGATTTAAAAAAAATGTAGTGAAAAGAATAGTATCATATTGTGAGAAAAATATAATGTTTACTTTTAATTGCGAACATAAAACACACATTATAAATTATATTTTAGTTAGTTTTATAAAATTGTTACTATATAACTATTGTAATGGTATTAACCGAATTATGGCAGGGAAAGATATGCGACAAAATGAGACTCAGGACGAAATTGTCAATCAGGCAAAAACCATTTGCTCTAATAAATCAAGAAAGAAATAAAATTGTCTTTTAATTACCTTTCCCTTAGATACATTCAATAAGCTGTTATTTATTTGGGTATTTTTAATTTCTAGTATAATTTAGTACTAGTTAGTCTCGATAGACAGCGCTATATAGCGACAATCGGTCTCATTGAGTTGCTTTTCTATACTATATATTTTCTATGGTGCGGACAGTTCTGTACGAACAACGCATACGATAAGTTGGCCTGGGCCGTTTTTCTTGAGAAAGGCTCACTATTGACTTAAAGTGCGCTAGTGCATTAGAATAAGAGTACTTAGTTCTTATAATTGTTATTGTATAAGTCTGTTTAAGTGTTTTGAATTAATACGTGAAATGTCGTCCAACGGAAACGCCCAAACTAACATGTTCGACCATGATTATTTATTGAATTCTGCCTCTCCGACATCAGAAGTAAGATTTACCGAGAATATAAGTGACGACATTCCCGAAGATTTTTCGCAATTGAATTCTGTTCATCGAACCGATAGCCGCATTGAAGATCTTCTTGAAAAAATATTCGAAATGCAAGGGAGCATGGCGAACAACTCGGCCCCGGCGGCTTTGTTCGGCGGGTCCCAATCGCAGTTGCCAATTTTTAACCCCGCGTCAAAAATGGCGGACCCAGAAGGATGGTGCGCAATAGTAGACGAGTTGGTAAATATGCACAAGTTATCGGGAATACGGCTGGTAACCATTTTATCAAACGCAATGAAAGGTGAAGCCGTAGATTGGCTTATTAGATGTCGCCCATTACAAAAAAACATGGGGCGATATTCGGGCCGAATTTATATCTGTATTTTGTAAACCCACGGATATCATGGAGTTATTTGAAGAAGCGGTAAATGGGCGGCAAAGTTCACCACATGGAACCACCCTTCTAGAAGAGGGCTTACATGTGGCGCGATTGGCATTGAATCTAATAAAAACCCGGGAAAGTGACGAGTCGCTAGCAACACTCTTTGCGAGCCACGTTATGGCAAACCGTTCAGAATCAGCAAGGAGATTATTGCAAGCCAATCCGCCAACGGACGTACAAAGTGTATGTGTTATTCTTCGGGGCCATTGGGTAAAGGGCCGGCGCTATTTCGACCCGATCATCAAATTAGCTCGAAGCACCGCGCAATTACCCACACCAACGACAAGCGGAATGGACAATGCCAGCGTTGCGGCCGTTTCGGACATGAAACCAGACAATGCAACTCTACCTCAAGCCATCCACCGAGCGCTGCCAGAAGACCAGCATCCACACCCGTGACTTGTTTTTTCTGTGGCAAACTAGGACATATTTCCAGCAACTGCCGCGTCAATCGGGGTGCTTCCACGTCTGATGTACGGGTTTCCGAAAAGAAAATCAACGTTTGCCAGAGGAAAACTCTCCCCCGAGGAGACTTAAAGCTTCGAAATGGTAAGCTCGTTCCTTTTATTTTTGACTCTGGCTCAGACTGCTCATTGGTTAAAGAAAGTAACAAAGAGTTTCACTAACGTTAAAAAATTCAGAGAAAATCTGAAGAGAGAAATAATACAATATAGAGACAAATAACACCGAGATCCAAACCACCAACCACCACCATACCACGACTACCAGCATCTCTCGATACCAGGACAAGTGGGGTATCCTCGCGAGTTCCTGCAGAGAGAATCACCTTATTTTTATTTTTTTTACTTTTGTATATAATATCAAATTGATTTGATAGATTGTATTATTTTTATTATGATTATTAAATAAAATATTTCTATAAAAAAAAAAAAAAAAAAAGTATTTCAGTTTTACTGATGGTAAACGTGAAAATGGTTTAGTGTCATTAACAGGAATAGGCGAAAATGCAATTATTTGTACTTTACAAATTTTGGTATTAGTAGAAATTCAATCCATAAATATTGAAATTTTATTTCACGATGTGCCAGATAATGACTTTGAATCAATAATTGGATGCGATATAATTCATCAAAGTATTAGCGTTCATTATAACGCAGCAGGATTGTTCTTCGCTCGCGAAAACCATGTGCACATCTGTAAAAGCTCTATTAATAACTTAGTTGAAATAAATACAGACCTTACGTTAAGTAACAAGTCAAACTAGTGCGTTCAAAAATAACTGAAATATTAGAGGCAAAAGTAATTCAGCCTAGTTATTCACCGTTTGCTAGCCCAATCATTTTAGTTAAGAAAAATGATGGATCAGATCGTATTTGTATGGATTATAGAGAACTTAATAGTAATACGGTTTCCGACAATTACCCATTACCTTTAATTAGTGATCAGATTAATAGACTCCACGGTGCTTATTACTTTACTTCTCTGGACATGGTTTCTGGTTTTCACCAGATTCCCATTCATCCTGATTCCGTTGAAAAAACAGCTTTCGTTATTCCTGAAGGTCAATATGAGTATCTAACGATGCCATTCGGTCTCACGAACGCTCCTTCTGTTTATCAACGAGCAAAGCCTTAAGAAACCTGCGGAATACTATAGCAATTGTTTATATTGACGATGTATTAATGAAGTGTAGCTTCCTTAAAACAGAAATTGAATATTTAGGATATGTTGTCCGCGCAGAAGAATTGCGACCTAACCCTCGAAAAATATATTCCAGAATTCCAAAAACACATGTTCGCCAATTTCTTGGCCTGGCTTCCTATTTTCGCCAATTTATTCCAAAATTTTCCAAAATAGCCGCACCGCTATATCAACTTACAACAAATAATGTAAAAACCATAAAATGGCTACCAATCCACGACGAAGTGCGTCAAACTTTAATACAATTTTTAACGTCCGAACCTATTCTTATTATTTTCGAACCTACTTTGCCAATTAAATTACACACTGATGCAAGTTCTGAAGGTTATGCGGGAGTGTTTTTACAGAAGAAAAATTCTAAATTACATGTGGTGTCTTATTTCAGCAAAAGAACCACGAAAGTTGAATCACGCTATCACTCGTATGAACTTGAAACATTAGCAGTTTACAGTTAGTTTACTGTTGTTACCGATTGCAATTCATTAAAAGCCTCCAGAAATAAAATAGATCTAACCCCTCGCGTTCATCGCTGGTGGGCGTTTTTATAAGCATTTGATTTTGATATTCAGTACCGTGAAGGATCGCGAATGAAACATGCTGATTTTCTATCTCGTAATCCATTATCTACTACCGTAACATCTAACCCTTCGATATTAATCGAAAGGACAATACAGATAGTTGATTTGCAAAAAGATTGGCAGTATGTTGAACAGCAGCGGGACAATGCCATCACCCAATTAATTGCACAATGGAGAGCTCGAGAACTTTCCCCAGATATAATTAAAACTTATGACATTAGAAACAATATTTTGTTCCGTAAAATCGAAAGATATGGAAAATCTAAATGGTTACCTGTAGTACCTTATTCAATGACTTGGTCCATTATTAATCATATTCATATTGATTTAAAGCATTTGGGCTGGGAAAAAAACCCTGGATAAATTATTTGAATATAATATTCATATATTCATATTCATATCATATGGTTCCCAAAAATGACTAAAAATGTGTAGAAAAATTTGTAGAAAATTGTAAAGCTTCAAAGGGCAAATATGGCGCACAACAAGTTCAATTGCATTCAATACCAAAACGAAACCTTGGCATACAGTGCATATTGATATTTCTGGGAAATAAAGCGGTAAAAGCGACAAGAAAGAATATGTGCTAGTTATTCTTGACGCATTTTCAAAATTTGTTCTTTTATATCATATTGTATCATTAACGGGAAAACAAGCTGTTGATGCTTCCCGGAATTTTACTCAATTATTAGGGGCGCCAATTCGTGTAATTTCCGACCAGGGAAAATGTTTCACAAGTTCTGAATTTAGAAATTTCTGCTCAGAAAATAACATACGAGTTGCACCTTATTGCACATTGTTCTAGTAGAGCAAATGAGCAAGTGGAGAGAGATATGCAAACTTTAAACAATATGCTAACGAGTGTTGAAAGTGAGGGAAATTCAACTTGGCAAGAAAGTTTAGGGGACGTTCAATTAGCTATTAATAGTACTAAACATAAAACTACAGGCTTTAGCCCCGCGGAACTATTATTTGGTACAGAAATACGTTTACTTGAATTAAACAAAATATTACATAAAGCAGTAATTAATGTAATTGTAGTGCCAGTCTCGACGATATTCGTAAAGAGGCTGGTGAAAATATTAAAAGAGTGGCACAAAAAGATGCTAAGAGATTTAATGCCGGTAAAGCAAACGTGAAACTATTTTCGGTAAATGAATTTGTATTCGCTAAATCAAATGAAAGAATGATATCAAAGTTGGATCACAAATTTAGGGGTCCTTATAAGATAATTAAAATCTTACCAAACGATCGATATGAGGTAGAGAAAATTAGCGAAAAGGGTAAAAGTAGTTTGTTTAAATTTGCTCATGATCTGCTTAGAGCTTCCCTAGTGGACAAGTTGATGAGGAAATGTTTGACTTTAATAATTACAATGATGTTAGAAATGAGCCAGCGTCAAATGAAAATAAAGCTTAGGTATGCGAATACTAGTTTGTACTGGAGAGAGTGTAGTGGGTAGATTACTTCGTAAGATGAATTTACCTGATCAAAGAGTTATGTGAATTAATTTAAATTATTAGTTTAATTAATTATTTATTATGAATGAGCCTGTGTCGGCGCATTAATATGATAACCATAGAGGTGAAGTGCATGCATGCTATAATTGGTCATCATACCAACCATAGTATTGTATTAATGGATACAATTTATTACATGTGTGATTACAATTGATTACTTATACAGTGGCGTCGTATGGATAAATCTGTATCATGGATGTATTATTGAAAATAGCCTGATATTGTTATAAATTGAGTACATAGTTCTCAATCCCATTTATTATGAAATAATATTGAATAATGATGTTTATTGAAAATTCATTATAATTAAAAGGTTCGGACACTAGGTATCCTGATAGAGAATCAATATGATCCTACTGATTAATAAGCTATTTTTATCTACAGTGATAGGTAACGTACCTATTAATAGTTTACTGACAGAGAATCTGTAAGATTCTACTGCTCTAAGAGTTGTCTTTAATAGAAGCTATGGTTTTCTGGCATAGAATCACTGTGATTCTTATGTTAATGAGCTGTCTTGTCAACAGCGATAGGTTCGAAACCTAGACTGAGTTTACTGACAGAGAATCTGTACGATTCTACTTATCTAAGATCTGTCTTTAATAGAAGCTATTGTTTTCTGACATAGAATCATTGCGATACATATGTTAATGAGCTGTGTTGTCAACAGCGATAGGTTTAATACCTAGGCTTGGTTTACCGACAGAGAATTTGTACAATTCTGCTGATCTAAGAGCTCAATTTAATAGAAGCTATGGTTTACTGGCAGATAATCCTTCCGATTATGCTGTTAATGAGCTGCTTTGCCAACAGCGATAGGTCTGATACCTAGACTCATGGTTTCCTAGCAGATAATCTATATGATTCTGCTGTTAATGAGCTGTCTGGTCAACATCGATAGGTTTGATGCCTAGACTGATTGAAAACTCTTTGAAAGTCCAATAAAAGATCATTATTTTTTGCTATAGAATATTGTCAGGAGTGATTATGATATGCAACTTATTCTGTAGCCCGTAATGATAGTATCAATTTGTAGAGAAGCATGGCCATTAGCATCTTGAATATCTAAGTGATTGATGTTTGTCTTTAGGTGATGATTCGAATCCACACTAGTGCACGAGGACGTGCAAAATATCAGATTGGCCGTGTAAACTTGAACTTGTCTCTCTCTCTCTCTCTCTCTCTCTATATATATATATATATATATATATATATATATATATATATATATATATCTCATATAAACTATTGAATATAATTTTGTGATAGTTCTAACTTTATGATAGAATATTCATTTAGTAATAATTTTATTTAAATGCACTTTTTCATCTATCGAATCTCAAGGATTATATAATTTATAAAAAGTTGAACGTTGCAAATGGCGACTTAACGTATTATCACTAAATATAATAACTTGTTAATTTCTATACATATAAGTAAATAAATTATAAATAATAATAATAAAATAAAAAGCATATAAATAAATAACACGCGCATCAGCCTCGTCGCCGATTTCGATGCGACTAGGCCTCTTGTACCCCTCCTGCGACCTCCCTCGTCAATATACTTGAGGTTAGCGCACACAATTTTTACGCCGCCTTTCCCTACTGCGCGCTATTAGAGCCGGCTCACTTAATATATTACACTATGGTTTGAATAAAGAAATGAGAACGAAAGCAACAGACACGGTGTGTGTTCTGACGTAAAAATAGGGGGTTAACCCTGCCGACCACTAATGAAAATCTTAAGTTCCCCACGTTACTAACCATCAATAGCAACTAAAAATTCCATTTGACTGTCCATACTGCAAGCACATGAAACTAAACTATATGGCCTTCCCGCTAATACCACACACCGCGCTTGGGGGTTGATACTAATTAAAGGGCGGCTTTAGTGTGATAACAATAACTGGATTTAGTAATCGCGTTTACTCGTCTTGTTCTTGCCATTGTCACATTAGACACTAATAACCATATATATTTGTTAGTTTGAATAAACAAATGAGAACGAAAGCAACAGACACGGTGTGTGTTCTGACGTCGTAAAAATAGGGGGTTAACCCTGCCGACCACTAATGAAAATCTTAAGTTCCCCACGTTACTAACCATCAATAGCAATTAAAAAATACCATTTGCCTGTCCATACTGCAAGCACATGAAACTAAACTATATGGCCTTCCGGCTATAGCCACATACCGCGCTTGGGGGTTGCTACTAATTAAAGGGCGGCTTTAGTGTGATAACAATAACTGGATTGAGTAATCGCGTTTACTCGTCTTGTTCTTGCCATTGTCACATTAGACACTAATAACCAGTTATATTTGCTAGTTTGAATAAAGAAATGAGAACGAAATCAACAGACACGGTGTGTGTTCTGACGTCGTAAAAATAGGGGTTAACCTTGCCGAGCACTAATGAAAATCTTAAGTTTCCCACGTTACTAACCATAAATAGCAATTAAAAAATACCATTTGACTGTCCATACTGCAAGTACATGAAATTAAACTATATGGCCTTCACGCTATGGCCACACACCGCGCTCGGGGGTTGCTATTATTTAAAAGGCGCCTTTAGTATGATAAGAATAACACGATTTTAGTAATCGTGTTTACCCGTCTTGTTCTTGACATTGTCACATTGGACACTAATGACCAGTTCTAGTTGCTAGTTTGGATAAACAAATGAGAACTAAAGCAATAGGCACGGTGTATGATCTGACGTCTTCAAAATTGGGGGAGCGTGCGGCCCACCACTAATGAGAGTCTTAAGATCCCCACGTTGCCGACTACCAATAACAATTGAAAAATTCCATTTGACTGTCCATACAGCAAGGACATCAAACTAAACTACATGGCCTTCACGCTATAGCCACACTCCGCGCTCGGGGTGCGCCCTGCCTACCGCTAATGAAAGTCTCCAGATGTGTAAGTATACTTACCGGTTTGAAATTTGAATATGTATAGCTGAAATTAACTTGTAACACATTGTATGAATTTAAGTCATTTATTATTGCTTCTTCTTCTTTATTATGTTATAGACGTAGGCTTTAACTACTCGCCAGACAAACATTTCTCTTGTGCCATGCAGGTTAATAACTGCGCTTTTTTAGGAATGATATTGTTTTTGATTCCATCGCTGAAGTGCCGCAAAATTGCCACTCTCTCTTCTGCTGCCCTAGCAGTACGGACGCATTTTGGCCGTTTCGATGTGCGGGGGGCGTCTTCCCAGTCCGTGTCTGATGTTGTGACGTCCGGTTCGGAGTTCGAGTACGCTGATAAAATATTTACAAATGAATGAATCGAAATCGCTGATCACATTCAGTAGCGCAACACATTTTCGTTCTACTTTTCCCTTCTGTAGATGTAATAGTTTACAATTAAACGCGTCGACTAGATATTAGATATCATCATTCATTCATCACATATCAACAATAAACCTATTCTAATAATATATGATATTATATTGTACCTGTTCTACAATAGATTTGCAGCCACTATGATGAGGAAAATCGCTCTATGAAACATTACCTAATAGCATGCGGATATTAAATCTTTTGTAACTTACTGCCTGGTGGAGTTGACGATGTGCTCGGCTTATCGTTGCAGTCGGGCAGAGTGGAGGGGGAATCTAGTAATGAACAAAGAAATTCTAATCAATACTTCATACTAGATATGTAGTTGGGTGTATGTAAGTGGTTCAAAACGAAATAACCCAACTGAGTAAGGTTATACTTACTTGGCATTGGTGTATTTGACGAAATACCGGCTTCGTCGGTGTCCCGTTGAATGCCAGAGGGCCCTGGCATGGATGGTTCCAAGTTACGGGACACCTGCCCGACATGGATGGCCCTGTCGGGCTGCCGGTAGTACTCCTTGTGAGTTTCTAGCGAGTGACTCAAAAAGGATGCACCTCCATCTGTCATATCTTGCGACTGCAACGATGTGGCCAGCTGTTTCCTGAGCAGCGTGCTCAACATCCGCCCATGGTCACGTACTCCTGCCTCCATTGCTAGGCGCTTCATTAACTCACCCGCCCGTCGGAGTCCCTCGCCTGCACTTGTGAAAACAAATTTGCTTGCCGGGTTCACCCCGGCCTTTGCCCGAACGTCTGGTTATAACATATGTTTAATATATTTCATATGTGCAGTTCGCACTAAGACTGCCACCGATTTACTCCGTTTCCCTCGGATGAGTACGTGGAAGTACTTATGCGCCACCTCCTGCGCATTGGCAATCATACCTCGGTACTCATCCGAGTTCTTTTCAATCGAAGTGGCCCCTGACATATGGAATAACGTCATACGTTCTAACTCCCCGATCCGGCGGCGGTTAAAGGCAAGCAGAAATACCATGATACAGTCCATTAAGTCCTTATATGTTCTGGACGCAATTATGGACATATACAATTCCTCTATTTTATTGTCGAGATATAGAAGGAATTTATCTATGTCTGTGGACTTTGGCAATATTTGGAGGCCACGTTCAAATTTCCCTGCAAAAGATGGTTTACTATTTACTAACTAGTGATACTGATCTCGCGTTAATAGACTTATGCACTTCTTGTTTGTAGTAGTGATTGTATAATTTGATTAGCTTACTATCGGCTAGGATTTGCAGTGCCCCCCCTGGAGACACCGTGCCTATGAAATTAAAACATTCTACTTAGAATATATATATATATATATATATATATATATATATATATATATATATATAATAAGTTTTACTTACTCTTGCGAGACGAGTCATATATGATAGGGAGTGACTTATGCTTTTGGCGTATGACGGGGTCTCGTAATTGCCGGTCTCTTCGTCATATCCTGCCAGATGCTGCGTTGCTTCCACCACTGTGCGGTAGTGTCTGTGGCAAATCAAATCCTGGAAGGATTGTGGGCTTTTCTGATGAACCATCTCCCGGGCTCGAAGCAGTAGCCTCGCATTTTTGTTGATACAAATATATGCAGGTGAGGTCGGCGGATATATTTGTGGAGAAGTTTAGCTCCGTACATGAGCGGATCGGATTGTGCAACTGACGTGACAATCCCCGGCGTCATCCTGCTAAATACCTTCCTCCTGAGGATGGCGGTAGCCTCAGGTGGGAGGACGTCTTCTGCTTGCACAACTGCTGCTGCCGATTGTAGTCGACGGTACCTGACGCTATTATTATTAACACGCGGATAGGGGGGTGTAAACTCTAAGAGCATTGGTATCGGGTATTTATTGGTATATATCTACCCGCAACATGGGCCTTAACTATTACAATACAAAATACAAATAACTACTGGACTTACCCGGGCATCGCCATGGTCGAGTTACTATCCTCGGCCAGGCAGACGATGAAACAAGAGAGAGAGTTTCTGCCTGGAGCACAGGTATTTATGAGTAACTCGAGCATGGTACGCCCGGTGGGGTGGACGGGAGCGCCGTTGCCACATACGGCAAATATACTTATTTGCGACATCCCCCGCCCCTTCAAAAAATGTCTCCGACATTTCAAATAAACACAAGAAATTAAAAAAAACTAACATGATAACAACTGAAAAAAAACACTTATAATCCCTAATCGCATATCACTTCACGCACTTCCGTCCTTGGTACGCACACTCTTCTTCAACGACCGATGGGTATAGTTCATAGGCTGTGGCTTCGGCTTGTGTTCTGGGGACTTGGAGAATCGTAGTGGACTGTTTGAACGTGGAGTTTTTGCATCGAGAGTTTTCTGTCTTGTTCTTCTCCTGCCTCTGGCTGTCCTACTGGATAGTGGTTGATGTGCCCAATTACCTCCTCCTATTCCTCCCCCAGAAATTGCTCGGCCTCCCTTGGTCGTCTACTTCGTAGCGTTCTTCGCAGGCGGTTCCATTACGTGGGAATTGATAGCGATTCACAGCAAATTATAAGATACATGAAAATAATAAAATAATAAAAATTAATAATACAGGTTAAAATTACAATAAAACAATTTCGAATTAGATGGTCTGATCCCTAACAATTAAAATAAACAAGAACTCTAAATTGATTGAGCAACGTTCGTCTGAGTATGCTAATCATCATCATTGTCACATTGTATCCATATCTCTCAATTATAATCTCCTTACATGGGCACCAGAGCTGCCTCAACAACAATGTGCACCAGAATTACAAATTCTTCTTAAATTCAATGACCTCCCATGGGCACCAGAGCTGCCTCAACAACAATGTGCACCAGAATTACAAATTCTTCTTAAATTCAATGACCTCTCATGGGCACCAGAGCTGCCTCAACAACAATGTGCACCAGAATTACAAATTCTTCTTAAATTCAATGACCTCACATGGCACCAGAATTATTTAACAATATCTCTGTGTATGCTACTTTCCCAATTCACTCGTATTACTAATTGTACTGGAATGGCTCAACGGCATTTACATTCGCTAACATTGTAAACTCAATTCACTACATCCTACTAGTTGCTCAACCTTACAAAAAATTACAAAATTTTATACAAGTAAAACTAATTTGAGGAGATCAGACTCTTAAAATTAAAATATTGATTAAACGTCTGTAAGAGCATCAGCGGCCATTGTTACTTTTAACTGCCTTCCATCTCTTAAAGTAATAGTTGCGGGTTTCTTATTCTTTTTTCTTTGACATTTATATACACCTACCAATGTAACGACTAATATAATAATAACTATAATAAAAAAACTATTTCCTATCGATACCATTTTTGTAACCGTATGCTTTTTTATATGACTTAATTCACTATGTATATTTTCTAACTTCTTGCCTTCTCGGTTAAGGGCATTCGCGAAACTACTAGTATCTTTAAATGGTTTATTTTCATACAAAGCTGGAACTAGCAACATTGCGGCATTATTGTGGCTTACGTTTAAAGATAAATTAACTGTGGGAATTATGTTATTGTTAATGGTATAACTCGGTGACCTACTCAAGGTACTATGTATGCTACCAACAACCGTTGATAGAGTGCAAGATTTGTGAAATTGTATTGTGCCGCGGTTCTTTAACACTAACTGACTGTTAAAACGTCCATTGTCACACAAAATAGTGGCTTTATCCGATGTTGGACTTACAAACACCCATGTATTTGGGGTTTCTAATGGGATAAACACTATATGATTAAATCTAATGGCTCTAATATCGCAATCATTTGTTGAATTTACATTATTAAATATTTTTAGCTCGCAAAACGATTCAATATCGTTAGTCGATAATTTCCTTAGATTCTGACAAACTGTAAAGTTGTTTAACGTATTGCAATTACTATTTAAGTCACTATTAAACAAAAGATATTCTTGTTGTTTGAAACCAACTCCAATGAATAAAAATTTACTAAGTACAAAATTATAAATATTATCCTTAACTAACTGTGGGTAGGGTATGACCTGATATATAGTAATCGGTGTTCCTGAGATCAAGGGCACTATAATTGATAAAAATATTCGACCTTGACTAATGCTAATTTTAAATTTTGAATTCGCGTTGCCGGTTCCACTTCCGATACTACTAATAATATTTCTTCTTCCCCCTCCTCACAGACTATCTCATTAGTTCTTAAAACTGAACCTAACTTAGTCCCGAAAAATACTGATCTCTCCATGTTCCCCCAGTTTTTTATTTTTACAGTAGTTTCGTCTATATCAATAATATCTAAATTATTCTTATAGAGAAATTTTTGGTTACTTTCAAATCTAAAATAGCCATTTCGCAAGTCTCGGTCTTTTGTTCCAATAATGCTATATGCGAGACTTACTGTCGCACCTGCAGGTACCCTAATATCGTCTCCGGCCGTAACATAAATATTATCCAATTCTGTGGATTGTAACGCAGTACTACTCGGAAGTTCATCCCACTCATTACATTCACAATTTTCTGTTTTTTTATCTATTACCGGCTCGAATTTCGAAACATCTGTTAAGCGGACATACTTACGCGCGATAATTCCATACCTACACCTAGCGAAGGCAAGGCATTATTTAATGTACTACTCGGCATTTTCTTATCTAGTTGGCTGAAGATCACGGTACCCCCAAACAATTGACAGAAAAATGAGCTTTACCCACATTTACCTTAACCTCTATATCTCCTAGAGTATCGACTATAAAATTACCTAACGATTTAAGCTGACTACCCCGCTGTGCATTATAATTATTTACAAATGACTTACTTACTAAACTAACAGCTGCACAAGTATCTATTAATATATCACTATAAATATCATTAACTACCCCTTTTATATATAAAAGTTTACTAAAACTAGATTGGGCTTGTGGATTCCCGACATTAATAAAATTGTTTTGATACAGGACAGACGCCTCAGCCCTTAGTACCTCTGTCCTTGGAAGTTTCCCGAATTGTAGCTCGGACGACTATTCGCGCAAACTCTGGCTGTATGACCTGGCTTTTGGCAGTTAAAACAAATAGGTCTACCATCCCTTGTGCGCGATTTATATGCGTCATCGCGTCCCGATTGAATCTGTCTGTTAAACGGTGGGGCTTGTCTACTGTCATATTGGTCAATATTGGTTCTTTGCGTCACTGGTCCAGATCGATGCTGTCTATTAAACGGTGGGGCTTGTCTATTGTCCCGGCCTGTTCCATTACTATATCCAGGATTCCTGAAATGGCTCAAATTTGCCGGTTGGTGTCGCGGGGCATCATAGTTATGTCTGGGTAGTTCGCGACTAGCTATACTTTTTTGTACTTCGTCTAATACGACCGTTGTTATTTGTTTTGTCAAACTCTCAATGTCCGTTGAATTTACCGATGTACCAGGTTGTTGCTGCTTCACGACCTGCTGCAGACTCATTGACGTATTATACATACAGGCAGCTGTCGTATTTGTCTGAATTTCAGTAGCACTAATAATTTCGACGTGTCTTTGTAAATCCGTAAGTGTTTTAGGTCTATTAATTAAAATCATATACTTGTAGTGAGCAAGCATACCCTCCAAAACATAATTAAAAATATCTACCTCGGCCATTTTGTCATCAACTTCGTCACACAAATTTAACATACTGTAATAATAATCTAATATGGATTCGTCTGGTTTTTGGTTTCTGTTACTTAATTTCCGTCGTAAGTCCTGTTCATAATGCTGTCCCAAAAATGTCAATTTAAATTGCTTAACCGTCTCCAACCATGTCGCTTGGCCATTTCGTTTAGCAAAAGTTCTGAACCACGCATCAGCAGTGCCCCGTAAATAATTTCCAAAATAAAGTAGTTTTAAATTATTATCCCAGCCATTATAATTTGAAGCGGCTTCAAAATTCCGTAAATACTCGGCAGCACTATTCCGCGCGGGGTCAAAACACGTAGGCGCAATGAACTGCGGTCTCACTGGTGTCTGGTTTAAGCTGAGATCAGCGATAGTCCTATCCATGTTGCGTCTCGTAATACAACTCGCGCGTCCGTTGGTACTTGAACCCGGGGTGTTCAATTCGCGATTTTTCCGCGATTCAGTCGTTTTCGTTGGGAACGCGAAAGGGTCAGACTCATAACTATATTGCAAATCAGCAGTAATATTTTGCAATTCCACCGGTTTTTCAAAATTTTGAGTACTACGCGTAGTCGGTGCAAACGAAAATTCTTCTAACCTGCCCCTAAAATTTGTCACAGCCGGTGACTCCGGTGCTTCTACCCCGTAATCTCGAGAACACGCTATGTCATATACAGCACTACGAAATTGTCTGTTATTGTCAGATTCCGTCTGGTCTATTTCCGTGGCGTCTTTTTCAATAGCAATATTCTCTATACCGAGATTAATCTGTTTCTGTTTTGTCTTCTTGCCTAATACTTGGTCCATGAATTTAATTTTCTTATCTACTGTAAGAACTCCGCCGTCTAACTCTAATTCCTTCCCATTCCGTAAGATAGGCATTTAGCTATCCCGGCCGTAGATATAACCCGACAGTTTAATGTTTAAAAAAAAAAATCCAGTAACTAACGCAATAAGCAAAAACCTTACTAAATAAGCAACCCGCACTGCTCTAAAAAAACAAAATTCAGTAGTTACTAACTATTATACTATCTAAAAATAATCGATTACAAGCGGCTCCACTAAAAATCTCTATTCTGTCTGACTAACATAAAAAATATACGATTAGCGAATCCACGAATGACATTAAAAAAAACAACCCGACGTCTAAACAATAACGTAAAAAAGATTCGGCGCCTCCACCAATATGTCGCGGATAGGGGGGTGTAAACTCTAAGAGCATTGGTATCGGGTATTTATTGGTGTATATCTACCCGCAACATGGGCCTTAACTATTACAATACAAAATACAAAATACAAATAACTACTGGACTTACCCGGGCATCGCCATGGTCGAGTTACTATCCTCGGCCAGGCAGACGATGAAACAAGAGAGAGAGTTTCTGCCTGGAGCACAGGTATTTATGCGTAACTCGAGCATGGTACGCCCGGTGGGGTGGACGGGAGCGCCGTTGCCACATACGGCAAATATACTTATTTGCGACACAGTCAATAGTTATGTAGGAGGGCAATATATCATTAATTTACCTGTTCCCAGCGTGAAGGAGTGCAACGTGACGCGGCAAATACGATACCCGCACATACTCCTTACACGTCGGACAGGGCACCTTCGTGCCAGGTGACCGTCGCTTGTATACCCTCGCGGAGTCGATGGAGCACCCTATATTGTGTTAATGAATGCCGTCCGCCCTTAAAGAATCGACGGCTTCTCTGTAAAAACGCTGTTAATTTAATGCTACAAGGTGACATAAAAAACAACCTTCGGGTGACAGGATCCATCATAGCCACAACACGGGGCTCGTCGGCGTGGAATGCGAGGAGATGACGGGCTAGCTTTGTCACTGCACGGGTACAGAAAAAACAGGGGTATGTTTTTCCCTTGGCCATAATGACGGGTTCTTACAACGGAGCTGTAATGTGTAAATGTATCGATACATTTAAGTGAACATGCACAATGTAACAGCGATTAAGATTTAGGTAGATCCCTAAAGTTGACACTGCTAATTTATACTGTTTGTAGTCCACTCATATAAGGGTAGTAACGGCGTAATAATATAACATGACACGGCTTAAATGGGGGGTAGATGCGATAACAAAGTAAATATATTTTCTAGGAGCAAAATAATGTAAATACCAAAGAATAAAACATATTAAATGGAAAGAAGGTACATTTTAAGACTGATTAATAACACATATAAACAAAACATCCTAAATTCTGGGTATTTTTCTGCACGAAAATTTAAAGAAATATGAACCTAGTAGTAGGCATAGTATACTTAAAATATTGAGTTTGAGTGATTACACACATTCGAGAAATTAATTGTTTTTGTAGCTCCAGTTGTAATTGTCTCGATGCAGCCAACCAACTAAGCAATATTTAACAAGATGTTATAAAATGATTATATTTTAACATTTTTTTACTGCACACGCCTATTCTTATTATGCAGGCAGATAGGAAACGATAACATTGATTTATCTTTTGCATTCTAGCATGATTCTAATTCGTATTTCACATTACACTATTCGTGGTGATATCAAATATTTTTCTAGTCAATCATAGACCATGCAAATACATCAAATTCATGCTATATTTATCACAATGCTTGCCACACAGTTGGTTTAGAGCTACAATAGGGAGTGTTCTATTGTAGCCTAACACATGGTATGGTGAAACATAGAGGAATAGACATGTGTAAAACTATTGTAATAGTTACCACGTTTCAAAAAATGCAACTATACGTTTAATTTTGTATTTTAACGTAGCCAGAGCATAAAATAACCCTGTTTGGAAACACAATAGAATGTGGTGTGTGCCAAATTAATATAAGTAATAATTAATAATCGATTATGCATATATTACTTACCAAGATCCGTACAAAATCTGAAGCACAAATCACTAAGTGTCAAATTCACTCTTAAATAGTTTCTAAAGTTAAGCACTATACTACAACACTACACTATAACACCCAACGAAATGAAAACTAATTACGAATGAATAATAACGAAGCGAAAATCGACAAGCGAAACGTGACAAGCTAATACTATGCCAGCTGACACAATAGAATGCAGAATGATTCATCCTGCTGGCCGGCTGCTTGGTCGGTCGGGCGAGCTGCTATCTCCAAGCGCGGACAGAGTACACGGAGGTCAATACAGAGTGGTCATAAATTCTAAAATTTAAATGCATAGCCGGTCAAAATTCTTATGTGATCATTGCGTTTACCTATCACACACATTAAAGATTCATATAATAAAACCAGATCTCTTACATTTGGCATTAGTTTTCTTCTAATTTCTGATCATATGTTCATTCTATCCTGGATCTCATTTTAAAAATAATAATATAATTAAATATCAATAAAACTGCTTCATAACGCAGAAGAAGATATACCCAAAAATAAAACAATAATTACAACAATTCAAATAAGTATTCAAAACCCATCAGTGCTATCAATGATATGATATATAATTAACTAAAACAAATACAAGTTCAAAAAAATGCAAAACACAATCAGTAACCTACAAGCAAACGCAAGCACGAGTATAGACATAGGTAAATGAGCCAAACACTATAGTGAAGAACAGTCAATAATTTAGTAATATCATATAATAGACACCAGATCCTGCTGAATCTTCAGCTACTACGATTTTGTTATTTATGCATTCATAGGAGGTCCCATGCAATGGGTTGATTGATTGCTATATATTGTTTCTAATTTGCATGATCGGGCAATGACCTCGCTACTTTCGCAAATTTTCGCGAATTTCATATTAGACAGTTCACGCACTATTTATAGCACATACAATAGTAAAAGCGTGTTTTATCGGTAACAGGAGCAGCAGTACACAATTCGGAACACAATTTTCAGAAATGAAATGAAAACCTTAGTAATATTGTGTATATTTAATTTACTATTTTACATATTATTGCATTATGGCTTTTTTGGTTTTTATCTTCTTATTTATTGGAATTATTGTTTTAAGTTAGGTAATATTTTCTTCTGTTTTTTTTCATTTATATTGGTAGAAGTAGTTTTTCTTTTATTGTTATATTATATATTTATATTATTTTGTATTTTTACAATGAGTCTTATGACCATATACAAAAAAAAATTAGCAAGGCTGGAAACAGAGCGAAATGCCATGCTTATGGGTATTTCTCGCACAAGGCTTCAATCTCCATAACCAAGAAGCAAAGCTTGCGAGAAATAGACAGTTAGAGGCTAAATATAATCGGCGAATTATATATGCCACTATCAAATCCAAACTTCCCACTAAAGGTAATTAATAAGAACAGGAAAGTAAAAATATGATAAGAAGTAAACTAATGCCGAAAGAGTTGATCTGGTTTAACTATGTAAATCAAACGGTCACATAAGTTTTTCAACTTTCTATGCGTTTGAATTTATGACCACTCTGTATTGTCCACTCCATGTATTACACCCGCGCGCCTGTAGGCCGAGTCATTATGCATTCTATTATGACCAGTTTGCACAGTATTCGATTTTCGTATCGTATTCATTTCTAATTTATTTCTATTTCGTTAGAACATAGATAGTATAGTAGTCTTGTAGTATAATGCTTAATTTTAGACACTATTTAACTGTGAATTTGTTACTTTGCGATTTGTTCTCCGGATTTTATATGGATCTTAGTAATATATGCATAATCAAATTATGATCTCATCAATGGAGTACAGATCACATTTTTGGAATATATATTGCAGCTATAGAGTAATACAAAATTATACTAAAAGCATCTTTTAACGTGATAACTATTGTAGTAACTTTACTACTAACTTGTCTGTTTCTCCATACTATAGCGTAGGCTTAAATAGTACGATCAATTTTGTAGGTCTAACCAACAATGTGTCTCAAGCATTGCGATAATTAGAGCAAAGATTTTATGCATTTACATCGTTCATACAACTGATGTAATTAAAAAATAATGATAAATGCGAGTTAGAATGATTCCAGATTACAACATTTATAACAACGTATAACCTGTATAATGTTATTACAAACAAATAGGCTCGTAGTTATTTCCAGTTGAAACAATGTTAACATATGTACATTTTTTAAGATCTTCGTGATAGATTTTGCTTAGTTGATTGCTATTGCATCGAAGCACTAGAGCTAGAAAAACAGAAATTCTCCTCTAATGTGTGTCGTCACAAATACTGTTTTTTCCTTAGATCATATTTCTTTAAGTTTTCGTGCAGATACATGTCAGAATTTGAGGATATTTTGTTGATATGTATGTATTCTTGTATCGGTTCTATGTGTTTTATAAATGTACCTTCTATAACAAAGAAATAGATACCGGTGAGCAAATGATTGAAATAGCAAAGAATAATAACACATGTGAAATGGCATGTGTTCTATTATTATTGCTATTTCAATTATTTTGCTGTCGGTATCTATTTCTTTGTTATCGCATCTACCCCTAATTCATATCGTATCATGTTCTATTACTATTATGTCTACTCTCGAGTGAGTGGGCTACAAAGAATATAGTTTGGCAGTAGCAACTTTGTAAGATCACTCAAAATATTAAACGCTCTTACATTGTGCGTATTAGATAGTTTACTTATCGATACATATACAAATTATAGTTCCACTGCCGGATCACGTCATAGGAAAAGAGAAAGCATACCCATGTTTTTTTCTGCTCTCGTTCAGTAACCAAGTTGCCTCGCCATCTCCTCGCATGCCACGCGGACGAGCCCCTTGTTATAGCAATGAGAGATCCTACCACCCGAAGGTTTATGTTTTATTTCACCTTATAGCATTAAATTAACAGCGTTATTTGCAGACAAGCTATCAATTCTTTAAGGGCGGACGTTATACATAAATTCAAGATAGGCTGCTCCAACGAATCGGAGATGGTGCTTATGCAGGTTTTCTGTAGGATGACGCCAGGAAGGATAACTACAGTAGCGCAATCTGACCCCCTCATTTCTCTATACGGAGCAAAGCTACTGAGAAGGTATATTCGTAGACCTCACCTTCACATTCTCGTATCGACGAAAATGAGGGGGGTTGCGAGGCTGCTACTGAGAGCTCGGGAGATGGTCCCACAGACAACCCCACTTACGTTCCAAGACCTTATTTGCCCCACACACTATATCACTGTGGTGGAAGCGACCCTGCATTTGACAGGGTATAACGAAGAAACTGGCAACTACGTGTGCCCTTCGTATGCCAAAAGTATCGGGCACTCGCTTTCATCACACGTATCGCCAGAGTAAGTCAATCTATTTATCATGTGTATATATATGCGAAATAGAATATTCCAATTTCTTAGGCACGATTAATGAGGATGGGCAAGCCGCAAAAGATTGCCAAAAACTTTGGCTATTTGCTAGAACTGGAGTGGAACGACGATGTCTCCAGGGGGCTCTGCAAACCCTAGCCGATAGTAAGCTAATCAAATTATACAATCACTACTACAAACAAGAAGTGCATAAGTCTATTAGATAACGCGAGATCAGTATCACTAGTTAGTAAATAGTGAACCATCTTTTGCAGGGAAATTTGAACGTCGCCTCCAAATATTGCCAAAGTCCACAGACATAGATAAATTCCTTCTATATCTCGACAATAAAATAGAGGAATTGTACATGTCCATAATTGCAAGTTTTTCGTCCAGAACATACAAGGACTTAATGGACTGTATCATGGTGTTTCTGCTTGCCTTTAACCGCCGCCGGATCGGGGAGTTAGAACGTATGACGTTATTCGATATGTCAAGGGCCACTTCGATTGAAAAGAACTCGGATGAGTACCGAGGTATGATTGCCAATGCGCAGGAGGTGGCACATAAGTACTTCCACGTACTCATCCGAGGGAAACGGAGCAAATCGGTGGCAGTCTTAGTGCGAACTGCACATATGCAATATATTGAACATATGTTAC
Source organism: Lordithon lunulatus (assembly GCA_963942505.1). Taxonomy (NCBI): domain Eukaryota; kingdom Metazoa; phylum Arthropoda; class Insecta; order Coleoptera; family Staphylinidae; genus Lordithon; species Lordithon lunulatus. The sequence goes on along the minus strand of OZ012667.1, from coordinate 42,965,251 downwards.
AGCCAGACGTTCGGGCGAAGGCCGGGGTGAACCCGGCAAGCGAATTTGTTTTCACAAGTGCAGGCGAGGGACCCCGACGGGCGGGTGAGTTAATGAAGCGCCTGGCAATGGAGGCAGGAGTACGTGACCATGGGCGGATGTTGAGCACGCTGCTCAGGAAGCAGCTGGCCACATCGTTGCAGTCGTCAGATATGACAGATATGGAGGTGGCAAATCATGCATCCTTTTTGAGTCACTCGCTAGAAACTCACAAGGAGTACTACCAGCAGCCCGACAGGGCCATCCATGTCGGGCAGGTGTCCCGTAACTTGGAACCATCCATGCCAGGGCCTTCTGGCATTCAACGGGACACCCACGAAGCCGGTGTTTCATCATATACACCAATGCCAAGTAAGTATAACCTTACTCAGTTAGGCTATTTCGTTTTGAACCACTTACATGCGCCCAACTACATATCTATTATGAAGTATCTATTAGAATTTCTTTGTTCATTACTAGATTCCCCCTCCGCTATGCCCGACTGCAACGATAAGCCGGGCACATCTTCCACTCCACCAGGCAGTAAGTTACAAAAGATTTAATATCCACATGTTATTAGGTAATGTTTCATAGAGTGATTTTCCTCATCATAGTAGCTGCAAATCTATTGTAGAACAGGTACAATACAATATCATATATTATATGTGATAAATGAATGATGATATCCAATATCTAGTCTACGCGTTTAAGTTTAAACTCTTACATCTATAGAAGGGAAAATTAGATTAAAAATTTGTTGCGCTACTGAAAGTGATCAGCCATTTCCGTTCCTTCATTTGTAAATATTTTTAATAGCGTACTCGAACTCCGAAGAAAATTGACGACCGCTTGAAATTAGAAAAAACAGTTATTTAGAAAAAACCGATTTTAATTCCAAAGACATATCCTGAAACCTTATTAATCTCATTTGATTAGGTCGGAAAATATTTTCTATCTTTACTTTATTATGTAGTAATTTTTTAGCAAATATTGTCTATGTTTATTCTCTGATAGCTATATATTGAAAATATGTATCTAAAATCGGCCAGACCAAATCAAAGACACATCTTTCTTCTTCAAAATAATACCTCATTTATAATTTTATTCTAATAATTAACTTCACTACGCTTGCTACCAAAAGACTACTTTTTCCGTTAATGAAAACTAATTAGTTTGCTTACATTTAAGTCTTAAAATCCATAATTAATTGTTTTTTTCTATTATTAAAGCACGTTGTAGAAATCAACTTTTTAAGATTGTAACTAATAAACTATCCATTTAATTAATTTTATAATGATTATATACTTAAGTACTTTTCATAATTTATGACCTGTTAACTAGAATTTTGATTATAAGAATGTAATTTTCGATGATCTTTATGCTTTATGCTGCCTCTGGGTGCTAGCTAACAGTTAACCATATTGCCCGTCAACGTTGATATTTCAACCCACCAGTGCTTTCGGTCGTATCTAGACTATGTGGTTTTCATTTGAAACTCCCTTACTTCGGTGTGGCAACTACATGAGTTTTTCATTCAACAATATTAAAATCTTAATATTTTGATACTGATACTAACATACTAATTAGATCCTCCGAATAATGATGCCTTGTTGATATATCAGAAAAATTCTATATAATATAATCCAATAAATATAATTATTTCTTGGAATTACGGTATCCTGAACGGTGAGTGCGACCAGGACCAGCGTAACTCGGAAGCGAAAAGGCGGCAAATATTTTATGCATACATACATGTCATTCAGCCCGTGTTGGCTATCGCCGTGATTCTAAACATATGCCCTTTATGACCATTGTTATCGGCCCGAAATACTACCAACGAATGACTTACTCTCAACTCAACGGTTGTATGCAAGTCACTCTGCAAGCTACAATATAACTATATTGTGTTACTAAGTGTTTAGTGATAAATATTGATAAATAAAATGTAACGAAGCAGGGTTTGGGATGGCGAAGGAGGGTAGCTCAAACTGACTGGTTTCGCAGGTGTCGATGAATAAACGGTATCGGTGTAAACGTTTATTGCTACACTTACAGCCCTGGTAAACTAAGTAAGATATACATATAATTACACATCAGCACAACCCCCCCAAATTAAAAGCTTACCTAAGTGGCAGGTACAAAAACCACGTGCGCACTCAGCTTACCGCAGTGACAGTCGTCACAAGTCTGCCCCAACGTGACGCGAAGGCAGTCGACCGTCAACCGAATGCGGCATGGGCGAAGTTAGCCGCATAAAGGGGTGTACGAATAATGTGATCCGTCTCATCTGCCCCCATTCAAGTAAACGGAAAGCGAGCGAAGAGACGAGCCTTTCGTTAACGAAGAATAAAACGGACGGAGAAATCTAATGTGGAATTGTCCGCGACGCGTGCCCGTATCTGGGGACTCTAAAACAAAGGTCTTCGTGCCAAGGCGACGGCCTATACGATAGGGCCCTTCATACATGTTCTTGGTACCAACAAAACTATCAGAAACAAATGATTGTGTTTTTAAAAGGACCAAAGCTCCTACTTTAGAAAACCTGGATACCGGCGAAATATGATTGTTACGCGCCGATGATTTATCAGATAATTTGGGCTTTGGTAAATTCGCGTCTCTTGCTCTCTTACACTCATCGCAAGAAAGGAGTATACGTTTTACCGATCGAAATATACCGGACCACCAAAAAACTTTACGTATGGCACACCAAGTCTTGTAAGCGCCGCTATGGCCATAGCAAGTGTGGAACAAGGTGACTATGGCGGCTATTAGTGTTGCGGGGACGCACAATAACGCGGAAAAATCCTTCTCGGTGCTATAATAAATAAACTCATTCTTCAAATAAAAATGTTTGGATGGTTGGCCAGCAATAATTTGCTTCCGAATAGCGGAAAGCTTGGGATCCGCGCGTTGTTCTGCGGGGAAACGTTTGAGGAGTGGACGAAGGTCCGGCCCCGCGGATTTCATATCTGTAACGTGAGATTCGCGATCATGTGGAGCGGAGAAACGAAGCGGTGCATGTCGCGAAAATGTACCTGCACCGATATTGTGCACCCGGTGCGTATCACGTGGTCTGTAGGTATTTTTATTCCTCCGCGACGCATGTGTGTTTGCTGTCGGAATATGTCGTGCCATCCGATCAGGAAAATTCGACTGAAGAGGAAGGCGTGGCCGCGAGTGGATGTCCTACAGATCGCGAAGGAGAGAAATGGCCTCTTCGGTAGTACGCACCCCAGCTAGCCGCGAACTAATATGATGCGGGTAATGCGCGGCCAAGGAGAGTATTAAATAATGCTCCTCAACTGGTGGTGTTAAATAACGCGCATCGGTAGCTAATTTCCGAAAATAGCTCGCGTATGTACCATCGTCTGGTCGGTAGGTGCCCGAGTCAATTGTCCAGCGCAGTTCACGTTGCTGGCAAAACCCCCAAAAACTCCTCAATAAATAATCGTTTAAAATCCGCGTAATCGGCACACCGATCTAACGCATGTATGAACCAAGTAGCTGCTTCGCCGTCAAATACTGAGTACCCCGAAAATAAGAACGTTTCCAGCGAAACACCGTGCCCCCGAAATGTACGTTCTAACACCTTTAAAAAGACTATAGGGTTTATATTATTGCCATCAAATCTAGGTAAAGTTCTTACTAATTTTGAGGGTTGTGGTACATTCAATAGAATAGAGTTGCCAACATAGCTGCTCATGCCCCCAGACAGTGATGGTGGATTTAAATTAGCATTAAAATTTGCATTTGGCGGGCTTAGTTGCCCCCCGCTACCACTTGTTTGCTGGGTTCGCGCGGCGATGTTGGTATCCCCATATTTATTTATATCGACAGTATTGTCAAATTCCGACGTAAACAAGTTTTTACAATTATTTAATTTACAATGAATATTTCGTTGATCGTCAATACGGGCCGCGAGGGGAAGATTTGTATGATATATATTCAACTTGGCTGAACTCCATCCTAGTGCTAATTTCAGGTCGCGACGGTGTCGCTTAAATGCGTCAACCGTGCCTGACATGGGATAAGTTGACCCGCCGTGACTAATATGCGCACTAAACTTATCTTAACACATCTCCGATGAAACAGTATCATCGTGGATGTGGAAAGCAATGGCATCAAGGCGCGTTTTGGCAGCTAAGGTGAAGTCAGCCGACACCTCGGCAGAAACAGGTGTCAGTAAGGCGTGCTCCTCAACCATACGAATATTGGTGGTGTTCCTAGTGGCCATCCTTTGTGGAAGAATCCTGCGTAGGCAGGGCAACACTAGTCCCTCGTTGTTGGGCGCCAGATGTAACGAAGCAGGGTTTGGGATGGCGAAGGAGGGTAGCTCAAACTGACTGGTTTCGCAGGTGTCGATGAATAAACGGTATCGGTGTAAACGTTTATTGCTACACTTACAGCCCTGGTAAACTAAGTAAGATATACATATAATTACACATCAGCACAACCCCCATAATTATAGTGGAATTGCTGAAACAAGGTGTTCACGTCATAGATTACGGTGACGTCAGTTTTCGGCGTTGATGCCGGATGATATTTGTTGTGATAAACATAACCTACAACAATAAACTGTCAGTGGAGCCCAGCAATAAAATCGTGAATAATCTAGTAACGGCTATATTATAGGCGTCCTAAAATAAGACTGGTGATTTAAACATACCGCATCGCAAATTAAGCAAGTTAGACCCCATAAGAAATTAAGCATAGGATACATCAGCTGACATTTATGTGCAATAGTAGCAGAATTTAAACCTCTACCCACGATGCCCTTGTGATAATTGAGCAAGCTTTGTGAGTGCCTGTGGGAGTGATTTTTGATATTCACTATCCATAAGTCATATTGATTATGTGTGCAAGCACCATATTTCTTAACCATGAGCAGCTCGAAAGATGATAAGTGAAAAAGTTATGTTAGGATTAACTACCTATTAAAAAATTAACAAATGCTGTTAATCTGTATTATCATTACTGAATTCTAAATAATAAAAATAATAGAAGGAAATACTAATTAGATAATTATATTAAAAAAACAGCACAAAACTTTTATTACTAAAAATAAAATACAAAAAAATATTTATTTTATAATCCTAACGAATCAGTACTTGTGTCACTATCATCACACATGTTGATAATTATAGGATTAATAGGATCATCTTGGAGAATCTTTTCTCTTTCCCGCCATTCCTCAATGAGTTTGTCTGTATGGTCTACAGTATTGGACCATACATGTGGAGTTACAGTCTCCATTGCTTCACTCCACATCTTTAAACATTTTTCCATCCCTCTTCCATCTCTTCCAATGTGGCGGGAGTAATAAGTTTTAGTAATACCCCAAATATTTTCAATCGGATTGAATATGCAATGGTATGGGGGCAATCGAAGAACAATATGTCCATATTGTTCAGCCAGTCTGTCTGCAGCATATGATTTTGGAGGCTTATTATCCTGTACCAACTGTAAAAGTTGTGGCCTCAACAATTTGTTGCCAAATTGATTTTTTTTTTCAATTAGCCAATTTATAATATTTGGTTTTGTCCAACTTGAATTAGGCGTTTTATCTTGTATGGTGCTATGGTAACTGGCATTATCCATAATTATCATGGAGGGCTCTTCCAAGTTTTTTAAGAGTTGGTTCTCAAACCACATTAAGAAATTGATTCATTTCTCCATGATAATCAGGGTTTTTAGTTTTAGAGGAAAATATTAATGCTGCTCCAGGGACAAATCCATCGCTGGTGCCTGCATTTAGTACTATGTACCTCTTTCCATTGGTTTTTAGGGATTTTACACTCTTTGGGCTTGAATCTTGCCAAGATCTATTTACAATACCATCTTCAAAAATCCAGGTTTCATCAATGTAGACAAATTTCCACAATTGTTTCTCTTTATTTTCCATATATTTTTGTAAGAAATTTGTTCTTGCAAATACAATATGAGCCAACTCCATTAAACCACGCCTAGGATCATTTATTTTCCAGGAAAAGCCAATTTTCTTGAGTACAATTGCCAGTGAAGAGATTTTGTCATCAAACATTTCTCTTTCTTTAACTCTGGTTAAATTTGATTTTAGGGTGACATGTTCCTTTTGTTTATACATGTCATAAACAGCGTCTCGTATTGCCAATTCTTGTGCCCTTGGAAGGTCAGTTATGACCTTAGTACGGATTTTTTTCCTTTTAGGACTGCGAATCGATTCTAGATTATTTGTTTGTGTAGATATTCTACTAACGGTGTTAAAGTGCATATTCAGAGCTGCAGCTACACGCTAAAAGAGGAATATATTATAAAAATGTTCAATAATAAACACGGCGTCTTACCTCATTAACCGAATTTAAAGGTAAAAAGGGGCCTTTGTTATCACGTTCTTCTTGAAAATATGTTATAAGGGACTTGATTAACCCTTTGGATTGTTTACATAATGCAGTCGGCATTTTGTAAGCAAATTGTTGCAAACACACTGGTTCAGAATAACAATCACAAAGCGATACGAAAGCCAGCACAGAACAAGTATTGAGCAGTATTGGAGGTTAGGTATAAATCACAATACGAAATTACTACAAAAAATTGCAACGTTGCGATTCCAGAAAACTAAATAACACTAAATTTTAAAATGTTAAAGTTTTTATTGCCCATATTTAAATATTTATGCATAAATATAAACGTATATCGGTTTATTATAATAAAAAAACATTCTTACTTTCAGACGGCAGTAATAAATATTGAACAACTCGTTCAAATTATATAATTAAAAGTGCATCTTCTTTTAAGCTTTGTATATTGGCAATATGACGTCACGGATGACGTAAACACTCTGTTTCAGCAATTCGACTATAAAAGCTTACCTAAGTGGCAGGTACAAAAACCACGTGCGCACTCGCTTACCGCAGTGACAGTTGTCTCAAGTCTGCCTCAACGTGACGCGAAGGCAGTCGACCGTCAACCGAATGCGGCATGGGCGAAGTTAGCCGCATAAAGGGGTGTACGAATAATGTGATCCGTCTCAAAAACGATATACAACAAATTCAAGGCGATTATTAAGTCGTGGTCACAAAAATTATTTAGAGAAACATTAATTGAGGGAAAACGATTAGCTGATATTAATTACTTGTTCACGCAAATCTGTAGCAATGGTACTCATGCGCCATTCCAATGCCGTATTGTAAATATGAATGTAATTCAGGAAAAACGTTTAGGTTTTGTTAGTCTCAAAATTCGACCGTACGGATTTTGAATGCAGCAGAATTTTACCTCAACATCCAAACCCCACGTTCAGTAGTTTCCGTGTTGGTGCTAACATGTCTATATCATCAATGGTAAACGATCCAAACTCCTGGGAGGAAGGGATTGTTGTCAGACGTTTTTGTTTTTGACAACAGACCCGAAACCATCCTCACGATCAACCACAACCGAAGTAACATTGCCGACTTCAAAGCAGCTTAGAATACTACACTGTAATATGCAGTGCATTAGAAACAAAGTGCAGCACGCAGAAACTCCCTTATGTAAATATAGTGCCAGTGTGTTTCTTGTCAGTGAACATTGGTTAGAGCCATGCAAGATTGAATCTGTATTATTACATAATTTTGACCTTATAGACTTCTACGCTCGCCCATTTCGCAAGTATGGGGGTGTAGCCGTATATGCACTACGGGAGTTATCCGCGTACCCTATGCCAAATATTTCTAAAGCATGTATTGAAATGATCTGCGAATTCAGCGCCATCCAACTTAAGTGCGATGATAAAACCAAGATTGCTATTATTGTTCTATACAGAGCACCAGCAACTGACTTTATGTTATTTTTAAATAATTTAACTGATGTGTTAGACTGCATCAGCAAGAAACACACACATAGTTTTATCAGGAGACTTAAATATTGATGCGTTAGTAAACAGTTATGAATGCACATTACTATATGATATGTTCGACTGTTATAATCTAAAATATATTTTGCCTCTTGAAATAACGCGACAAACCCCAGCTCTTGATTACGCTATATCTAATATACCCAATGCGTCTGCAAGAAATATTATAAACACACATTGTGATCATGGTCAATTAACGACCATAAATATTATATGTAATTCAAGTCCGTTAGTACAAACTGTTAAGTATCATGGTAGGAGTATAAGCTATAGTAATTTGTCTAAACAAAATTGGTACAGGACGATTATCAAAAAAACTTTTAATTATCGACGTAATCCATACGAAGAACGTTGCCCTCCGGTGAATAGCCAGGTATGTTGAGACATGCAGTTAATGTCAGAAAAATGCATAAATAATGAGAGTAATCCATGTGAAGAATGCTAAGAACAACTTGTACCGGACGAAAAAATACGGGCGAAGGTTGCAAACAATTCATGTGAAGAACGTTGCTCTCCAGTAGATAGCCAGACATGTTGAAGCAAAAGTCTGTAAAAATGCATAAATAATGAGAGTAATCCAGGCTAGCAAACAACTTGTACCAGACGAAAAAATACGGGCGATAAATGCGAAGGTTTCATGTGAAGAACGTCGCCCTCCAGTGAATAGCCAGACATGTTGAGACATACAGTGAAAGAAAAAGAAAATGCAATAATGAGAGTAAACCATATGAAAGTGGTTAAGGTTGCATCCCAAGCAGTTACTCGCTGGGATCATTGATCGTAAAAAAGAAATCAAGTGAGAGTATATATAAACACTGAGAGATGCATATTCAAGTTTTAGATTTACCTTTAAGCAATCAAATTCAGTGATGTGCACCGCTGTGTTGGAGAACATTGAAAGAACCATAACTTTATTCAAATCTAAAGAAGAGGTGAAATTGCAATTAATAATATAAATAAAATAATTCGCACAGTATGTAAGTCAATAAGAAACAAATATATGAATGAATTTCAATTGGGCTCGAAACTGATGCAGCTGAAATGTTTAAAGGAAAAGCTAAAGCAAATTAAATTTGGTGGAGAAATTAAAAAAACCTCAATAATTTGGAAAGATCTAGAGTCCGCTTTCAATGCACGAATAAAAACCGGAGCAATAATAAATTCAGGCATTACAGATCCACTGCAGCTTCTAAAGAAATCTATTAAAAGTTTTTCAATCAAAATAAAGACTGCATTATTGAAATTTTCAGTTTTAAACGTAAATGTCATATTAAATGGTAAATTTATGCTACCGCAAACCGGTGTCATCGAATTAAAGTCATTTAATACAAGAAACAAGGTCATCGACACAAACACAAATTTAAAACAATTTTATTATGAAAATGTGTTGGATAAGTTAATTTCAAAATTAGAAGATTTTCAAGAACGGGATTCAGGATGGACCTTAGTAGAAATTTTATGGCTACAAGTTAATATTAACAATTATAAACCAATAACTGCTGGTACTTATATTCCTCTACCTATTTTTATACAAAATAAAAAGGCTGTAGTTAATGTTAAAAATAATGATAAATACTGTTTTTTGTGGGCGGTAACATCAGCATTGTATCCAACTAATTCAAATTCAAATAGAGTTTCATCATATCCACACTTTAGTAATGTTAATGTTAATCCATTGAAGTTAAAAGATATTAGAAAATTTGAATTAATGAATAACCTCAAAATTAATGTATATGTGTTAGTAAGTAAAGAAATTCAAGTAACATACTTGAGTAAAAATACAAAGAATTGCAAAGAAATACATTTGTTAATGATTAAGTCTAAAGGGAATTTATATCATTTTACATGGATAAAAAATGTATCTAGATTGTTACATAAACAAATTATTAAACGAAATGGAAAACTTCATTATTGTCATATATGTTTGAATAGATTCCCATATAAAATTAAATTAAATGCACATTCTTTTTACTGGAAAAGCCAGAATAAGTGTAAAATGGAATTCCCCAATAAAAAAATCATCAAATTTGAACATTATAACCACAAAGAAAAGGTTCTATTCGTATTATATGCTGATATTGAATGTATACTATCAAAAATCAATGAAATAAATAGTTTGGGTACGACTAGCTATCAAAAACACATTCCAATGAGTGTAGCATATTATTTAAAATGTTCTTACGGTGATAGTTTATCAAGTTTCAAACAATTTCGTGGAGAATATTGCGTAGAATGGTTTATTGATGAACCAAAACAATTATCTGAAGATATAGAACCGGTATTTACAGTGGAAGTTCCAATGAAGACGTTAGCATATGATCAGCATTTACATTTTTCAAAGTCAATACACTGCCATATATGCGAGGAATTCTTTAGAATTGATAATATTAAAGTTCGCGATCATAATCATTTAACAGGTTCTTATCGAGGCGCATTAATATTAATACATTAATACATTTCATTTAACAAATATGTACAGGAAAATAACATTCAATTTAGGTTCTTAGATTCATATAAATTTTTAAGCAGTAGTATTGATACATTGTCTTCGAATTTACCGAGCATAGACAAGAAAATACTATATAAATATTTTCCTGAAAAATGTGAATTTGACTTATTAACAAGAAAAGGAATTTTTCCATATGATCATGTAGATTCATTCAAAGTATTAGAAGAAATACAACTTCCAGAACGAAATATTTTTTTTAATATCTTGAATAATCAACATGTTATTGATGATGATTATAATCACGCAGTAAATGTATGGAATATATTTCAAATTAAAACGCTTGGAGAATATTCAGATTTATATGTAAAAACAGATGTTTTACTGCTTGCAGATATAATGGAAAATTTCAGAAAACATATTTTAAACATTTACAATTTAGATCCTTTGCATATTGTCACTGCATCAGGTCTTGCATTCGATGCAATGTTGAAAATGACGAAAGTTCAGCTTGATCTGCTAGATAACGTAGACCAAATCCTTTTCATAGAGAAAGGTTTAAGAGGTGGAGTTGCACAATGTTCTAACAGGTATGGCCTTCTTCATCGCTGTACAATCGCCTTTCAATGGTTACCACTCCGTCGTTCGTTGTCGGATCCACAACCATTAGGGTTTATCTAACTCTTACTGGTGTTCAGTTTTTAGGCAGCTAGTTGCCGCTGTTCAGTGCTAGTTTCGATCCGCCCCGAGTATTTCATTTCCCTGAGGAGGTGGCAGATGGGGGCTAGCAACGGGTTCTAATAGATTAATTTGGCTCAAACTCGCTAAATATCTATTTCAACAATTGTTGGAGACTTATTCTGCTACTCGGTTGAAACATCTTTTAGAATATTTTATTTCAATTTTATTAATAAATATTTAAAATTATTTTGACAGTCATTTGAATTTCATGCGCGCATATTGCTTGCCGTTTCCGGCACGTCAGAGGACAGGGCAAACACCAGACACGAGTTTGACAGTGATTTGAATTTCGCGCGCACATATGGCTTGAGAGAGGCCGTATTATGTACCTGGAGAGATAGATAGATACTAAGACCTCTTTTTCTAACAACGTCAAAATTAAATTTGTGAAAAGATATGGATATATCTATCTCTCCAATATTTGTGTATGTAATCCCCAGGCTGATCTTTGATGTGCAGTATGTACGGCATGCTTGACAGTCTTGACTCATGCGTAGTATGTACGGCAAAGTTTTATGAGAAATCCCTTTCTGTTTAATTAATTTGAGGTTAGAGAAAACCAACAATTTCGTACTTTTTGTTCAAGTTAACAAGATTTGAGGTGTACAAAATAAAATAAAATTTTATTTATCTAGTGAAGTGAAGTATTAATATTATAGGATCATTTTCATTTTACTTAAATAATATCAGAATATAATATTTATTTAAAATCAAAATAAAAAATATATTACTAATATAATTTTTAGATTATTAATTCAAATATGAGCGATAACAAAAGAAGGAAAAATCGTTTAAACGAAAATAAAAAAAAAGAGTTTCCGTTCATTGTAGTTAAAAATCGATATGATGACTCCTTGGTTAAATGCAAAATCTGCAATAGGGAATTTTCAATTGCAATTCATGGACGTAGTGCAATAACGGCACACATTGAAACTAAAGTACATAAAACGTCTCATGACACAGCAGCGTCAACATCCAAACTGACAACATTTTTTAAAGGGAATACTTTTGGAACTAATGAAAAAAAATTGGCAGTTATGGAGGGTACTTTAGCTTTTCACACAATAATCCATAATCAAAGTTTTCGCAGCATGGACTGCACTACTAAATTATTAAAAAAAAAATTGTGACGAAAAATTTTCTTGTACGCGAACAAAATGTGAGTCTATCGTAACCAGCGTATTTAATGAATACTACAAGAAAATGCTATCAGAAAATCTGGATTCTGTATCATATATAACTATTCTATCAGACGCATCGAATCACTATGAAATAAAACTTTATCCAATTTTAGTAAGGTATTTCGATATTAAGAACGGTATTCAAATTAAGATTTTAAATTTGGAATCAATCGAAGGGGAAACATCAGACATTTTGTCTAATCACTTATTCCGAGTTATAACAGACAACAATTTGAATAAGAAAATTTTGGCGCTCTCGGCTGATAACACAAATACTAATTTTGGAGGACGCACCCGTAAAGGTGTAATGTGTACACAAAATTACAAGATCTTCTGAAATGAAATATTTTGGGAATTGGTTGTAATGCTCACATTATATCAAATGCCATCAATACAGTATCAAATTCAATGTCAATAGATGTGGAAGTAATAATTACAAATATATATTTATATTTCAATCGGTTTACAGTACGGGTAGCAAGTTAGAAAGAATTTTGTGAAGAGGCTGGTGTTCAATACAAAAAACTGCTTGGTTATTCCAAAGTCAGATGGCTTGCTTTAACTCCAGCATTACAACGCGTATTGCAGTTATATGATCCACTACGTTCATATTTTTTAAGCCTTGACAAATGTCCTACAATTTTGAATAAATTCTTTCAAAACGATATGTCAGAACCTATGCTTTATTTTATTCAGGCGTCGTTGTTTCATAAAAATACTCAAATACAAATTTCAGCAGCAGAAGTTTGTATTATATTAAACGATTTCATACTGCAATGTAAATCAAGATTTAATGATTTTTACCACTAATTCTAAAGAATAAACTGTCCGTTTTAAAAGATTCCAATCCCGGAATAAAAAATGAATTTTTAAAAGTTAATTTTTTTTTATAAAATTTGCTATTGAGCCGGAAATGTAGAATGGGTTGCCGGTGTCGCGGTGCGCCACTCTTCGGGGGTAGTCTCGCCGGAACTCCTCCGGAGCCATTGTCGTGTGACTCCTTCGACCTTGCGGGTCACATTGTCGAATTCTGTGCGTGCACGTGGCCTAGAGCGCCGTAATTAATTTTGTGGCGTGTGCCTGCCGTTTCAGGTAAGCTGGTACCTTTTTGCAGCCTGCGGCAGCTCGTAACATGCGCTACTTTATATATTTTCAGGATTCAGATACCTTTCAGGATTCAGATACCTGTCAGGATTTGAACTTGTGCCTGTCGTTGAGGTTTTAGACACCTATCAGGGTTTAGACATTTTAAGCAATATAATAAAAACGGGTCATAACATATAGTTGGCTACATTTATCAAGAACATCCCTCCTGGCTCCTCCCTGCTTCGCCACATCTGGCGCCCAACAAGGGACCTGGTGCAACCACAGCATGCCTCTGCAGCATTCACCAAAGAGCATGGAGCCCAACAACACCCCACACACAATCGGCAGTCCTGAGGATTCGCTTCACCCTACACAGAACCTGGGGGCATCAAGGGTCTGCACCCACCCCCAGTAGCAGACGATGGAGCTTGTGGAGGACCTACAAAAATTACACAAGATAAGTCGAATAATTTTAAGTACCAGGGGTTACCAGCATCTCACACCGTGGACGAAGATGCCTTCGAACAGCATTTCCAACATGCTGTGCAGCTCACGGAACGGATGGGGAGCTGCCTCGGGGCGAGCCCAATCTCAACAGAGGCCCGCCCAAACTGGAGGACAGGGGCAATCCCTAAAGCAGAGTCCTCACATAACATAATCACTAGTAATAGGGGGCGAATAGCAACCTACCAGGGGGACCATTGGACGAACCTCCACGGAAGGGCTATCAACATCACGCGTCGCCCTATAATAACCACAACAATAACCCAGAGGTTAGAGAATGTAAACATAACCTACTAAACCAAACAGGAATAGACCGGGCCGACCGTCACTCGAGCGGAGGACATCCGGTTGCATATAGTCACGACCATCGCGATCAGCTGCGCACTATGAACACCGGGGATATTTATACAAATGCTAATGTAAATAATGTAACGCAGGCTGCAAAACTTTTAAAAACCATTCCGCGATTTGACGGGTATAATATTAACCCCGTCTTATTCTTAAACAAGCTTGAACGAACGTTTCGTGGTTACGGGGTAACGTTAGATGCCTTTCGTTTAAGCGGGTAAGTCCCTTTTGACGGCAATGCGGTGGTCTGGGCATTGCACACATTTGATCAATGCGGCACTTACTTGGAATTGCGACGGTTGTTTCTGGAGGAGTTCTGGGGTCCTGCCAGGCAACGAGATCTACGCCATAGGGTGGACAGTGGGCTATATAACGCGCAAGACGGCACATCGCCACCTATTTCTCACGCCTCGCGACACAGGCAAAATATATGACGCCACCATACGAAGAACGGTATTTGGTTCGGTCGTTAGCGGCACATTTTTTGCCAAACATAGCAGCGCGGCTCGCAGGCGTTCATACAGTCGCGGAAGCCACTTCCTTACTCCGCGAATTGGAAGAAATTCTATCACGAGTCAACAAAGTAGGGACGTCAATTGCTGGCAACTGCGCCAAAAGTAATAACCGATGGCAAAACAACCGCCCATTCCCCCATGCAGCCACAAACAGGGGCCCGCCAAATTTAAACGCGCCACGTTTCGCTCGCGAGGGCAGGGATCTCCAAACGCGAGTTGCACATTTAAATGCGGAAGTAGAGGAATAAGGCGAGGAAAACCCGATGCCGGAAAACTAAAACAACGCCCCGAAAGCCCGCCGGTAAGCGTAATTAAGAGGGCACCTTTCTCGAACAACAACCCGCGCGATTCATTGTTAGCAGAACCCTGTGATGCTGTACATAATATCAACGATATGCGCGCGCCTACCGTAATTATTACGGCCGGCAACTCACCATTTGTAGCCTTAGTAGACACGGGTAGCGACGTGTCATGCCTTTCGTTCGAAACTTTTCGGCAGATCGAACCAATTTTACCAGCGATGACAATTTTCCCCGTACAGGGTGTTCGCGTTTCAGGCGCCTTCAAGGGACGTCCCCTGAAAGTTTCACACCAGCTCATGTTAACTTTAAAGTTGGGTGGGGAATTGTTTAATTTTGAATTTTTGGTAATACCGGGGTTAAAAATGCCGGCCATCATTGGAATGGGCTTTTTACGATCTTTTAATATATCAATAATAAATACAGAACAATTGCTTTCGCTTCAGTTTTTACATGGGGATAAAATAATTCGTGTTGCGGAAGAAGTAGAGACTCACTTGTCGTCTCCGAGTACGATGGCCTTGAGACTTTCGGCGGTGGCTCAGTCACTTGAGGCTTCCTCCGCGAGCCCAGAGACGACGATGGAAATATCCAATGTGGTCAACTCGCTGGGGGCAACATTGGAAGGCGATCGCGTGGCTTTCAGCGACTTGCTGCACGAGTTCAGCACACTTTTTTCGGATACGCCGGGGAAGACGCAGGTGTACGAACACGAAATTGTTCTGACCGACACGACCCCTTTCGTGGTGAAACAATACCCGGTTCCACTTGCTCATCGGACGGCAGTACAGACAGAAATAGACCGTATGAAGCGTTGGGGTGTCATTTCACGCGCAAATGCCGCGTTTTCGAGCCCTCTCATGACCGTGGTTAAAAAAGACGGTTCTGTACGTGTTTGCCTAGATGCACGACGGTTGAATTCCGTTACTCAATCCGATACGGAACTGCCTCGGCCAATAGAGGACATCCTCCACTCAATGGGGAATGTCAATTTTATGTCGAGCCTTGATCTGACGGCCTCCTACTGGCAAGTGCCCATTAAACGGGAGCATCGGGCATTTACAGGTTTCCGGGTTGGGACGACATTATCATCGTCTCCGCTACTTTTCAGGCGCACCTCGAGCATCTGCGCCGAGTTTTTGAGCGTCTGCAACGAGCCGGTTTCACACTGCGGCTTCGAAAATGTTCATTCCTTCGGGAATCAATGACTTTCCTCGGTTTCCGACTAGATCGTCATGGGTTAAAACCTGACTCCGAGCGCGTCCAAGGACTGTCGGAGTTCCCAACCCCGAACAACATCAAACAGCTACAAGCTTTCTTGGGGCTCGCTAATTTCGACCGCGCGTTCGTGTCCGGTTTCTCCTCGGTGGTGGAGCCACTGACACGACTGTTACGTAAGACCCAGTCCTGGGTTTGGGGGCAAGAACAGCGTGATGCTTTCACAGAGGTGAAGCGCCGCGTCGTGAACGCGTCTCTGCTACACCACCCCTCGCCTAGTGCGCCATATTTTCTACAATGTGACGCCAGCGACGTCGGTCTTGGGGCGGTGCTCTGTCAACGAGTTGGGGGAGATTCGCGCGTTGCTGCCTATTTTAGCAAGCAGCTTTTAGATCGGGAGCGCCGGTACACGACTTCAGAGAAGGAGTTTGCTTGCCATCGTAGAGTCACTTAAAAAATGGCGAGTGTTCTTAATCGGTCGCCGTTTCACAATCTACTCGGATCACCATGCGCTATCTTACCTTAATCAGTGCAGGTTGCTATCGCCACGAATAACTCGGTGGGTACTCGCCATCCAGGACTACGACTTCGATGTCCAGTACCTGCCTGGTCGAAATAATTTTGTCGCGGACGCCTTATCTCGACATCCGCCGGCGCGGTGCGCTGTCCCGGGTGGCCGCACGTTTTCCATTCGGGCTGTACGCAAGTCAGGGCCGCATTTTCAGGCTCTACTTCAGCGTCTTCTGACGGCGCAGCTCGTCTATCCGAAACTGGCTAAAATTCGAACGGAAATTATAGCCACCGGGGACCACCCCCGTTTCTGTATAGATGACGGTTACCTCTTTTACCGCACGGAAACGGATCTGCCTTTCCTTCTCTGCGTACCGGAAGCGCTTATCGCCGATTTCGTGTGAATTTATCATGAACATTATGGTTACTTTGGCACGTATAAGACCTGGTGTACCATGCGCCGTGACCTTTGGTGGTCCGGGATGTTCCGTGCCGTAAAACGGGAACTACGGAGTTGTACGCTCTGCCAAACCGCCAAGGCAGCCCGGTTACCCAGGCCAACCTTCGAGGCCATCATACCCTCGGGCCCTAACGACCTCGTCGCCGTGGACTTTTATGGCCCGCTACCACGTTCAGTCGGAGGGGTATCGTACGTCTTCGTAATGTTGGATGTTTTTTCTAAGTGGGTAACCCTCTACCCGGTGAAACGCGCCAATACGTCCACCATCGTTCGGCGCTTAACCACCGACTACTTCCCGCACGTGGGAAAGCCACGCCGTTTACTATGTGACCATGGAGCGCAGTTCACCGCACGTCGGTGGCGGGAATTTTTAAATGAGCAAGAGGTTAAGCTCCTATTTTCCTCAGTAAGGCATCCCCAGGGTAATCCCGCAGAGCGTGTGATGCGTGAACTGGGTCGTTTATTCCGCACATTTCGTCACGATAACCATCAGGGCTGGGCCAAAGATATCCCGCTTTTTTCACGGGTATTAAACTCAGCGGTGCACGAGTCCACTGGATATGCACCGTGCGAATTGCATTTTGGGCGTCCACCGGAGTCGCCACTACGCGCACATGTCTCATTTCCCTCTTCTAACTTAGCCGATCAATCTGATCACCACGTGCGCCTCTATTTTGCGGATAAAAACCTACACAAAGCCGCGCAGGGTCGCATTACCAGTTCCATTAGCCCTCCGGGAGCGCCTTCGGACTCTTTTGCGGTGGGTGAACTAGTCCTCCTAAAGGCAAACCCAGTGGCTTCCGACATTTTAGGGGAAACCAAGAAGTTTCTTCCCCCTTTCGAGGGGCCTTACAAGGTGCTCGAGCGGCTAGCCACAAAAACCTACATCTTAGCGTGCCCGCACTCAAATGCACGACGCGGCCAGTTCCACGCTTCCCACCTACGGCGATTTAATTCTTCGGCTTCCGATCAGGGATCTCGCGACGCTACGCGTCTCTTGCCTCGAATGGGGGCAGATGAGCCGGAAATGTAGAATGGGTTGCCGGTGTCGCGGTGCGCCACTCTTCGGGGGTAGTCTCGCCGGAACTCCTCCGGAGCCATTGTTGTGTGACTCCTTCGACCTTGCGGGTCACATTGTCGAATTCTGTGCATGCACGTGGCCTAGAGCGCCGTAAATAATTTTGTGGCGTGTGCCTGCCGTTTCAGGTAAGCTGGTACCTTTTTGCAGCCTGCGGCAGCTCGTAACATGCGATACTTTATATATTTTCAGGATTCAGATACCTTTCAGGATTCAGATACCTGTCAGGATTTGAACTTGTGCCTGTCGTTGAGGTTTTAGACACCTTTCAGGGTTTAGACAATTGATACATTTTAAGCAATATAATAAAAACGGGTCATAACATATAGTTGGCTACATTTATTAAGAACATCCCTCCTGGCTCCTCCCTGCTTCGCCACACTATGAATATATCGAAGAATGGATAGTGAACTTTAGAGCAATAAATTGTTTCAAATGGACCCTTCTAAATAGTAAAATTGAATGGAAAGAAGTTTCTTCAGCAGTCGAATTTGTAATGAAGGAAGTAAAAGATATTGTTATTAATGACAATTTTCTCTTTGAAGAAATTCGAAGAGTAAATTTATATTTAAATGAAGAAAAATTGAAGAAATGGAACGATGAGAAAATAGAACTTGACAAAAAATGGGTAGAAATCTTTCGGCATTTTAGAGTAGAACATATCCCACATGAAAATTTAAAAGTTTTAATAGAAATTTCCTTATGCTGTCCAGGCACTAATGCTGCTGTTGAAAGGGTATTTTCACTAGGGAATGATTATTGGAGCAGTGAGAAGTCGCAACTTTCTGTAACAACATTATCTGCCGTCTTAACAGTCAAATTTAATATGCAAAATGAAAGTTGTTCGGATCTGGCTACATTATTAGACGAACATCCTCATTTAGCAAAAAAAACCACTCCGAAGAAAAATATGTTTTTAAAAGAAAATAAAGTTTTTATCGTTTTTTCTTCTTTTTTTTTCACCTATGAAATACTTGCAAATTGTACTCTTTTTTTTCAAAAAATAGTTGGTCACCTCACCAAATTGTTCCTCATAACCTCATATATGTTTGTATTAAAAAATCTAAATAAGGGAATCAGTATCAGTATACAATAATTTCGAATCCTCGTTGTATGTTTTTTTACCAAATCGTACAGCATTATTTTCGATGTATCCAATATTGTAAATCCTACATAAATCGTTTTATTAAATACTACACTTGTTTTATTAATTTCTACTATTACAAGATCTTAATTAAATATTATAGAACTGTGAAAATTAGGCTTTGAAATGTAATATTTTGCACCATATGCCTCCTCCCATTTAGTAAGTAATTTAACATCCTTATATTTTCTAACATTCTCCATTGTTTTACCGAATACAGCATTATTTAATCATTTATATAGACTTTTCTCAAATTCTGTTTTTGCAGCAGTTCTCAATTTGATATTAAAATCAATATATGGTTTCATCCACTTGGACTGTTTAAATTTTAATATTCTATGTACTTTTCTTAACTCAAGACCTAAATTTAAACACTGTTGTAAGTTTCTGCAATGTATCACATAATTCGTTTTATTATGTAAAGTTAGCATTAATTTGGATTGTTTTGAGTGAGGCGGAATTAAATGATCAGGACATAAAGGTAAATCTTTATGTAAATCAAAAAGTGTTTCAGGATATTCCAAATCCACCTCATAAATGTAACCGTATTCATCATCATCTTATACAGTATTCAAATCAATGCTAGATAAATCATCAACCCATTGAAAGCCTCCGTATGATAAACTGTTACTCATAGCTGCTCCATACATGTTATTAATATCGAAATACATTAAATATGATGTTTATTCATTGCAGTTGTATTGAGGCATGTATTCATTATTTGCCTTATCATACCTGTTAGAACATTGTGCAACTCCACCCCTTAAACCTTTCTGTAAGAAAAGGATTTGGTCTGCGTTATCTAGCAGATCGAGCTAAACTTTCGTCATTTTCAACATTGCATCGAATGCAAGACCTGGTGCAGTGACATAATGTAAAGGATCTAAATTGTAAATGTTTAAAATATGTTTTCAGAAATTTTCCATTATATCTGCAAGCAGTAAAACATCTGTTTTTACAATGTTTAAAAAGGATCAATATTTTCCTATTTGTGAAATAGATATTGAGGAATTTTCCACTTATCTTCTACGAAATGGGTATAAAATATTGTTGTGGACCGCTGTACCAATATGAAGAACAGAACTTAATAAAGATTCTGATTATGGAGTTTACACATCAATAAGGTGTTCCATATTATTAAATGAGTCGAGTCAATAGAAGATGCAAGTGTAAAAGATTGCCAATATTATGGCCCATTATTGAAGGTAATCATTGGTGTCTACTTGTGGCTGACTTTTATAAGAAAACATTATACTTATGTAAATCCACTGGGCAACACACAAGAGTCAGCTAGTGGCTGAAGCTTGGCAGAGAAGTTTTACAAAATGGCAACACAAATGGGCCCAGGCAACGAAGGGAACGGCGACCAAGGAATTCTTCCCAACTATTCACAGCAGGCTAAAGTTATCATTTGCCATTTCACCAGAATTGACCGCTTTGCTTACAGGGCACGGATACCTCAGATCCTACAAACACAGGTTCAAGTTAATAGAAGATCCCACCTGCCCTTGCAGGGATGGAGGCCAAACTGTCGACCACGTCATCTACGACTGCGAGAAATGAGCTTCGGCAAGGAGTAAACTCAGACTAAAAATATCCGTATATGGGGAAGCGTGGCCCGTAACCAAAATTCGCTTATTGGAGAAGTATTCAAAGGAATTCGTCGAATTCGTGAGGGAATTTTTTTTTTATTTGTTAAACGACTGAAATGTAAAAATTTTATTTTAATTTTTGTGTAATAATGTATATTGGAAGCATGTAGTATTACTAGTTATAATGGAGCATGTTTGTGAATAAATGACGTAATATTGAAAAAAAAACACACACACACAGTTACCGTGCATACTATAAAAGCAATAGACTCAAAGACAAGTATTTAATACACATGTCTGAGTTCGGCGGCGGTGCATCTTCCGTCTGCAGTTTAGAAGATTGGTCTTTTATTTCGGACATCGACGACGAATACAGTGATATAGAAGAACTACTTCAAGATGTCGACTCAGAAACAAACAGTGGATTTAGTTTGCGAAGAGAACGAAAACTCGTTGAAGTCGACGTTGGAACTGTTGTGGACCCAAATGATGACATTGACGTCATTACTACAAATCTTCGTCAAATGTACAGACAAAGCAACATCAATGAAGAATCTCTCAATGAAGCGGTCGTTTCAGAAAGTGGTGTCAGTGTTCGTAAAATGATTTCTCAAAAGAAGAAAGATCACGAGAAAGTCGACAATGTGCTATCATTCATGCAATTCGAGGGAGTCCTCCGAGACGCCGAATTATACACCATGTTCTACCAGACATTACTGACTCAGGAGCAGCGAGACTTATTGCTGGAATGCGCGGATACCCATTTCCAGGACAAATCCTCTGAATCTGTCATCATACCGACCACCTTCACATCGTCCACGACTGTATGTACTCCAACCAATCCTGTAGGTGCAGTCGTATTAGAAAACTCTTGCGAACCAGCAAACGATCTCTACGTCGGGTTGTTTGGCGAAGCAGCGTCTCTTGGCAGTGGTCCTGCAATATCGCAAACTATTTTCAAAAAAATGAGAGACGACTGTTACATTTTGAAATAGGAGGGCGAGTCTGGGGCATATGTAGTGAAACTGGAAATTTATCCCGCAATGGAAGTTGTAAATGTAGACAAGAGTCAGTGGTGGAAGAGGGCAGATCTTCGCACGACATTTCTGACTTCATCTCGTGTCGACCCGCTGATGATGAAGGTTCTGGAACTGGAGAAGGCTGTAGTTACCCACTTCAAAAAAATACCAAACGTCAAAAAAGAAGTAAAGAGGAACAACTCTTGGCCTGGTTCAAGCTCTTTCCAGCAAGCCCCCTATTAAACATAACCAATACGCACTACTGGTTATCAAGTAAGTTCCAATTCCTGAGAAAAAACACTCCTTTTTTCAATCTGTTTTCGATGTTTACCAGCATTACTATTCCGATAAAAGTGTCGAAGAAATTTATTCATTAAGTTCAAAAAGTGAAGTTACATTAATATACGGTGCTCCTAATGGAGACGTTGCTGAATACTATTATACAGTAAACGAAAGTATAAATATTTTAGATAGTGTTTTGCAGTATCAATTTAACGGTAATGTAGATGTCATTAAATTATTTTTAACGGATTTGTACAAAGTTGTCGATAAAAAATTACCAAAAGTTAATGCATTTTTAGTTATTTCACCGCCAAGTTCTGGCAAACATTTTTTCTTTGATGCTGTTTTACTTTTTTTTTCGGACAAATAGGTAATTTTTCAAAATTTCAAAATTTTCCCCTTCAAGAGTGTGTAAATAAAAGAATTTTGCTATGCAACGAACCTGCTTGTGAAGTCAATTCATTTGATACAATAAAGATGTTATTTGGTGGTGACACGTTTAACGCAAAAATAAAATATCAGCAAGATGCAATTGTAACACGAACTCCTATTATTATTTTAACAAATAAAAATACACACACACACACACACACACACACACACACACACACACACACACACACACACACACACACACACACACACACACACACACACACACACACACACACACGCGCGTGTAGGTAGGCATAGCCATGGCGCTTCGCGCCGGCTGCCTCTACGCGCCCCCACCATGACGTCGTTGCCGGACGGCAGGCAAGGACTATAACCTTTTACGAATTAAAAGTGGGAGACTGTGTCGACTATATAATCAATACAAGCAACAGGTAGTGTCAGTATGTATTCCAACTTCACCGAGTTTACAAGTGTTACAAGTGATAGTCTTCTTCAAGATTTCGAATTATTACAACACAATGGGTCGATCAACGCCACCACCAGCCAAGAAGAGCAAGGTATCCTTCGTGCCAGCAACTCAGGACATCTTACTGGAGAACAATTTATTATCGGAGAGCGAATCGGAGGAAGAACTATTACAGACAGTGAAGGAGAATTCGTTCTTGTGCCACCTCAGGAACATATGGTTGGACAACAAAACGCTCAAAATTCTACTTCCAATTTTAACGAAGATTCTACTAACCCTGACGCTGGACTCTTCTCCCGAACGGGAAGTTCAGGTAGTGAATGGTTGCTTGCGGAGAGCGATGAAGGAACTGTGTCAGACATACAAGGACAAGGATCGTTTGCACAGTTTGTCGCTCGAAAAATTTCTAGAATACCTCTCAAAAGACGAGTCGTTCACGACATTATTCGTGTACCCCATACGGGAGGAATTCAAGACATTGCTGTACTCGAACCACACTGCCGAACTTCAAAGTTTAATTTCTGTCTTATCTTCAAACACGGCCAAGACCACTACCACCTTGTCCACGATTGCTCCTACAGTACTGACCGCTGTAGATGTGCAAGAATTAAAGAGTTGCTGTCCTCCCGTTTCGTCGGACGACGACGAATTATTTGGGGAAGGGACTTCTGCGCAAAGCATATCGAAAATTTGCTTTCGTATGCAGAAAAGGACAACCGACAAATTAATTACCTGGAGTGCGGAGGAGACCCGTGGATACGAGGTGGTCAAGTTAGATATCATGCCATTCAAAAAATGCGCCGTGCAGGACAAGAGGGATTGGTGGAGGAGCGCGAGTCGGCGAATTCAGTTTGTAACTTCTTCGGAGACGGATCCAATCCAGGAACACCTGCGAGCAATATGCAAAATTCTGAACGGCAGGATGCTTCAGAAGACGGACAAAACAAAGGAGGAAAAGGATGCAAATTCGAAGTTTGGTTAAGGAATCATGTATCCAGTCCACTAAATTATATTTTTCAAACTTCCTTTTTTTTGGAATCCAGTTTTAAATATTGGATCATAAATAGAAATAATATTCAAGTGCCTCTTCGTCAAATTAATGCAAAAATACAGGATATGTCGATTGCTGAATTGGAGCGATATGCTTTAGCAGCAGATGTATGCATATATAATGCCCCACTAGGAAATGTTCCTGAACATTATTATGATATCACTTATTCGTTACAAGTACTCGAACAGTTGCTTCAATTCCAGTTTATAAATAATGAACGTTTAAGTCAATTTCTAGATAAAGTAAGTAAAATTGTAAATAGATCAAACGGAAAACAGAACACGATAGTCTGCATAAGTGAACCTTGCGCAGGCAAAAATTTTTTTTTTGATTGTGTACTACACTTTTGTATTAGTGTAGGCTACATGGCCAATTTTAATAAGTATACTGGATTTCCGTTACAAGATTGCGTTAATCGCCGAATACTTTGTTGGAACGAACCAAACTGTGAACCCGCTGCTTGGGATACAATAAAAATGATTTTCGGAGGCGACACTTGTCCCGTTCGTATCAAATATTCCGATGATCAACAAGTAACGAAAACACCTGTTATTGTGCTATCTAATAATGACATTTTTCCAAAAAGTGAGGCTTTCAAATGTCGTATTTTTAGAGTAAATTGGCGGCCGTGTCCGCTATTACGTGATTTAAGTAAAAAACCACATCCTCTATGTTTTCCTTTACTTTTAAGAAAATATAAATGTTTACCTGAAAAGAATTTAGAAAAGGAATTTTCAGATGATGATTTTTATAATAGTGAAGACAGTTTTTAATAAAAAAATTTTTAATATATGTTTTATTTTTTTACAATTTTTAATTTAGATAACGAACGAGCACACGAATCACGTTCCGGTGTGCATGTTATACTGCTCGTAGTAGATCCACTAGTCGAAGGAGTTGGACATAATAATTCTTCTTGTATCCATTCTTCAATATCACCAGATCCTGTATCGTTAGCTCCTAACAAAGTTTCTCCTGAAGTATATTTTTTAGTTTCATTTGGATAAAAATACACCTCTGTTGGATAAGACGAAAGTGATCCTCTGGAAAAAGCACTTCCATGATTAATTTTCACGTCTAATTCACATTCAATTAACCAGTAACAAGCAGAATTTAGAAATGATGTATCTTCCGTCGCAGGACTTAACTGAGGTGTAGCAACTAAGCCAACATGTACTTGTGGTTGTGGTGTGGGTACTAATGGACCTGATAAAGGATGATGCGCTCCATAACTTTCCAATTGCTGTTTATAGTCCGCTGTAATTGAATTAATGCTTGTATTAGCAAATGATTCGTTTTTAAATCCTAAACGTCCTTTCAATATTTTTTTATCTGCCTTATAATATTGTAAGTTTCCTTTCTTTGCACACGGTTTATTTAAATATACATCTGCATCTTTTCTAGTCCATGGAATCCAATGTTGCTTTGGCTTAGTAATCATTCCTGATTTAATTTGATAGTGATAGTCAACGATTACATCGCCTAAACAATTGTTCACCAAAAATTGCCGAATTCCGAGTACACAGCAATTAGCGTAACCAATTGCTGTGTACTCTCAAATTTGACGAAAATACAAGATGTCCGAAAACATCAATGATGGCTCTCCTGAGGAGACGCAATTGACATAAGGATTTTCGCGACCAGGAATTAGTTACAGTTAGAGTAGGTAGAGTAGGTGTCTTGCAGCATAGGTGAATGACAGTTGTGAGTTTAAAAAAAAAGTGAAATAAAGTAGTATCAGAGGCAATTAAAAGCAACGTAAACCTCCCGATAGGAAGAACTAAAGGAGAACAGCATAAATCTGGTGAAGGTTGTAACGGTATCGAAACGGATAGCGAGATTCTCAACGTAAGTTAAAACCTTTAAAAAGTGAGGTTAAAACAGAAACCGGAGATAAGTCAGGCAAGAAGCAATCGCGCTGAGCGCGCCCGCATCTGGACCGCCATCTCTTGAGAAATAGGCAAAGTAAATGTCAAACAAAAGGATCAGAGAAAAGGGAAGCTGTAGCAGCGAGGAGGATACAACAAAAATCCTTGCACAAAGTAAACGAATCCTGCGGTCACCTGAATTAAACCAGAAACAAGGGAACATATCTGATAAAGAGATGAATGAAATGAAGGCAATGTTTAAAGAAATGATGGCGGAGTTAAGGAACAACACCACCGAACTTAAAGAGCTCAGAGAAGAATTAAGAATAAAAGAAGAGAAGTGGGAAAAGGAGAAAGAAAAACTAACTAATACTGTAAAAGCCTTGGAGCAGAGGGTAGAAAGAATGGAAAAAGAGCAGAACAAAAACAATATTATAATAACGGGAGTCTCAAATGAAAACGTTAACAACGACGAGGTAAAAAAGCTATTGAAAGTGTACACCGGAATAGACACAGAAATTAAAAAAATACAGCAAATATCTAAAGCTGGGAAAGTGCTGATGGTGGAACTTGATTCCTTCGAGAAAAAAATGGAGATACTGAGGAATAAGAACAAATTGAAGGGAACTAAGATTTACATAGACAGTTACCTAACGATAGAGGAGAGGAAAATACAAGCTGAAATTAGGAAAATAGCTAGAGAAAAAAGGGAAGAAAAGTGAAAATTGCTTTCCAAAAACTACAAGTAGATGATACAGTCTACAGATGGGAGCGAGATGAGCAAGGATTAGTGGAAATAGAGTCAAAAAACGTATAGTTCCATACCCACAAAAAGGAAATGATCAATGGAGACGACAAATGGCAATGAAAACTAATAAGAAAAGGGATATAAACGAATCGGATAGAGAAATTAAAATAGGCTTCTGGAATATAGCAGGTTTAAGAAGGAAAATTGAGATTGAAATTATTTTAAAAAATTCGCTGTATTCAGCATAGAGGAAACCTGGGTGGAGGACACTAAACTGCATCCAACAACCGAAAGACTGTCGGTATAAGCAGTCCCCCTCTTGCCAACCAACAGCTTCGGGTGGAGGAGTTGGCATGAGTTAGGGCAACCTCTTGTCCTGGGGAGGAGAAAAAAGTCCCCAAAGGCGAATGAACCAATAAGTATGGTCAACGGCATAGGATGTAGAAGGCAACGGGAGACCACTACATTAAAGATACACATGTATATCCCTAGTACAATTATCATGACAAACAATACAAAACAATCGGCCCCCAGTCCCCGGCAGATCTTAAGTGATCAGGGGGTGCTAAGAATCACCGAGAGAAAATTAAAAATAGGAACATGGAACGTAAGAAGTATTTTTCAAACAGAAAAAATGTATAATGTAGCTTTAGAAATGGAAAGGCTAGGAGTTAACATACTAGGACTCAGTGACATACGATGGCATGGCAAAGGAAAGTGCCAAACAAACAACGGCACGATGTATTTCTCTGGAGCTAATGAAGAAGACACCAATCATAGACATGGGGTAGCAATAATGGTAGACAAACAGACCCAAAAATCAGTAACATCTTTCGTACCTCTGTCGGAACGTGTTATGCTTTTACAACTGCGAACACACACTGGAAATTTAAGTATAATCCAGGTATATGCCACAACATTAGACAAAGACGATGGAGAAATAGAAGCCTTCTACGATGAGATTAAAACCCTGCTTAAGACAATTAAAAAACACGAGATATGCATTATGATGGGCGACTTGAATGCAAAGATCGGCAAAGGCAGGCATACGGATCTGGTTGGAGACTACGGACTGGGTGAGAGAAATGAACGCGGAGACCGCCTAATAGAATTTGCAGAGGAAAATGATATGACTATAGCAAATACATATTTTAAGCTTCCAGCCAGAAGACTCTATACCTGGACATCCCCACAACACACTGAACACCACATAGCAAGAAACCAAATCGACTATATACTAATTCGAAAAAGATATAGGAACAGCATAATATCAGCGAAAACATATCCAGGTGCAGATATCTTCTCTGACCACAACCCTGTAGTAGCCAGCTTCAGAGTGAAACTGAAGAAACAAACCAAACTAAAACAAAAGGCCAGACTAGATGTTTCAAAACTTAAATGCCAGACAACCAAAGAGCAGGTAGAAAGAACTCTGAACGAAAAGCTTAAAGAGGCTAAAGAAGAAATTAGAAATTCAAATGACCCAAATGTCAAATGGGACACTATCAAACGAAATATAATAGATGTGGAGGAGAACTACCTAACACCTAGCAAAATGACGATGAAGAACGAGTGGATGACGGAAGAAATAATAGACCTAATGGAAGAAAGAAGAAGACACAAAACTGCAGATACTAACAAATATAAAGAACTACATAGAGAAATCACCAAAAAGACCCGCGAAGCAAAGGAAAAATGGTTGAATGAAAAGTGTCAGGAACATGCACAAGAAGATAAAACAAATAGCTGGTACTTCAAAACATGCACAGAGTAGTGTCCTGGTCGACACAAATGGTCATATCATAACAGACGTCCAAACCAAATTGCGTAGATGGCAAGAATATATTAAAAAGCTATTCGAAGACATACGACCTGAGAGACTGAATATAGTACCAACAGAAGAAGAAACAGGACCCAGAATAACAAAGGAAGAAGTCATATACTCTATCAAAAATATGAAAAACAGAAAGACGCCTGGCCCTGATAATATCCCGGCAGAAATTTTTAAACTCATAGAAGAAGATCAAATTGGAATAATAGTGGAATTATTTAACGTTATATATAATACCGGTATCATACCAGCAGAATGGCTAGTATCAACCTTCATAACGATCCCCAAAAAAAATAACGCGAAAAAATGTGAAGACCACCGCACAATAAGTCTGATGTGCCATATACTGAAAGTCTTTTTAAAGGTAATGCACAAGAGAATGTACAACAAGCTGGATAGCGAAATAAGTGATACCCAGTTTGGCTTCCGGAATGGGGTAGGAACACGCGAAGCACTGTTTAGCTTCAACGTGCTCGTACAGCGCTGTCTTGATGTCAATCAGGATGTTTACGCATGTTTTGTCGACTACGAAAAGGCTTTTGACAAAGTACGACACGAAAAACTGATTCAAATGTTACATAAGAACGGAATGGATAGCCGAGACTTACGAGTACTAGAGTTTCTTTACTACAACCAAACGGCCACCATTAACATTGAAGGAGAAACATCTGAAAATATTCCAATTAATCGAGGCGTTCGACAGGGGTGTGTCCTATCCCCAATTCTCTTTAACCTGTACTCAGAGATAATAATGCAGGAAGCCCTGGAAGATGAGTCAACAGGTATTATAGTGAATGGTACTCCCATAAATAACATCCGCTACGCCGATGATACCGTGTTGCTGGCTAGTAATATAGAAGACCTACGTAGAATTACGGAACACGTCCAAGAGGTCAGTGAACGCTACGGACTTAAAATGAACATTAATAAGACCAAATTTATGTTAATCAGCAAAAACGCAACAAACAACAACACACAACTAACGGTCAATCACCACAACATCGAAAGA
This sequence comes from Lordithon lunulatus, assembly GCA_963942505.1. Taxonomy (NCBI): domain Eukaryota; kingdom Metazoa; phylum Arthropoda; class Insecta; order Coleoptera; family Staphylinidae; genus Lordithon; species Lordithon lunulatus. The sequence continues at coordinate 42,935,571 of OZ012667.1, read as the reverse complement.
GTTCATAAATACAAATATCTGGGTACATGGGTCAATGACAACAATGACTTTGAACTAGAAATAAGGTGCAGAATTGAACAAGCCCGCAGCACATTCATTAAAATGAAACGGTTCTTCTGCAGTAAATACCTTAGTAACTCTCTAAAGATTAGAATGGTACGATGCTATATTTTCTCCGTACTTTTATATGGCATAGAGGCCTCTACGCTCAAACAACACCTAAGCGACAAAATTGAAGCATTTGAGATGTGGATATACCGCAGAATCCTAAAAATATCATGGACCCAGAGAGTTACTAATGAGGAAGTACTGCGAAGAATGGGAAAGGAAAAAGAGATATTAACAACAATTAAAACCAGGAAACTCGAGTACCTTGGCCATGTTATGAGAGGTGCACGGTACAAGCTTTTGCAACTCATAATCCAGGGGAAAATAACTGGGAAGAGGAGCGTTGGGAGGAGGAGAATATCGTGGCTGCGTAACCTACGTGATTGGTTCGGATGTACCTCGAACCAACTATTTAAAGCAGCAGTAAATAAGATCCAGATTGTCATGATGGTCGCCAACCTTCGTTGAAGACGGCACCTTAAGAAGAAGAAGAGTAGGTACATCTCATTCAATGTTTTTTATAATCACATACATTTTGTACAATGGACTCCGATAGTGATAGTGACGTCTATGTGATGATTTGTCGTAAATTTCAAGCGATGCGGAATTTCCTGAAAGTGATAATGAAAGTGACGAGGATTAGTTTCGACCAAGAAGAAGCAGAACTTTGACGATACTATCTAGCGACTCTGAAGAAAGTGATGATGAAGTACTGGACTGGTCTGGAAATGATAATACCGAACATTTCTTAGGGCAAAGTAGGGTTTCAATTCGGAGAGTGTAGTTGATGTGGTTCAGCTATTTATTGGGGACGATTTTTTTGAATATATGGTATCAGAAACAAATCGCTATCACGCACATAATAGACAGTTATTCAGAGATTGTGCAAAATCTGTGAAGTGGAAAGATATGTCTGTGATGGAACTAAAAAAATGCTCGGATTACTTCTACTAATGGGCAGAGTTTGCAAAGACACGAGGGACGAATATTGGTCGACAGATTTAACTATTCAACCACCAATTTTTGTCAAGTCATGAGCAGGGATCGATTTCAGCAAATATGGTATTCGTGGCATTTTTCCAATTATGATGATTAAAAAATTCGCCCTATCATTTCTTATGTTTTACCTAAATTTCAAGAAGTGTACAAGCCGCAGAGAGCATTATCCCTAGATAAAAGCATCATGGCATGGAGAGGTTGCCTATTCTTTAAAGTTTACAATGCTTCAAAAATTAGTACGGAATACTTATACGAATGGTTTGTGAAGCTAAAACTGGCTACATTTGTACTTTTCGTATCTACTGTGGAGAAGGAAGTCCATTACAACAAACCATTTTAAATCTTCTGCAGCCATATTTAAATTTATGGCACCACATATATATGGATAACCACTATAATAGTGTATTTCTGAAATACTTTTACAACACAGATTCCGCACTTGTGGTACTATTCGCACGAATAGAAGCCTTCCTCTTTATTTAAAAAATGTGAAACTAAAAAAGGGGGAATCTATTTTCCGTCGCCGGCAAAACATTTTATTGCAATGTTGGCAATCAAAAAGAACCGCCCGAATCATTCGGACAATACATTCAGCCGATATGGCAGAAAGCCATAATATTGATTCGACAAAAGAACGAATTTGGAAGCCAATATGCGAGGTTTACAACAAATATATGAAAGGTGTTGATCGTGCTGATCAATATTTGTCATATTACTGTATAGTTCGTCGTACAAAGAAATCGACCCAAAGGGGGGTGATGTTCCTAATAAATTGTGCAGTATTTAATGCGTTTAGGGTTTTCAAAACATTGAATCCCACCTCAAAGTACAAAGTTTTTTTTACATGATGTAGCGAAAGAATGGGTAAGCGAACCCACTCCGGAAACTGCAGATGATCCTGAACCAAGTACATCAGCTACATCCAGAAGAGATGATCCTCCAGGAAGATTATCAAAGGATGCAAAGAGACATAAATTGGTTAACATTTTTACTGATGGAAAAAAACCCCAGGGACAGTGCCGCATTTGTGCTTCGCATAAGAAAAAAAGTTTAACCTCTTATATGTGCGAATTTTGTGAAAATACTCACGGCTAAGATTGAAATCATCACACAAGACCTAGATGCCCTGGCTATTGACCGAGAATAATATTGATGAAGTGTCCAATAAGTTTGAAACGCTTTCAATGGATATTGTAAGTTCTGAATACAATACTATCGAGCAACTACAGTTGGTACAGGAACACAAATCCAAGCTAGCTCATAGCCATAAAGAATTAAAAGAGTTGATGAAAGATAATGTTAATCGTACAGCATATGCACAAATGCACAAACAACATGTGAGACTATGCAGAAAGTTTTTGACGATGGCACTATCTGTAATAATACTGCTGGAATGACTAGCACAATAGACCAGACCATAAGTGAGATGGTTACATTGAAGCAGTTAGAAAAAATGAAGCAACAAGAGATTGTTGTGTTAATGGATGGTATTAAAAATTCACACAAGCAAACATTTGAACGACTTAGAAAGCATGCAGCATACAGTGCAGTAAAACATGGTATCAACAAGATATCATCAAATCTCAAAGAAAATATATATATATATATATATATATATATATATATATATATATATTGTCGCAAATAAGTATATTTGCCGTATGTGGCAACTGCGCTCCCGTCCACCCCACCGGGCGTACCATGCTCAAGTTACGCATAAATACCTGTGCTCCAGGCAGAAACTCTCTCTATTGTTTCTTCGTCTGCCTGGCCGAGTATAGTAACTCGACCATGGCGATGCCCGGGTAAGTCTAGTAGTTATTGTAATAGTAATTAAGGCCCATCTTGCGGTAGATATAGATCAATAAATACACCGATACCAAAGCTCTTAGAGTTTACACCCCCCTATCCGCGACATATTGGTGGAGGCGCCGAGAAACGTTCCTAGCAGCAGAAACAGACAATATTAAGAAATAAAAAAGATTTTTACCGAAAATAAAAGCGTATAATTAGCAAACAGAATGGCTACAGATCCGACAACACCTATGGAAACTGATGCAGTAGACCATGGAGCCATAGTGAAAGAAGAAATTACCAAATTAGATGGGCTATATCAGATACTCATAAGAGAGACTACAGAGAAGATCTTCGGGACAATAAAGAATAGCGGGGCACCCTACATTACTCTTGACCTGTCTAACCAATTGGCAGGAGTACTTACAGTATGTACTTATCTAAGGAAGAAAAAAGCAGCTACTGGGACTTTTGACAAAATGGATGCGCTAACAGGAACAATTGGAGGGAAAACGCTCAAAATAAAAGACATTGCAGACAACTATGAGGCCAACAACGATGAAATTAATTTTACAATTGCTAACGGGGGGTGTTAAGAGCGATACACTTTTCCAAGATTCCATGATAGTGTTTTTTATACCAAAATTTTTTTTAGTATTATTTGAACTAATAAATTATACTCAACTATAGAGTAGAGGGCAAAATGATATGGGGGCGTGCGCGTGTTGGCCTTAAATACTGCCCGCTAAACAATGGATTATAAACAATGTATGATTTCGACCCCAAATAACAGGATGTTATATTACTGTTCGCTAACCAATAGATTATAAACAATGTATTACTTTACCTCTGCCAAAGAACAGTAATCGGGTGAACTGAGTAGCTCGGTGATGTCTTTGCCGGTCCCAAGCCCGGACAAAAGAGGAGGGTTTTGAGGTTAGGCCAGCCACCTGCCTCATGTAAAAAAAACAAAAAGGGCTCACAGGACCAAACGACAAGCCTCGGAACCGGACGGATACACGTTGACGACATATGCAAGTAACAGGAAAAGAGCCCGGGAAACAAGAAAACGAAAGCACAACACCCAACTCAGAATAGGATGCTGGAATGTAAGATCTCTCAGCGGCAAAGACCAGGAAATCCTAATGGAACTACATGAACATAAAATAGACATTTGTGCAGTCGCAGAAACAAAGAAGCTAGGTAAGGGTACAACTCAATACCCAAATTATGTCCTGATTTTTTCAGGTAAAAACAAAAACCAACGAGCAGCATCTGGCACGGGGGTACTCATAACCAACAAACTGGCTCAACTAATCACAAACATAACATACACGAATGATAGAATACTTCAAATATCAATGAAAACGAACCAAAAGCAACATCTGCACATAATATCTGTATACGCACCAGATTCTGGACTGCCAGACGAACAGGCAACGTCCTTCTATGAAGCGCTGCAGGAAGTGATAGACACAATCCCACAGGAAGATAAACTTATAATACTGGGGGATTTAAATGCCCGGGTGGGAAATGACATAATCCCTGGTGTAAAGAACAGATTCAATGAGCCAACGCTAAATAGCAGGGGAGAAACACTAATAGACTTCTGTACACATAACGAATTAAGAATATGCAACACATACTTTGAACACAATTTGCAGCACAAGATAACATTTACAGGTGCAAGAGGGCAATCCATGATTGATTACATTATTACCAACAAGCACATAAGACCAGAGCAAACACTAGACATTAGAGCACTAACATCTGCTAACATTGGATCAGATCACAACCTGATTGTAGGTAAGTTCGCAGTAGAGACACCACAGTACAGAACAACACATAGTGCAGCTAAAATCGAAAAGTTGAACATAGAAGCATTTAGAAACGAAAGCACAAAAACGCTCTACCAACAAAGACTGGCCCTTCAAATAAGGCATAATCCCATCGAAGACAGTGATACATCCCAAGCGGCATGGGAAAAACTAAAACGAAACATAAACCAAGCTGCCGCAGAAGCGCTTGGGAAGAGAATAATAAATAATACACCAACATACCAAAGAAGATCCAAACCCTGGTTCAATCAGGAGGTAAAAGCTCTGGCACGAGAAAAGAAACAAGCCCATCTTATTCACAAATCGACGAACTCCAGAGAAGACTACGAAAAGTATAGAGAAATAAGAAACAGAACTAACAACCGAATCCGTACCATAAAAAGAGAGCAGTGGGAACAATTTAGCATGGAAATGGAGAACGACTTATATGGGACACAAAAACGAATCTGGAAGTTTCTCAGGGGACTGAGAAAAGAAATGAACGAAACAGTACAAATAAACAGCGTTAGCTCGGACAAGCTAAAGTCGTTCTTCACGGAACTATATGATCAAGGAGACACAGAACTTGAAAAAGTGACAATAACAACAAGACCACATCAGCCTGCATTCGATCAAGTCAATACCGAGGACGTCGAAGCTATCCTAGCAAAATTGAAAAACGGTAAAGCGCCCGGCCCTAATAACATCAAAAACGAACTGCTGAAATACGGGGCACAACCACTAGCAGGGCAGATGGCGAAGCTATATAACATAGTTCTATCAACAACGCAACCCCCCCTTGACTGGAAAGAGAGTGCAAGCATTACACTATACAAAAAAGGCAGCAGGAATGACCCGAAAAATTACAGATGCATCTCCCTGTTGGATGCGACTATGAAGACATTCACAAAACATCTAGCGAACATTATAACACAGAAGATCGCGATGCGGGAAGAGCAACAGGGCTTTCGGAAAAATCGCTCCACCACAGACGCTATCTATGTGGTGCGACAAATTGCAGAGAAGGCGCTGGAATTCAACAAACCCGCCTATCTCTGTTTCGTGGATCTAGAAAAGGCGTTCGATAAAGTCCGGCTCTCAGATGTACTAAAGACGTTAATTATCAAAGACATACACCCCAACATAATTAAGACAATAAAACAACTGAACACAGACACCACGACCAAATTAAGAGCGACGAACGGGGAGGAAATTGATATCCGAATCAGAACTGGGATACGGCAAGGGGACAGCTTGAGTCCTCTACTGTTCAACCTCCTGATGGATAAGATTATAACAGCCCTTGACCCAATAGAACATGGCTACAAACTGGGAAACACACTCATTAAAACAGTGTGCTACGCTGACGACGCCGTACTAATCGCAGAATCAGAAGACGGTTTACAATGGCTACTGAACACGTTCAGAAAGGAGTGTGAAACAATAAATATGACAATAGCCACAGCTAAAACCAAAAGCCTAGTCATTGCAAAGAATCCAATCAGATGCAAGCTAGCCGTGAAGAACATCATCATTGAGCAAGTCTCAGAATTCCAGTACCTGGGAATAACTATAAATTCCTACGGAGACCTAAAAACCAGTGTCTTAAACCAGGTAAGAGGAGCGTCCAGAATATCAGGAGCACTGCGAAATCCTGTCTGGAAGAATAAAAACATAACAACTGAGAGCAAAGTAAGGATTTACAAAGCATGCGTGAGACCCATTCTTACTTACTCCGCTGAAACCAGAGCCGATACGGCAGAGACAAAACGTCGATTAAGATGTGCAGAAATGAATACCCTCAGATCCATCACTGGCTATTCACTTGCAGATCGAAAAACCAACAAGGGAATACGGGAACAATGCAACACACCGGACATTATAAGATGGGTGCGGAGCAGAAGAAGACAGTGGAACGAGCACGTAACACGCATGCAGGACGATAGAATCGCCAAGATAGTCCGAGACGGTAAAACATACACCAAACGCCCTCTCGGCAGGCCACCGAAGAGGTGGAAGGACAGCTGGTCGTCGATATCACAGGAGCTGGACCCGGGATAAGAGTTTGGTCAAAACAAGCCACATGGCTTCCGAAAAGAAGAAGAAGAAGAAGAAGAAGAAGTATTACTTTACCCCAAAATAACAGGATGTTATGTTATATTTCTTGAAAATTTAAAAAATGATCAAAACAAGTAAATAATAGGTAGCCGCGGTAAACCAAAATATTTAGAGAAAAAATAAGAACGGGGTCACTATGGTGCTTCAATATTTATCTGTTTATTGTAGTATAAAAGGGGGGTATAAGCAACAAAAAAATAATAGTTAATCTAAAACCGTTATATTAATAGTATCAAACGAGTTGCGCACATTCGGCATACAAAAAATGTCAATAATGATGAAGAGATGGTTCAATTATTAGAAGAGATTCAGGAAATTGTGAATAATATGGAAGAGGAAGAGTCCGAAGAAGAGGAGAGATCTCAGGATAGTATTGACAGTATTGATGGGGGTTATAGTTCATATAACGGTGATGATGGGGACGTCTTTCATTATGGATATAATGGGATAAATATCCAGGACCCCCTCAACAATTATCTGTGTATGATATCAGCAGGGTTCATATATGAACAGTATCATAATGGTCAGAATGCTCAAAATTATGTAATATGTGTAAGTTGCTATTACCTAGCATGTGGAGCGGTACGTAGAGCTTATACACCACTAAATAGTCACATAAGGATCAATATTTACGACTTTATTTATTATGGACTAACATGTTCAAGCTGTCAAACTGCAATTAGCATACTAATGCCTAGGAACTTTTGTTTTAGTTGCAATGTATTTGAGTGAAATTATTTTTAAACATACATTAAAAATTTGCTATATATTTTGGATTTTAAACATAAATTAAACTTTGTGATATATAAATTGAATTAGCTTTTTAAAAGTTGTAATGTATTTGAGTGAAATTATTTTTTAGACATAAATTAAAAATTTACTATATATTTTGGATTTTAAATATAAATTAAATTTTGTGATATATAAATTGAATTGGATTTTTAAACATAAATTAAATTTTGATATATATTAATTGAATTAGCTTTTTAAACATATAACCCCCACCACCCCGTCATGAATGCTATAAATACATAGACGGCCGTTGAGGGCTACTAGTTGACTAGTTGGTTCCGTTTAAGTGACTACAAATATTATTATTATTTTAATCAATACTTCACAAAATGTTGATGAACATTGCGAATTTTATACTAATGGTTAGAGTATTTAATACAACATTATATTCAACCATACCCAGCGATGAAATTGAGGAGTGTCACATCATTATGGATAACGAAAAAAATGATACATGGCCGTTTGGATGGAATCGTATGATTATACTACCCGCAACCCTACCACCAACATGCATTACACAAATTAATGGGGCCGACGCCGAGGATGGTATTATAAATTTTAAATTATTGTATATATTTTCAGATCGCTCATATTATAAAACCGAACAATGGCTGAGCTATGTGATGAAAGTACCCACAACCCTGAGAGAAGAAGACAACGCTGCGCCACATCCAGCAATACAAGTGTTGGAATATATTCCCAACACAGAATTATTGGAAATTCGCACCTCCAGTACAGAAGTATTTGAAGAGAACAAAGCATCAACAACCCCAATGTTAATGGAAGAAAATGTCACTACCCACAACAAAACAATATTACAACCAACAATACAGACGTTGGAATATATTTCCGCCGCAGAATTATTTGAAGAGGAAGAAGAATTCAACACCATATCCGAAGAATATGTATCATCATCGGCCCAGTGTTACCCAGCAAAGAAGTCCTCCAAATATTATGAAATAGTACAACTTATTATTTTTATGTTTTTATTCGTAGTAATATGCTCTACAACTTTAATTAAGTATCCCAATTGTTATAGAATACTTGCAACTATTAGCATTATTGTAAGTCTGGTGTCAAGTATAATATCTTTGATTGATGTTACCAAATTTATTGTAATCGAAATATGTAACTTATGTAGTTAAAAAGAGTGTTTATCATCATTGCAAGTATGGTGTAGTGTTTAATATATTTGATTGATTTCATCAAATGTTTTGTAATTGTAATAGGTAACTTATATATAGTTAAAAATATTGTTTACTATTAATAAAAATTTTAAAAACATGTATGAGCTTTTTCACTCACAGTATAAATAAAAACACACGCATTTTAATGACAAGTAAAAAGTATATTTATTTAAATTAATATTTTTAACATGTTACAAAACATGTTTACCAAGAAAACCTCTGGGACATAAATCTCCGACAGTGGTTATTCTTTAAAAACTATTATTTTATTTTATTATTCATGCTGTAAAAGGATGTATGTGTGAAAACATGCTAGTTTTATATGTGCCAGCTTTGATTAGAAAACCACAAGGAGATAAAAGTTTTGTGAATTGATTGTAATAATAGAAACATTGTGTACGTTCGCATGTTTTTATCTGTCGACATCTATAGGATAAATAAAAAACAATATATTTTAAGATAAATAAAATATTTATTTAAAATTAATGAATCAGCATGTTTCATATAATGCCTTGATAATTATTTAGTTTATTGACAAAAATTAACAATCAGTCATATAAGCATAATAATCATAACATATCCTTTCAAAATTTTGATTTATACATTCCATCATATAAAAAGCATTATTTATATTATTTATACTATTATCACGTAATAAGGTTTTTAAGCCCTCGCCTAAATGTTCTATAGTTAATGATAAATCCAAACCCTTAACTATAATTAATTTATAGTAATCTTTAAAATCCACCAAGATTGAATTGAAAATATTTAGTGATTTAGTGATATACATCGGCGATCCATCTAAATTGTATGTGCAAAAAACACAAAAATGTTGGGAATATTTATATATTTTTGTCTCATGGTTGGTAATATACATCGGCGACTCACATAAATTATGTGTGCATCTTGATGTAGATGATGTGGTTCTTATAGTGTACTATGAGTTTTTAATTAAATATAAAATAAAAACAAGAAATTGTTGGAAATATTTATATAATTTTTATTTCAATATACAAGGCTGATTTTTAATATATATTATATTTTAGTATGTAAGAATATTGATTAAAGAAATATAGCATAATTAGTAGCGATCGGTCGGTAGGTACTAGACGTCAGAGAATTGAATCAACACCATTTGGTTTGGTTTATTAACATCGGCAAACCCCATAAATTGTATGCGCCTCTTGTTGATGTAGGAAGGATAATCCGCTTCGGGTATAATGGTTGAGAATCTCCAGGAACACCCCACCACAATACCCTGTTTTTGTTTTTAACGATCTTTACTAACACCATAATATCCTGTTTTTGTTTTCAATATCCCCGTAATACCACAAACAAGAATACTGTAATAAGGACCTTCAACCCCATATTCGCAATAATATTATATGAATGTTGTTAACTGGCTATATAACAAATAATTGGGGATTTGATATTTTGTATAATAATTGAAATATTTTAATGTTAACATATTTATAATTAATATTAGATGATGATTGTGATACATAAAGCGTAAGGATGTGGTGGACGTCTGTCACCACTTCCGTGTAAATTATAGTGTAAACAGATAAGAGGTCTGAGTATACATAGCTGCTTATCAGTTAAATTCACCAGTACCGTTCTGGGCGCCACACGGTTTGATTAGTTTCCCAGCTCTTGCTCTAGCATTTTTAACGCATTGTGTGAGCCATTTTTAAGGCATTGTGAGTGTTTTTTTAAAGTCGAAGTCAAACATGTTTAATTATGAAAACAGGTATTTATTTTCAAAACGATTATTATATTTTGGATTAATTATTTAAATATATTTTAGTGTTCACGTCTGTGAAAATTGCGGACGTCAGTTCTCGCGGCGAGATGCTTTGGTACGTCACAGAAAATATTCATGTGTAGGTGTTGTAAAAAGGACGCATCCGGATGCTAACAGGTATTTATTTTCAGGCTCTAATTAAATTTCAGATTAATTAATAAAATATATATTTTAGTACATATACCTGCGAGAATTGCGAGCGTAAATTCTCACACCACGGCACCCTGCGCCGACACGAGCCGGCTTGCAACGGGGGCCCGTCTACCCCAAAGAGACCTAGAGTGAACCCCTCACCCTCATCCCAAGGAAATGTTGCTGCTGCCTCTTCTAGGTATTTTATTTGCGTGCGCTAATTATATTTTATATTAATTATTTGAATATATATTTTAGTGATTTAACCTGCGAAAATTGCGGACGACAGTTCTCGCGACGCGATAATATGCTCCAACATTTAAAGAAGTGTATGGCAAAATCATCTAGAGAATTGAGGTGTGATGTTTGTGATTTGTCTTTCACATGCCCCCAGAAATATGGTGGACACTTGAAATCACAACAGCATCGTAATAATGTTGCCCACCCTCTGGAGGACGGGGTTTCCTTAGTTGTAAGTGGATTCCGGGGTCTAATCGCCACATATCGCATAAATTATATGGCTGGGGGTGCAGACATATCCGGATTTTTTAAAAATAATATTAAATGCATATATATATATATATATATATATATATATATATATATATATATATATATAATGATTAATTGTGTAGGCCAAGGAAAAGACGATTCGTCTGATTCGCAATGTTATGGTGGAACATTCTAGTGACGTTAAAGTTGGGCTAGAATTATTTGCCAACTATGTTCAACCTGAGGATGATGCTGTGCCAGAGCTAAAGTCCTTTAACACCCGCCATACCGCAATATTGCAAGAAACAGACCTCAGCGAGCTGTATGATGAGCTGGTTAATACCATGAAAACCAAAAGTGAGGAGTTTCAGGTAAATTAAATCTTTATTTATTATAAATTACATGATTATAACCCCAATTATTTTAGGAAAGAAATTCTGGGTGGGCCCTCCTCAACGTTTCCCACCTAGAAGTCAACATCAACAAATATGTTGCTATTACAGGGACTTCATATATTAATCTACCCCCAGCCATAAAAAATAGGAGGGCCTGCGTCAACATTCAGAACGATGATGATGCATGTTTTGCGTAGGCCGTCGTTGCATCCCTATATCCTGTAGAAAAAAATCAAGAACGGGTATCCAGCTACCCACACTACACCACCGTCCTCAATCTAACAGACGTGGAGTTTCCCATGTCGTTGAAAAATGTGAGTAAATTTGAATTAAATAATAATATTAGTATAAATATTTATGGTTTGGAATATAATTATGAAGTTAAACGGCTTGAGGTAGTAGGGCCTATTTATTTTACAAAATTGAGGAGGCCTACTCATATAAATTTATTATATATTGAGGAGGGTTTGCGGGGCCACTATGTTCTTATCAAGAATATGTCTCGCCTGCTCTCTAGTCAGAGAAACAATCGACAACATAAAACTTTTCTATGTGACGGCTGTCTCACGTTTTTCTCAAGTCAGCATCATCTAGATAAACATATGGAACATGATTGCAACCATGTTTACACCATGCTGCCCACCACCGATATGAAAAAAAAATAGAAACGGTGAGCAGGTTCAGGGAAATATTCTTAAATTTGATGAGTTTGATAAACAGCTGTAAGTTCCCTTCACTATTTATGCAGATTTTGAGTGTATTCTTCAACCTATATATTCCTGTGAACCAAATCCCTCCACTTCTTATACATATGCTACTCAGAAACATGTTCCCTATAGTTTTGCATACTATATTAATGTTCTTACGACGACTCCCTATCAAAATTTGAAACATATACAGGTCTAGATTGCGCGAAAGTTTTTCTGGAAAGACTGACTAACGATACTAAATTAATTTATAACAACCATCTAAAACCTATTAAACCTATGGTAATGACACACAGTGAAAAAACTATTTTCAACTTGACAAATACTTGTCACATCTGCAAGCTTGTTTTAGATCCTTCAGATAAAGTTGCAGACCATTGCCACCTGACCGGCAAATTTAGAGGTGCTGCCCACTCAAACTGTAATCTAAACTATAAATTAGCCAAACATATTCCCGTATTCTTTCATAATTTTAGCAGCTACGACTCTCACCTATTTGTAAAAGAATTGGCATGCGACAATGAGAGGATTGATGTTATCCCCCAAAATAAACAAAAATATATTTCCTTTACAAAATTAGTTCCGGTGGATAGTTATACTAACAAGCGGGGTGTTGAGAGTAGCGCTTATTTAAAATTACGATTTGTGGATTCATGTAGGTTTATGGCATCATCTTTAGATAAGTTGGCAAAAAAATTAATACCTGAACAGTTTCAAAACGTTGTTAAATTTTTCCCTAATGGTGAACAGTTCTCATTAGTTAATAAAAAGGGGGTATTCCCATATAGTTATATTGATTCTTTTGAAAGATTATCAGAGTCTAAATTGCCTAAGAAAGATAAATTTTTCAATTCGTTGACTAATACGGACATTTCACATAAAGAATATGAACATGCTCAGAATGTTTGGAATAAATTTGGGTGTCGAAATTTGAGAGAGTATTCTGAATTATATTTGAAAACCGACGTACTGCTTTTGGCTGACGTTTTTGAAAATTTCCGGGCGGTTTGTTATAAAACATATAATCTAGACCCGGCACATTTTTATACCGCCCCGGGGCTTGCATGGTCGGTCATGTTAAAAATAACAGAGGTGGAATTAGAATTATTCACCGACATTGACATGCACCACTTTGTTAAGAGGGGTATTAGGGGTGGGCTGAGTCAGTGTTCGCTACGGTATGCTCAGGCCAATAATAAATACATGGTGGAATCTACTACATCTGTTTGTGATGGTCAGAAGCCTATCAAGTATGATCCCGCCAAACCAACAACGTACTTAACTTATTGGGACGCAAACAATTTATACGGGTGGGCAATGTCACAATTTTTACCCTGTTGTGGCTTTAAATGGCTATCAGATGATGAGATTAAAAGATTTGATTTTATTAATTTAATCGATGATGATTGTCCAATCGGATATTTTCTGGAGGTGGATATCGAATATCCTGAATCCCTCCAACATAAACATAATGACCTACCGTTTCTTGTTGAAAACATTGTGCCTCCTAAATCGAAATTTAAAGACACAAAATTAATTGCTAACTTATCTAACAAACAAAAGTATGTTATTCACTATCGTAATTTAAAACAGGCTCTGCGAAACGGTCTTAAACTTACAAAAATTCATAGAGTCCTCCAGTTTAGACAGTCCGATTTTCTTAAAACATATATTGATTTAAACACCCATCAGCGACAATTGGCTAAAAACGATTTTGAAAAAGATTTTTTCAAATTAATGAATAACAGTGTTTTTGGTAAGACTATGAAAAACGTAGATAAGCGCGTTGATGTCCGATTGGTAAATCATTGGGAGGATATTGACGCCGAAGTGCACAATCTTTAATAGCTAAAGCCAATTTCAAGTGTTCTGATGTCTTTGATGACAATCTGTCTGCTATACAATTGAATAGGTTAAAGGTTGTGTACAATAAGCCCATTTATATCGGTTTTAGTGTTTTGGAGCTGTCGAAATTATTAATGTATGATTTTTATTACGATTACCTTAAACAAACATATGGAGATAAAGTTACATTGTGCTATATGGACACAGACAGTTTAACGCTACTATTTGAGACTGAAGACATTTATGGGGACATGAAGCGGAGTTTAGATAAATTTGATACTTCCAATTTTGATCCTAATAATTCCTATGGTCTCCCCTTGCAGAATAAAGCTGTTTTAGGACTCATGAAGGATGAGAATGGGGGCTTTATAATGATAGAATTTTTGGGGTTGAGGGCCAAAATGTATATTAATAATGTTGAGGGTCATCATACGAAGAAAGCAAAGGGTATCAAGAAAAATGTGGTCCAAAACGATATTGATATGTCTGATTACAAACGGGCGCTTTTTAATCAAGATCCAATTTTTAGGAAGCAAAATTTAATAAGGTCGATTAAACATACAATCTTTTCACAAACTCAAAATAAACTGGCTTTATCATCTTACGATGATAAGCGCTTCATTTGTGAAGATGGAATCCGCACTCTGGCTTGGGGTCACAAAGATATTCCCAAACCTGTTGATCCAAAATCTAAACTTGATTTATTAATAGATATGATGGAGGAAGGCCTGTAAATATTTATACTAATAATTATAATATTCAAATTTTCATTCGTCTTTCAGTCGGGGTGGAGAACTGTGAGTGTGTCTAATGTGTTGATATATGCCTTTTATTCCTCACAGCAGGTATCTAATATATTATTATAATCTATTGGTTGAATGTTTGTTGATATAATATTTATGTTTATTAGTTTGTATAGTTACAGCCCCCAATGCGCGCGCTCGCGCTTCGAATGTTGTGGGATTTGATTTGGCAACCAGTTTGGACGGTTGAGCAATCTGGCAACCGGTTTGGACGGTTGAGCGTTCTGGCAACCAGTTTGGACGGTTGAGCGTTCTGGCAAATAGTTTAGACGGTTGAGCAATCTGGCAAGCGGTTTTCGCTTTGCAGGTCTTTTCTTTGCAAAAAGTCTATCACTCTGTATATATATTTAAAGTTTTTTCGAATTCAGTATTTATAGCTAGTGTGCCTAGTTGTGCAATCTGGCGCGTGCCATACTGGTTTTACATCACCCAATGCGCTCGCTCGTCCTTCGAGTGTTGTGGGATTTCAGTTGGCGCTTTGCAGGCCTTGCAAAAAATCTATCACTCTGTATATTTGAATTATCCCCACACCGCCAACTTGTATGTTGGCAACCAAATGTGCATGAGTAGTTCAAATGTTTGCCGCTAGATGGGGGGCGGAATAGTTGGGGTTTTTGCCGTTGGGAGGCGCTCTATTTATGCAACCAAATGTACGATAGTAGTTCAACTGTTTGCCGCTAGATGGGGCTGTTGGATGTAGGCAACCTAATATACGCTAATAGTTCAAATGTTGGATGTAGGCAACCACTTGCACTACCACCACCTGAGCTAGGGCCGGCCTTCTTACACTACTACGGACCATCGTAGTTTATGCTATTTAAATACTATCAAGGATCCCGTCGGCAAATTAGCCCGTTGGTAGCAGAAGCTAAGCGAGTACAATTATAACGTAATTCATAAACGTGGTGTTCTTAACGCACATGCCGATGCATTATCGCGATACCCGTGTACATTAGCTACGGTGGACGATGAATTAGCTTCTCTCGAAATTCCTACTCTTTTATTTGATGCTAGTCCGGATGATATTCCCGCCTGTTTAAAAACAAAAGACGAAATTAAAAAATGCCAAGACGACGGCACGTATATTCAAGATATCATAAACGCGATCAAGTATGAACATTTTGGCTCGTCAGTATTACAGCGCAGTAGTAAGAATTTCAAAATCATCGATGAATTATTATACAAGCGAAACACAACGCGTGACGGATCCGTCAGTTTGTTGGTTGTGCCGAAGAACCTTGTGTACGAGATCTTGTACTCGCATCACTCAGAACCCTTAGCAGGATATTTAGGACAAGCACGCACTATAAATAGAATTAAACAAAATTACTTTTGGCCTACACTTGAGAAAGACGCTAGAAAATTTGTTCGCGGTTGTGAAGATTGCCAAAGCAGGAAGGGACCCACAAATAAGTTGCCACCAGGATTATTACAACCAATTAAAATTCCAGAGAAACCATTTTCGACGCTTTGCACTAGCGGTCGGCGTTTCGCAGCAACTCCGCTACGGCCGCTGCTCTGTACGAACTCACCCGCCACGGCATTCAAGCGAGCAGCCGCCGCGATTATCAAGGACGTATTCCTGTAATTTTATGAATCATCTACTACATCGTCAGCGGAATGACTAATGCTTGCCGCATGTAGTGTTAGTGTTATAGTATACTGCTAAAATCAATAGTGAAATTGACACTTGAGTAGTTGTTTATGCACCGTTTTTGATTGATATTGGTAAGTTCTTTCTGAATATTTGAATAAGTGTTAAATATGCACGAATAAGTCAAAAGCACATATGTGCAGGCTGTATTTAAGGTGTACCATCGTGCACATGTCGTTTTTTTTATTGCATGGAACAATTTATAGTTCGTTCTTTATTGAATCTTGGGGCCGTTCTGGACAAATGCCGGAATTTAATATTAATTTCATATGACTTATCTGATAACTGGAACTCTAGCAATAATTAATTTGTTACAACAGATGTACTCACATATTACACATTTTCTTGATTATCTATGGAATATCGTTAAGTTGCATATTCTTTCAAACAAGATATCTTCAACTCTCAAAGGAAAACTTGACGACCATTTTAAGAAAATATAGGCGTTGTCGTCTGCAACGTTGTCGTCAGTTTCGGTGTCTTCACTGGAGGCAGTAATCTTTATTTCTTCTTCCAAATATGTGTTCTTTTCATCACTCCTGGCAGGAGCGTCTACAGATGGCTTAACTACAACCAATCCACCAACATATTTATCAGCAACCTCCTTTATAACACTTATATCTTTAGAGATCAAAAGGGAATTGGTGGTGGCATCCTTTTTTAAATCTCCCAGCACAGTAAACACACGTTCGGAGCAAGTAACAACAGTTTCGTTATGGTCGTCAAGTTTTTTCTTTGAGAGTTGAAGATATCTTACACTGATCATTGATCAAATCCATGTAGGTTTTAACGATTTTACCATGTTTTACTTCACTGTATGCTGCATGTTCTCTAAGTCGTTCAAATGTTTGCTTATGTGAATTTTCAATACCATTCATTAACACCACAATCTCTTGTTGCTTCATTTTTTTTAACTGCTTCAATGTAACCATTTCACTTATGGTCTGGTCTATTGTGCCAGTCATTCCAGCAGTATTATTATAGATAGTGCCATCATCAATAACTTTCTGCATAGTCTCACATATTGTTTGTGCATATGCTGTACGATTAACATTATCTTTCATCAACTCATTTAATTCTTTATGGCTATGAGCTAGCTTGGATTTATGTTCCTGTACCAATTGTAGTTGCTCGATAGTATTGTATTCAGAATTTTCAGTATCCATTTCAAACTTATTGGACACTTCATCAATATTATTCTCGATCATAATAGCCAGGGCATCTAGGTGATGTGTGATGGCCGTGAGTCGTTTTTGTGATTCCCACGCAATATTGTTGGTATTCAGCAACATTTGTGCATTTGCAGTATTGCAGATATAATTCAAATTATCTGCAATAACCTTATTAGCTGAAGCAAAATTAGTATCCAATTTGCTAATTATATCTAGATGTTCGTTTATACTTTCATTCATTGATTCTAATTGTTTCTTATTGAGTTCTTCAATATCAGACTGTGTTATTTGCATGGTGGAAATAAAATTGGTCGTTACTTTGTTAGAGATATCAACATGCTGTTCATGAGCAACTTTCGCGACTGTCATATCCGTTTGAATCCACTGTGTCCTCTCTTTTAATGAGTTCGCAAAATGCTGCCATTTTTTTATGTGAAGGCGCAGATTACACTTATATTGTTTTGTAATTCTCTGGCTGAATTATCATTTGCTGTGTGTAGGTTGTCCAATTTGTTCTGCAATGTGCTATGTTCAAACAGATATTTGCTAAGACTGTTGGACAGTGATCTGTTGTCATCAATAAGATCAGATTGAGATCGTTTGAATTTATCAATTAGATCTTGATGGATCTCAAGATCTAATTGATAAATTCAAACACTCTTGATGGATCTCAAAATCTAATTGATAAATTCAAACGATCTCAATCTGATCTTATTGATGACAACAGATCACTGTCCAACAGTCTTAGCAAATACCTGTTTGAACAAAGCACATTGCAGAACAAATTGGACAACCTGACTTCACAAGACTGTTGGACAGTGATCTGTTGTCATCAATAAGATCAGATTGAGATCGTTTGAATTTATCAATTAGATCTTGATGGATCTCAAGATCTAATTGATAAATTCAAACACTCTTGATGGATCTCAAAATCTAATTGATAATCAAGCTACTTCTTCTTGTGTTTAAGTTCTTCTACTGTCGATTCAAATTTAGCACATTCTTTAACTGCCTTCCGTAAGTCTTCTTTGTGTTTGTCTGACCTGACTGCTATTAAGTTGTATTTATCAGGATTTAGACTTCTGGACGATTTTTTATATTCCGTATAAGCTCTGCTAATGCAGGGTGATCATTGAGTCCTCTATGTTATGTGGTTCTGCTGATATTGTTGCTATTATAGCAGTCTTTGTTTTACCTCCCAAACTGTCCTGTAGTATTAGGGTTAGTTTCGATTATTTATATGGGATATATATATATATATATATATATATATATATATATATATATATATATATATATATAATGAGTAATGTGCACCGGCCACATCAATTTTTTTAAATATTTTCCATTATCCATTATATTATATAGGAAATATATATAGTGGCGGTGAAAGTATACACGTGTTTCTAACCAATTTGTAGTGAAATAAAGTAGGATTTAGTGCGAGAAAATTAGTGATTCTCATACAGCTGATTGCTAGAGTTGGCATACAAACGTGTGAAGAAGGAGGGCAGAAAAAGCTAAGAAGTGTGTGGGTGGCGCATTAAAGTTCAGAGCGGCCCGCATGGTACGTGTAGTCTGACGTGAAGCAAAACCAAACGAAACAAGTTTCGTAAAAGATAAACTATTTTTACTTTATGCGAACGAATTTTATTTCAAGGAGGGAATTTCCGAAGTGCGCGAAAATAAATTTAAATTTAATCAAGCATAATAATATTATCCTAAATTAAAGTCCAATATATGTGAAGAGAATATCCCTGCAGTGTTCTACAGTACCTACCGTAACAATAATATCTTTTAAAAATACTTATTATAAAATATAATCAATACACGAAAATAAAGAAAATGGGAAAAACTAGAAGTAAAAAAAAAGAAAGATCAGATTCCGAAGAAGAAACTGAAGACGACCTAAAACAAATAATAAAGGGCATGCAAGAGCTAAAAAACACAATTAACTTCATGTCAGAAACCCTAAATGAAATTAAAAAAGAAAATAAAGAACTCTGTAATACATTAAAAGAAATAAAGAAAGAGAACAATATACTAAAAGAAAAGAATGCAATGATGGAAATTCGATTGAATGACTTAGAACAACACCAAATAAAAGAAGGTCTAGTTATTAAGGGAGTTCCAAGACAGGATGACAATGAAAATACTTTAGAAGTATTTAAAAAAATTGCTGAGAGATTAAAAATTACCCTACCAACCGAGAACATAAATCAATGTTACAGAAGAGGAAAAAAGGAAGACGGAATTATAATTGTAAAATTGAAAAATGAACAAATAAAAACTGAAGTAATAAAGAAAAGGAGGGAAACACGAAGCATTACCTTAAAAGATTGTGGACTAAAGGGAGGAAATAAATATATATACATTGAAGAAGAGCTGACAGAGTACAACACAAAACTATTCTATGAAACACGAAAACTAAAAACAGAAGGAAAAGTGAAATATGTATGGATAACGAATGGTAAAATCCTTATACGAAAATCTGAGACTGACGCGGCAAAAGTAATAAACTCTCTTGAGCAATTAGAAAGAATTTAAAGAAAATAAAACACTAATGTAACACAAGCATAAATAACTAAAAATGGATAAACTAAAAATATACTATCACAACATCAGAAGTCTACGGAACAAGAAAGAAGAACTGGAAATTATACCTCACTTAGAAGAAACACACATAATAGCCTTAAGTGAAACATGGATAAACGAATATGAAACTCAATATTATGAAATAAAGAACTATAAGTCCTTACATCACACCAGAAACAGACAAGGAGGTGGCATTGCACTATACATAAGGAAAGATCTGAAATTCAAACATATAAACAATAAAACAATGAAAAATATAGAAATGATGACCATATACTTACAGAAGCAGAAAACATTTTTAACAAATATATATAAACCACCGGATGTTCACATTAAAGACTTAATAAACATATTAGAAAACCAAGTACTAAAAACAAGCAAAAAACACATAATAGTAAGTGATATGAACCTGAATCTATTAAAAAACGAAGCAAAAATAACAGATTATAAGACATTAATTAAAAGCACAGGTTACAAGATTATAAATAAAATAAACAAGAAATCCTATACAAGATACAAAGAAAATAACAAGTCAAGCATCATAGACCATATAATAACAAATCAAGATAAAACCAATATCAATATAAAACTAATAGATGCCTCCTATTCGGATCATAGGGCAATAAGAACATCATGGGATTTGGAAATTAAAAAAATTAAAAAATATGTTACCAAACACAAAAAAAAAGTCAATTATGAAAATATTAAAATACAGTTCGCCGAAGAAAGAAAGGTCACACATTATAGAAATTTCGACCATCTCATAGACAACCTACAAAAAATAATTAAAAAGAACACGAAAATAATAAAATTCAGACATCGCGAAGACAATGAATGGATTAACAGCGAGACAATAAACATGATAAAAGAAAGAAACCGACTATATAAAGAATACAAAAAGAAACCCACAAATGCTGATATAAAAAAAGACTATTATATACAGAAAAAAGCAATTGAGAAAAAAATAATAGCAAGGAAACAAGATTACTACAAAAGTAGAATAAACGCAGTGGCAAACAACCCAAAAAAGACATGGAACGAAATCAATAGAATACTACATAAGAACAGCACGACACTTCAGAAAATTAAAACGATTCAGAACAAAGATGGTTTACAACTAACAAACACCAATGCTATAGCAGAGGAATTTAACACTCACTTTGCAATGATAGGGTCTCAGTTAGCGGAAACCCAATTGAATCAAAGAAGAAGAAACAGAGCAAACACACTGCATAGTACAGTGACTGGAACTTTACACTTTCAAAAAATAAATAACAATGAAATAACAGAAATAATAAAATCACTAAACCCAAACTCAGCTCCTGGAAAAGACCAAATAACAACTAGGATAGTACAAGAATTAGAAGGAGAACTGACACCAATAATAAGAGAACTGACCAACAGAATCTTCGAAGACGGTGAATACCCAGCCTCTCTAAAAATGACAATAATTAAACCGATTTTCAAAAAAGGTGATAAAACCAACGTAAATAACTATCGACCAATCTCACTAATATCAACTTTTGGGAAAATCACCGAAAGAATAATACACAATAGATTAACAACACACACAGAAAAACATAATATTATAAATGAGCGCCAATACGCATTTCAAAAGAAGTCAAGCACAACTGCAGCGATTACAGACATGATAGAACATATACACCAGAAATCAGACATGGAAAACGAAGCAGCTATCATATTCATAGATATGAAAAAAGCTTTCGATACAGTATGCAAAGTAAAACTGATGGAAAAACTGTCACAACTTGGAATAAGAAACTCACCACACAAAGTCTTGACTAGCTACCTAAACAACAGAAAACAAATTACTAGGGTACAAGAAGTGGAAAGTGGCGAAAAAGAAGCAGAATATGGAGTACCTCAAGGAGGAGTACTCGCACCTTTACTTTATATTTTATATATAAATGATATTTTTCAACTAAAACTTAATGGAAATATATTCATCTATGCAGACGACACATGTCTCATTCATAGTGGAAAAGACAAAAATAAAATGCAAGCAGAGATACAGATGGATATAAACAAAATCACACAATGGTGCTACAACAACTCCCTAACCATAAACGAAGAAAAAACGTACTACATGATGATCTCAAAGAAAGTAAATCCACAACCAGAGATACAAATATATATAAATAAACAAAAACTAAAAGCGGTAAACAACATAAAACACCTAGGAATATACATCCAAAACAATCTAAAATGGAATCGACACATAGAAGAGATGGAAAAAAATAACACCAAAATATTGGCTGCGCTATATAGACTAAAACACATATTACCAACAGAACATAAGAAAATGGTTTACAATGCACTGTATGCAGCAAGGAACCACTACCTAATAAACGTATGGGGAAATACAACGAAAAGAAACATAAAAAGACTTCAAATACAACAAAATAAAGCCTTAAAAATAATACTTAACAAACCAAAACGCTACAGTACACTACAAATACACAAAGAAGCAAAAGAACTAACCATAGAAAATAAAATTAAACAAAGAAACATCTTACTAGTCATGCAAATCAAAAATCAATTAATGAAAACTAGCATCCATCTAAATCAAAGAAGAGACTTACATCACCACTATACAAGAAGAAAAAGTGATATAGCAACAGGAAAAAGCCGGACATCAGCTCTACAGAATGGAATAAATATTGGAATTAAACACTTCAATAATTTACCTAAAGACATAAAAAACAATACCACCTTAAAAACATTTAAGCAAAAATTAAAAGACCTCTTAATTCAGAATCAAGAAAAACAAGAAAACTAAACAAAATACAGCACCGCCATCAACAATAACAAAAACAAGAACAACCAGTACTCCTTCACACCAGGCTGTCCAGATCAGTGGATTGGTGACAGCACTGAGAGGGAGCACAATTTTCCAAAATTAATTTGTTATATGTTATTTATATGAAACCTATGTATGTATGAAAAAAAAAAATAAATAAATAAATAAAAAAAAAAAAAAAAAAAAAAAAAAAAAAAAAATATTAATATGGCCATAGGCAAGATTCCCACCATTTTTGCCTGACGTTTTATTTTTTATATATAAAGAATGGCGGCGGCGGCGGTGGCAGTGAAACCGAAAGGTTTGGGCAAGTGAACAGCATGTTTTAGTTTCACCTTGTATTCCATTGGTTGAAAAGTAATATAAAAGTGTTAATATTCAATATAAATTATCAGTGTAATGCAAGATGTCGTCCGAACACAGCAATCACGAAGTCGAAGTCCAAGAAGAAGAAGCTCCAGCAGCGAAGAATATGAAAAAAAGGAAGAACAACAAGAGTATTCTTGTAGTATTGCATTTTCTAACTGGTCTATTGAAAAAAGAAGCAAAAGTACCGGAATTTACAATCGAATTATCCAACGTCACGGCCAACATACCATCGGAGCAGTTACAAATAGCGATGGAGTTACAGTTTCTATTAGCAGACTCCTTGAATACTTGGAAAAATTATCTAATAGACATGCAAAATACATACACGAAGTCATTAGATTTGAAACAAATACAGAGTTTTATGCAATATTTAGTCACGGAATTAGAATCGCAAGTAAGTCACATACTTCGAACACATGCATGTTGTACACATCTGTGAATGGAACAATAGAGAATGCAAATGTTTTGCATCAACATTTAACATTAAACGAAAAAAACAAAAACCTTGTTGGATTAGCTCGCTTTCAAAACACAACTGGGAGAATATCATCCCTTATTTCAATCAAAGACACAGACGGTGCCTTGAAATTAACTGCTGCGGGGAACGATGGTCCTCTTTACGTGGAATTAAATATTTTCCAACCAATACAATACAAATCCGCAGCGGATTCCGAGAAGTGGATAATAGCACAGTACAGGATCAAGAAAGTAGCCACGCAGGACCAAGCCGAAGAAATAATGAAAATAGTCAATCGTTGGGTTTAAGAAGTGTCGTAACATCAACAGATAGAAAGAAAGTGGATGCAGAAGAAATAGAAAAATTGATTTTAAACAATTTAACAGTACCATTAAATGCCATACCACGTTCTATTGCATGGAAACAATCACAGTTTAAATATTTAAATGAAGAAGATAAAATAGTACGTAAAGTTATAAATCATTTAAAATCATTATTTTATAGTTATACTTTTGATGATTTCAATAAATTATATAATACTAATAACAATAAAAGTGTATTTATGGCAATTAATGGCAATGTTAATGATTATTATTATACTATTCAAGAATCACTTGATATTTTATTATATTTGTTACGATTTCAATTTTATGATTTTAATTTAGATACTACTATGTTATTAAGTCAACAAGTGGCTATATTTATTTTAGAATTATATAATATTTAAAAAAAAAAAAATCCAAAACGTAATTGTATAGAAATTATATCGCCCACCTTCTGCGGGATTTTTTTTTATTGTGTGTCATCATTTTATAATAATACGCCAATTATTGTCTTGTCTAACAAACCTGTTTTTCCAAGTACAAAATTGTTCAATGACCGTATGGTACGTTATACATGGAAAACATGTCGGTCATTAATTAAATATAAAAAATATCCACATCCTTTATGTTGGCCTGACCTTGTTGAATGGGCGGAGACTATTTTATAAATATGTAAGGGTGGGAGTATAGCTATAAATAAATAAAAGTTGCTTTATATGTTACATTCCAGTTCAAGAGCCCGTTCGCGTCGGACGTGTGTCCGATTCCAGTTAAGAGTCGGCCAATTCTAGTTATTGTTCATCCGCGTTGCCCGGTGTAAGCACTAGGCCCAATAACGCGCTTTTCGGTCAGTGAGTGTAACAATGGGCGACAACGGCCATATAAAGCCGGCCAGATTTAAGTTTCTGAAGCCGAAGGAGGGCGCTGAAGGCGCTCCCATCCAACAACGTGGTCGCCGCAAGAGTCCGGCAAGCCCGCCTAGGCGCCTACATTCACCAGCTTCCTCCCAGTCGGGGAGCTAGCTCTCCGCAAGTGGCTCCGTGAGGAAACCACGACGGAGGCTGGCCAGGGTCGTCGCTCTCGCCGACGATCCTCCCGAAGCGTCCGCCTCCTCAGCCCCGCTTCAAGGGGCAATTCGTGCCCCACAGGACTCTTCCCAGGAACCGGAGGAGGCCCCATCTCAGTCTGCGGACGTCATTATTAACAGGCCGCCCCCGTCCCGGCCCCCAGCATCCCCCCAGGCTCTGCTGCAAGGGGCATGGCGTTCTCCACTCACATCCCTCCATTCAACTGACGAGGCTACTCCACGCATCAGGTCCCCCAGTCACCAGAGCAGGCTCAGCCAGGGGAGGAGAGGCCCTTCTCGCCACCAGCTCACCCCCGGAAGGCAAGGTTAGTCCGCACACCCACCAACCCATCCCCGCGCCAGGGCGCCCGTCGAGGCGAGTTCACCGCCGTCGTGCACAAGTTGCCCCCCGTTTGTTATAAAAAAAATTTGGGGTATCTCCGCCAAATCCGCCGGCTGCCCCCATCACTAACGTCACTCTAAGGGGTGGCAACATGATCGTTAAATCTCACTATGACCTCGAAGCGCTCAAAGAGATTAACGATCTAATCGGCGAACCCCTGCGCATCACCATTAACCCGCCGCACTCGCGAAAAGCGGCCCCGGGGACGCTTCGTCAACCGTTTTCTGTCCCCTAATTTTCGTTCGTCATCCGGTCGGTCCTTGGCGCATCACAGCGCGTCGCACAAACAAACCTACATCATTTATCCGTGTCACAACCTCGCGCCTTGAGACCTTCAACTACTTCGTTAGTGAAGGGATCAAGTTGTTTGACCACCATCACTACGTGGAACGCAGTCACCCCCCTCCGGCGGCGCCGATCCAGTGCCCCTCGTGCGTGGAGTTTCATTCGGCGTCCGCGCGCTGTGCGGGCCCTCCCGTTTGCGGGGTTTGTGCCGGTCCCCACCGCAACAATTCTACCTATTGCACGGGTCCTGAACGCCCCACCTGTGGCCTTTGTGGTGGTGAACACACGGCTTTCAGCCTGGCATGCCCCAGGCGACCGGCTGCGCCCGCTACGTTCGCGGAAGCGGCCCCCATCAAGGCCATGCCGCTCCCGGATAACAGTCCCATCGAGGACAAAGTTGTGGCATTGGTAGCGACGGCCCTGGCCTCCGTATTGCCGGCCGAGCGCGCGGCCATCATGTCCATGATGGAGAAGCTCAGCTTGAACTTGTTCGAGTCCAAGCTCAACTTTGCCTTCCACAATAACTGCATCCACTTCACCTTCGGCCGTGTCTCCGCGCCAGCCGACGTTACCCCAGACGCAAATCCTCTACCTGATGGCCACTAAACTGGCCACGATCAATGCCTCGGGCCTTCAGCATAAGAAGGCCCTTGTCCACCAGTTAATCCTTGGCCATCATGTCGGCATTTTAGCCATTCAGGAGACCTTCTTCTCCGACCGTACGCACTTCAGAATCCTCGGTTTTTCGGCTCACCGTTTGGACGGCCCCCGAGGCAGGCGTGGATTGCTGACCCTGTCTAGCGTTCACTTTGGGGCGGTAGCCGTGGCTCTTCCCCCAGCCTTTTCAGCCGATGCGCTGGCAATTCTCATTCACCCTCATGGGGAACGGCCCATCACGATCATAAACCTTTACAGCGCTCCCCAGGACTGGACAGGGCTGACGCTTTCGCTTCTTTCCTTGACGCGGTCCACAATAAAACGGACGCCCGTTTTAACGACGGAAGATTGACTGAAGCCAGGGAGGCCCTTTCCAGCCCCGATATTCTGACACGTCTCACAATCCAGGGCGGGGAACAAGCGGCAATACATTTTGAACGCGTCGTCGCCAGGATAAAAGCTGCTCGCAACTCGGCCCCTGGCCCCGACGGCATTCACTTCAGGGCCCTTAAGCAGCTCCCTGAGTCCGTCGTGTCCCGACTCACGGCCATCTTCAGCGCGTGTTACCACCTGGGCCTCTTTCCGCGCAAGTGGAAAGAAGCCCACATCGTGCTCATCCCCAAGCCGGGCAAGCCCCGCCACGACCCCGCCTCTTTTCACCCGATCTCCCTTATAAATACCATGGGCAAGCTGTTTGAGCGGTGCATTCTGGAGGAGCTCTTGTCTTTCAACGAGGAACACGGGATCATCTCTCCCACCCAGTATGGTTTCACCGAGGGCTTGTCTTCCCAAGACCCTATTCTTTCTACCCTTAGTCTGTGCAGCCGCGCTGTCAACACCAGGCAATGTGTCGCTGCGGTCTGCTTAGACATAAGCAGGGCGTACGACACGGTCTGGCATGATGGGCTGCTGTATAAGATGAAGCTGTTCGGGTACCCTCCCCACATGCTTAGGCTAATCAAGTCTTTCCTATTCAATCGCTCGTGCGAGGTGGGCAACCACCGAGACCGCCCCTTTTTTCCTGAAGCAGGCGTGCCCCAGGGCTCTTCTCTTTCTCCCCATTTGTTCAACATCTTTTGCGCTGATCTGCCTCGCCCCTGGCAGCCTGGAACCACGCTAGTCCAGTTCGCTGATGACACGTCGGTCTGGAGCTTGGCCCCAAACGGCCCGCGGGCGGTCAGTGCAGTTCAAGACTACATCTTGGCGCTCGAGGACTGGTTTAGCGACTGGAGACTTGCCCCCAACCCATCTAAGACCCAGTTTTGCCTTTTCGCCCACCAGGCATCGCGTCACTTCAGAGACGAGTTTTCACTCTCCCTGTGGGGAGCCAGAGTCCAGATCTCTCTATCAGTGACCTTTCTAGGCATTACGTTTCACCGGTCTTTGAAGGCGTCGGTATCAGTCGACCCCCTGCTGGTCAAAGCTCGGCGACGGGCCAGAATGCTTTTTTGCGTTTTTTCTTAGCTGGAGTAGTGGTATGGACGCGGTCGTTGTCGCTGTTGTCGTCGCCAGTTGTTGTGCGGCCATCGTTGTCGCTAAGGGAAAAGGGAAGAGGAGGTTCTCCTGCCAAGAGGAGTCACCGCACTAAACCGTAGCTTCAGGAGAGGCAGGATCAGACTACAAAACATGCCATGGATATGACACAAGCAAGCGCGTATTCCAGCGCCCCAGTATAATTAAACCCAGGACGCAATAGGGAAAGACCCTATCCGTCCACCTTTCTCACCAAACTAACCAGGAAAAAAACAATGAATACTTTAAAATCAACCATTTTCAGAATTTATATGTTAGTTGCATTAATGCCTTTGTTTCCTGGTCATAATTATCTTGGTCCTGGTAATACTACAAAAAATGGTATACCAATTGACAGTGACGATAAAATAGCCCAAATTGATGACCAAGCCTACTCATCTTCAACTACAAAAGAAAATATTCGACAAGCAGATAGATCAGCTATATCAGCATTTGCAAAAGATACATTTAAAAATTTAAATTGGCATAGTGCTGTAGGTGCTATAGGATTAACTGGTAAATATATTTTATTTACTATTTATCTCATTTTATCGTCACTGTCAATTGGTATACCATTTTTTGTAGGATTACCACGACCAAGATAATTGTTCTGACACTACTTCCACCCAACGATTGACTATTTTTATTATTTCTTCGGCTTGGTCCTGCGTGGCTATTTTCTTGATCCTGTACTGTGCTGTTCTCCACTTCTCGGAATCCGCTGTGGTTTTGTATTCTATTGGTTGGAAAATATTTAATTCCACGTAAAGAGGACCATCGTTCCCCGCCGCAGTTAATTTCAAGGCACCGTCTGTCTCTTTGATTGAAATAACGGATGATATTCTCCCAGTTGTGTTTTGAAAGCGAGCTAATCCGACAAGGTTTATGTTTTTTTCGTTTAATGTTAAATGTTGATGCAAAACATTTGCATTCTCTATTGTTCTATTCACAGATGTGTACAACATGGATGTGTTCGAAGTAAGTGGCTTTGGGTGGACTCCAAGGATAACAAATGGTGACTTACTTGCGATTCTAATTCCGTGACTAAGTATTGCATAAAACTCTGTATTTGTTTCAAATCTAATGACTTCGTGTATGTATTTTGCATGTCTATTAGTTAATATTTCCAAGTATTCAAGGACTCTGCTAATAGAAACTGTAACTCCTATTTGTAACTGCTCCGATGGTATGTTGGTCGTGACGTTGGATAATTCCATTGTAAATTCCGGTACTTTTGCTTCTTTTTTCAATAGACCAGTTAGAAAATGCAATACTACAAGAATACTTTTGTTGTTCTTAATTTTTTTCATTTTCTTCGCTGCTGGAGCTTCTTCTTCTTGGACTTCGTGATCGCTGTGTTCGGACGACATCTTGCATTACACTGATAATTTATATTGAATATTAACGCATTTATATTACTTTTCAACCAATGGAATACAAGGTGAAACTAAAACATGCTGTTCACTTGCCCAAACCTTTCGGTTTCACTGCCACCGCCGCCGCCGCCATTCTTTATATATAAAAAATAAATCCTCAGGCAAAAATGGTGGGATCTTGCCTCGCCTTTAATAATATATTATTTTAGCCCAGAGAAAAGGTCCAGTGGAAATTCAATTGTCAGGAGAAT
Organism: Lordithon lunulatus; assembly: GCA_963942505.1. Taxonomy (NCBI): domain Eukaryota; kingdom Metazoa; phylum Arthropoda; class Insecta; order Coleoptera; family Staphylinidae; genus Lordithon; species Lordithon lunulatus. The sequence goes on along the minus strand of OZ012667.1, from coordinate 42,905,637 downwards.
ATTCTGGAGTTGAAAGTACCTGTAGAGAATCTTCTGAAGAAATTCAATCACCAGACTGTTCACAAACCAATAAACATACTAGTGATCAAGACACTATGGATAACTTGGAGACTGAAACCATGCTTACAGTTCCTTCTATAAATTTAAATCAAGGAGAGATAATCACGAACAATAACTTAGTTCTTTCGTGAAGAAGAATTGTTGACATAGATTTCTTCTTAAAACGTATAAAGCTGATTGGTCAACATTCAGACAAATATGAATGTATCCAATTTGATTGTTGAAGCAGAGATAGAATCTATAATTAAATTAAAATGCAATATGTACAGTACCTGCTTTGAATTGCCAACTGTAGATTCCAGTTCCCAAATGATCGATCTAAATACAAGTGTGGTATCTGGTGGCACTAGCATTGGTATAGGATTTTCAAATTCGGAAGAATTATTTTCCGTAATGGACATACCTTTTATGTCATCTTATAAGTTTTGCACAGTAGAAGATTCTGATTATGAAGGCTGGGAAATATATGCGATTAAACAAATGAGAGAAGCGGCCATAGAAGAAACAAACTATGCTAAATCAATTGGAAGCGTAGCTGAAGATGGGGTTGCTCTTATAACAGTTGTCGCAGATGGCTGCTGGTCAAAGCGATCTTATCCAACAAATTACAGTGCACTATCTGGACCAGCAGCAATCGTCGGACAGAAGTATGGAAACATATTATATTTAGGAGTAAAAAATAAATTCTGTATTATATGCTCTTCTGCTGTTGATGGAAAACCAAACGATCATGCATGCTATAAAAATGATTCCGGTTCATCTACATCGATGGAAGCTGCTATTTTGGTGGAGGGTTTTAAATCCAGTGAAGAGATGTATCGAGTACGATATTTTAAAATGATTGCAGACGGTGATAGTTCAACTTACAAAAAAATATTAGAAAGCTGACCCTACAATTAATTAACAGTACAAAAAGTGGAATGTAGGAACCATCTACTGAGATTTTTTTGTAAAAAATTGAAGATATTAATAAATGACACTCGATTTTCAATTTTGTACAGCAAATTTATAAAATTTATTTAACCACTAAACTGAATGCACGTGTGACCCTCTTAAATCACCACCTTATACCCAAATGCTGCGACGGAATGCAGCTTTCCCATACATTATTGATAACGCTTACTTAACACATGCACCTCATTTTTTATAATTAACCAATCGAATGTGTCAGCCACATCAATCACCTATTATTATTATTATTATGGTTTAATGTATGTATGTAAATTAAGTGGATGATTGCTGGTGGGAATAATTCGTTCACTCGCTCTCCGCCTTGGAAAAATTCGACAGTGGTGCCGTCTAGTATTACTACTCATACCCCACAAACTCCGGCGAATGCCGACCCACAGCCCGTGGTAGGTGCTGTGACGGACCGCACGCAGCCTTCAGCTACGATTGCCCTACACGTCAGGGGGCCGAATCTTAATAGGATGACCTTGAACCGCTAAGTATTGCCAAAGCCTGTCACGAGATGGCGCATAAAATAGCGGAGATTTTATTTTTATTATTTGGTTTTTTTCAGTAAAAATCTTGTTGGCAGCACTCTTGCACACACATTTTCTCGATCGTATTGGTGCCTGTCTTTCGTCTGCATGGTGTCTGACACGTTTTGCTGTTTTATAGTACTGTTTTATAGTGTTTATTGTAATATAGACATAGTATTTCTGTTAATAATTTAAAACTAGTTTTAGATGTTTGGTGTGTATTGAGTTGTGAATGGTTTATTGGCAATTTTACAAGTAATATGGATTATAGTAAGTGTATTCATTATTCTATATGTAAATTATTGCTTAGTAAAATGGTTTCGAAGTGTGTTGTTGAGAGTTGTAATAATACCTCAGCACATTATTCAATGCATAGGGTACCTCCTAAGAACAGTCTGCAGTATTTTCAGTGGTTTGCAGTAATTGGAAATTGAGGCAATATTACTAACAATACTCGAGTATGTGCTGTTCATTTTGAAGGACATTTTAGAAGGAGGACTTCTCAAATGATACCTACCTTATATTTACCAGGTAGATTATATCGAATATAAAAATCAGCCTTTATTGATCTCAATTCTAAAATAATTATGATGATTATACTAACTAGCTGTAGCTGCTCAACCTTCAGCGCACTCATTAGATTTGGATTGTGAACCCTGCCATCTAGAAGAAAAAGGAGATACAGAAGTAGATATTGGTGGTTCCATATCTTATACAAATGTTTAGTTTTTCAAATTTTAGTGTTCAAAACCAATAGATGATTTATTGAATTTGACAAGTGTTACAGATAATCACCGAGAACAACATGTTGATGAAATTTCTGTGGAACAGCAACCAATTAATACAGCAATATATGATGGTATGTTTTGTTTAAAATTAGTTTTAAATTTTATGTTACTTCATACACAATTAAATTCATTAATTACTCTTTTTTACAGTTCCTGTATTTAATCCTCCAATCTGTGCTAACAACGGTGGAAAATGGACCCAAAAATTAATTTAATGCGCAGGAAAATTAAAAAAATTACAAAGTCAGAACAGGAAACGTATTGTGGACAACAAATCATAGCTAACTTAAGGTAGCACAACTTGAAAGACATAAAATGGAAAAGTTAAATCCAACAAAGTCAAATTTCTAATTCCACTAAAAAACGGCAAGGAAGAAGATATAGTTTAGACAACAAAGTTCTGGCACTCAGTGTTTTCAAGCATAGTAGACAAACTTATTCCTTTCTTTCTAAAACATTTTGTCGTCCTAGTCCTCGTTTGTTGCAAGGTTTGGCTAAAGATATTATTTTAAAACCTTGTATCTTGACATCCCTTTTGAATAATCTAGAGAAGCAGGTGTGAAGCATGCGTGCACAAGACCGGCTATGTGTTCTCATGTTTGATGAGATGGCATTATCTGCACATTTAGACTACTTAAAGCATTTAGACATAATACAGGGATTTGAACACAATGGGGAGATCTGTTCTTCAAAATTTGCTGATCATGCTCATATATATATATATATATATATATATAGGCATTTTTGGAAAGTGGAAGACTCCAATAGCATTCACTTTCTGTCAATCCTCAACAAGTGCTCCTGATATTGTGAAGCTTTTTAAAGAAATTGTTAGAAAAATAACTGCTATTTGGTTATTAAATTCTGAACTTTTTGTAAAGCAATTGCACAAAATTACCGAAAACCATGTAAATTCAAGTCGTATCAATAAAATGAAGGTTTCAATATGTGTGCAAGTTTTTAGTGCAAAAAATCTACCATTGGTATGTTGGCACAAGGCAACTGATGGTTATGGTACATCAAAACTTTGTGGTTTTTGTAATGAACTTTTTGATAGTCTTAATGGGACAGTGGCACAGCCACTCAATGTATAGAGGAAAGGAACCGGTTCCTTCACAAAATCCATCAAAAAAATTTATTAGACCTTTTGAAAAAAGGCTATTGTCATCGTAAATAGCATGAAATTTATTCCGCGTAGGAATATCTAGACATACCCAAACTTTAACAATTGTCAGTGATGATTGTTCGACGGCGAAAGAAGAGTTGCAAATTGTAGAAATATCTAGACATACCCTATTCCGCGTAAGCCTTCCGACAAGGCTCGTCCTCCGGTACTGGAAAATTTAAATTTTATAATTTATGGTTTCTTACTTGTTCAGAAAAAATTTTTGAATCTTGGTTATTCAGAGTTTCCTGGAAGATCTTATCCAAGAACCTGTAGAAAATTTGTTGGGGCAGATAAGGCAACATGGTGTGAGAAATATTAATCCGTCGTGTTCGGCATTTGTGCCTTATTTGAAAACAATAATTTTAAACAATTTTATAACTCCACTTTCAATGTTGTAAAGACGACAAATGCACAGGTCTCATTACGTCAGTAAAAGAGTTCATAACACAAGCTAAAATCGCGCCACTTCATGCTATTAAGACTTGGAATTTACCCACTCTTCCAGAAAACTTTGATATGGGTAAGATTTAGAGTCAACTGCTATAACTTATGTAGGTGGATGGGTTGTCAAGAAAATACTTCCTCTATTTTCTGGATGTCCTATTTGCATACATAATGTTCTTCATTCTGGAGAAATTTTACCAGAGCATTCCCTGGTAAGCATGAGAGAATATGATTCCGAAAGTATTGAACTAAACTATTCTTCACAAAATTTACTCTCAGTATTATATTCAATAGTAAACATATCAAAGTTCATATCCAAACCTAACGTTTATATTAATTTTAAATCCTTCATTCTAAATCATGTTCAAATTTGTTTTGATGGCTGTCCGCATTTACCTACTTTAAAAGATGCTTTATTAGGATCTTTTTTATATTTACTTTTTTCACTATGTAAAACATGTCAATAATATTCTGTGTTATCAGCTGCTGCCCAATATAAAGAGAAACATAGAAGGTGGAGAAAACCTGTCTAAGTTTTTCTCCACAACTATACATGGATTTGACTTTTCTATTTTATTACATTAACAATTCATGTTTAGATTTTTAATCTTTATCATTTCAGACGAGGGGTAAATGGCTAGTATATACTAGCTACTAATGTTTAATTTCAAGATCATATTATCTTGAAATTAAACATCAAATTTCAAGGCACTGCTAAATTAGCAGCTCTGCTAGCAAGTCCTATTCCCACGTTCACGTCGTACCTCTTGATTCGGTAACGAGAAAGGGCGCAATACAGCTGGTTTCTATTCATTATTATCAAGTCGATCTATTCTTTTGGTGGCTTCTAAAAAGTAGAGGGTGTGCAACAAAACCAGAATCAACAAATGATTTGGAAACTTGAAGAAACGACCAATATCACTAGAGATATGCTGATGATGTTTCAAAATTCCATTTAACTTATGGGATATGCTTGAATTAGCTGGCTTCAGTGTAAATCTTAAACAGTTTATGTGTTCATATCTCCATAATTGGCAGCATTATTATTATTTTTACCAACACCGCCCCCTAAAAATTTATAAATGTACAGAAATACAAGGTTTGATGGCAAACCACCACTCACTTTATGTATTATTACTTTCATAGGATTTTATTTTCTTTATATTAATTAATTAATTAATTGTTCTAACTTCACTGGTTAAAAATGTTATATTGTAGTTTATGACGTGTTAACTTATATTTATTGTAATTTTATACATATATGTCAATTCTTTTAGAAATAATGTACGGAAATACAAGATTCGACTGTTATTATTTATTTATTTTTACTTATACTATTATTACTTTTTATTTTAGCATATTAGTATCTTCAATATTTCTAAACGTTGGGAATATTATTAATTTCATATTTTATCTATTTAAACAGGACAGTAGTACATATGAGAAATTATAATTGAACAAAGTAAATAAAATAACAATTATAAACCTGTCAAGATTACTTCACGAAAAACTGTACACACACAGACGGTCTTATTTAAGAGAAAAAAGGAGATAATTCATTTAGAAGTAACAACAGTAGTCCAAACTTTATAGTGATAGTACAATTAGTATAAAACCATTCAACCTCAAGTTAATTTAACAATATTAGTATAAATACGAGCACAATTTTAAATAATGTTAGTATGTATTCAAATACCAACGAGTTAACAAGATCCAAGATCCAAGATTTTGAACTTTTGCAACATTATGGGGTGATCAAGACCACACCACCGGCCTAGAAGTGCAAAATAACGTTTATACCAGCGACCCAGGACATTTTCATGGACAACAACCTTCTATCCGCCAGCGACTCGGAGGAAGAACTTCAAATGACGGTGAAGGAGAATTCATTTTTGTTTCACCTCCGCAACATTTGGCTGGATAACAAAACACTCAAAATATTGATACCAATTCTAACCAAAATTCTGATAACTTTAACATTTGAGAGTTTCTTCGAAGCGAAGCGGGAAACTCAAGTTGTGTATGGTTGTTTGCGGAGAGCAATGAAGGAACTGTCCACTCAGTACAAAGACAAAGAACGCTTTTACAATATGTCGCTGGAAAAAATGTCTATAGTTCCTCTCAAAAGACGAATCATTCACGACATTATTCGAGGACCCGGTACAGTAGGAATTCGAGAAATTGATATACACGAACCATACGTTAGAACTGCAAAGTTCAACTAGTGTTCCGCCATGGAGATAACCACTATCACCTCATCCATGACTGCTCCTACAGCACCCACCGGTGCCGATGTGCACGAATTAAAGAAGTGCTCGCAGGCAGATTCATCGGAAGAAGACGAATTATTTGGGAAAGGGACTTCTGCAGGAAGCATATCGCCAGACCCACAGATCAGGATATAGACAACACACAAGACCGAGTTAGCAAACTTAAAACTTTAGAAGACACGTACCAGTTAGTCAAGCTCAACCTGGCTGAAGCGTTTACCACCCAGAGCAAATACTATAACCTGAGGCGACGAGAATGGAGATGTCGGATTGGAGACCGGGTGTGGAAACGACACCATATCCTTTCTTCCGCTGGGGATGGAATAGCGGCTAAGCTGGCCGAAAAATATACCGGACCGTACACCGTCACCACTCTTCACTCGCCGGTAATATACACCCTGAAGGACGACAAGTACAAGAAGGTCCACCGGGTGCATATTAAAGACCTAACCACCAGCACACGAATAAAAAAAACGAAAAAGGGAACATATATACTGGCAGGTTGTCAAAAATGGTTTCTCGACGTAACCGCATTTTGTTGCAAACACCTAGATCATGTACTCTCCGCAGATCGTACCCGAGATTCTTTCTCCACTACCGGACACTTCGCCAAGACTAAACCACCGTTGCATTCAGCTCTGATCGTACGTAAGATACTCTCGCCATTACCGGATACCCAGAAAGAACCCAACCGTCAGGAATACTCACCCCAGGGCACGCAGGCCGGAGCTATCTCATCTGCACTGTCGAATTCTCCACGTCGTGGCCCTCGGACTTCCACCATCCGACAGCGCTTCCGGAAGCTGTTCGGAAGTGATTCCGATACTGAACAGCCTCCGGCTACCACAGGAAATACATGTCCGTTGACAAGCCAAACGCAGTACAGCAGCAAACAGCACATCTCACCTCGACAGGGGACCCTTAAATAGACCCTACTGAATTCACAGCAGCCCGAAGACAATGACAAGACAATCTACCGTCAACACCAATGGCCCACTATACAGCAACCACGCTGGAACAGGCTTATTTATATCCCATCACCGGCCATCACCGGAAATTGGCCAGTGTACACACCGCCGGCAACGAAGGGCTCACTGCCGGTAACGCCGAGAACACCGGAACACCTGTGTCAGGTTTCGATAATGGTAAAAATCTCGCTCACCGCTCTGCGCCCGCCAAATCACCCGACTACCAGGAGATGTCGCGTTCTCCTAGGAAAAGGGGAACATGCCCGTCGGATCACCATCTCTGCCGACCGCAACCCAGTATCCGACATCACACCCAGGGGGGGTTCAAAGCATGGGAAATTTGGCCGCACTGCCATCAGCGCCGTCTGAGGGAACAAAACAGAATTTAGATGACCCACCTTACAGCTAATATAATTTGAGGGTATATTGTTTATATTTTAGCTTCACGCCTGCACGGGCTCGTGTTTATTAAAAATTATAATGTTCAAGCAGATGGTAACTTTTTTATGTGTATGCCACTTTGATGATATTTAGATTTTGATTTTATTTTTTTTTTTATTTAAGAATTCATTTGGAATTTATTATTTATTTATAATTAATATTATTATCATTCTGTGATTTTATTTGTGATTTAGAATTAAGTATAATCTATTATTATTTATATTGATTAGTTTTTATTTCTGTGACATAGAATTAAATATTATTTTGAAAGTCTCTTTTATTAGGTTTGCGAATCCCTGAATCCCCGTCAAATAACCTAAGTATTTGTATTTTCAGTAATGGAGAACTACTACGATACGGCAGCATGTCGTTTGAGTCGTCAACCAGTAGAACCAGCACCATTAGATGAATCTATACTAAATACAGATATTAATAGTTGGTATGATAACACGAAAACAAAAGTTATAGAAACTCCTGAAAAATATGCAAACTCCTACATAAGAGCTTGGGTACGAAGTTACAGAGGTTTGGGAGCTCAGAAGCTTTATGTGACATATTTTACAACTTATATCCTGATACCATGTCCCTCACGGATCTCTTCTCTATTATTGAGGTCTCAAGAGTCGTTGTGTACCCTCGTCATAGAGTTGGGGATAAATCTCAAGAAAGAAAGGTTCATTCCTGACAATCATGGGGATGAATTGGTTCAAATCAGAGAGGCTGTAGAAGACCTGGATATCAAGATAAAAGAGATCAAACATATTGTCTAGGAGGCCCCTACTCTTTCTTACACTAGGAAGTTGGATGAGATAATGTCAGTTGTACAGACCAATACTATCACACAAAATTCTCTAAAGAATGTCTGTGCTCCCTCAACAATAAATGCCCCTATTCATCTTGCAGGTATCCAAAGACGGAGTATATTATTCATGCAAATTCATTGTATTTTAAATATTTTATGTATTTAAATGCTAATGAAGTTCCAAACAAATATATATGTATGTGTTTTCAGCGGTAATGTATCTTCCACTCTACATACCTATATATTAATAAATATTTTTAAACCTTAAATTTGTGACGGCTGCGCACCGTGCGCTATGGGGATGCTGCGCGACCAGCGTTGCGCTCTCGTTAGGCCCCCTCTACACTAGCTCCCACTGCCGCCGATCCCACTGCCACCGTTCTACCACCAACAAAGCCTTCCGTTCCCCGCCGCCTTGTCTGCCTATAAAAGCGCTGCAAAGAACCAGCATAGCCAACATACTGAGTTGAACTGTCGTGACAGACAGACGTGTTTTCTTCCGAGCCCAGCTGCCAAGCCAAGCCGTCAAAGGATGCTGACACCCTCACCGTAAAGAGTAAGTGAATAATTTTACTACCCCGCGCTAAACCAACCTCCGCCATGGACGACGATGACCCTGGTCACGAAGTCTCGAAGGAGGAGTTGTTCTCTACGATTAAAGTGTTGTATACCCAGGTGAACAAACTCCGTCGCAAGTTAGAGATACTCGAATCGGGTTCAGTCACTGACACCCTATTGAACGCCTCCGATCCTGCCCCGTCGGGGGTAAAACCCCAACTTTTTGCTAACGAGCCCGATTCTGGGAGCCCACTCGTAAAGCCCGTTTCAGAAAAACCGGCTTCCGGCAAGAAGACCAAAAAGTCTTCTAGCAAGAAGCAGGTTAAACCTGCCACACTCCCTAGTCAGGGCCCTAAAAAGCCCAAAATACGCGAACAATTCCCCGCACTTCCAGGCGCGGACATGTTCGTTCCCCCAGCCAACCCGATTGAGCCCATGCTCACCACCCCAGCCCCAGAGACCATCGAGCCCATGCTCACTGAGCACTCAGTCCCGAAAAGGAAGGCAACCGATGACCTTTCACGCCCCAGCTCATCTGCCACTAGCGCTGCGTCTGATGACGAATTAGACGGAGCCCGCGAAGCTGCATTTCAACTCCCGAAGTCGCAACAAAAAGCGGCAAAGCACCCGAGAACAGAGGCACCTGTTCCCGCAGTTTCTGCAACCCCCCCAAAGGGAAAACCCCTCCCCCCGTAGTCCTTGAATCTAAAGAGGGCTACGGACTCATCCTTCGCGAAATTACTATCAGTAAAGCGGTCAACACTGCTAAAGGGGTGCGTCTTCACCCCGCTTTCCGACGCCTAACGTCATACCTCGAAGAAAGGGGTTCAAAATATCACACCTACACCCTACCCTCCGAAAAAGTCCTCCGCGTAGTTCTCCGTGGCATTCCCGAAACCTTATCTGCAGAAGACGTTCTGGAAGACGTCAAAATGCAAAATGCAGGGTTTCCCCGCGATCTCGGCCCACCAGATGGGCCAAAAGTCCAACTCCCGAGTGTTCCCAATGGCAATGCTAACATTACCATTGACCCCAGCTGGAAGAACTATCTTCCAGCTCACCAATATTTTTACGTTCCACCGCGTCACGGTGGAACATAAACGCAAATCATTAGACGTTGGGCAATGCCATCGATGCCAAACGTTTGGTCACTCCGCATCAAATTGTCGACGTGATTTTGCCTGCGTTAGATGCGCAGGCTCGCACTCTCACACGGTGTGTACACATACTCGTGAAACAGGTCCCGCTATCTGCGCAAATTGCGGCGGCAGTCACCCTGCCAATTATCGGGGATGCTCTAGCTTCCCCAAGCGTAAAACCCAACCGGACTCATCAACCCGGCTGGGTATCTCTTACGCCCGCGCTACTACCCATAAGGCAAGCCCGCCAATGCCCCAGCCCACCTCGGTCCCACCGACAACTTCTGCCCATCCGGCAACATCTATAGTCCCTCAGACAATCCCAGCCCCATCGGCAAGCGTTCCACATTATACTTTAAATGACCTTATAGATCCTGAAATTCCACGCGATGAACGATTTCGTCGCCTGGATGCTCATATTGCCCTCCGAATTGCTCAGGGCGCTACGACCGTGGAGATTCAGTCAGTTGCAAACATAGTTTGGAACTTACTGTCAAATCACCCCGGACCATAGACTCTGAGCTATCCTTCGGCCTGAAATATTCGCAAGCTGCCCAGTGAAAACTGGACAAATTGCGAATAGGCCAACTACCGTGAAGCCCCCCGGGGCTGGCCAAACGGCCATTCCATATCCAAATCATCCCGCGAGTTTTTCACACATTTATAGAGATACCCATATATAAAACTAACGTTTTCGCTATGTTTCAGGGGGAGTTCTTTTTAGTCAGTAAGAATCTGACACTGTCTCCCCTCACAGAGAGGGGATTCGTCTTTTAGAAGATTTTTACACTCCTAGGCCTGTCGCCAAACAAAAAAAAAAGAAAAAAAAAGCATAGCCAACATATACCGAGTTGAACTGTCGTGACAGACAGACGTGTTTTCTCCTGAGCCCAGCTGACCAGCCAAGCCACCGGAGGATGCTGACAACCCCACCGAAAAAAGTAAGTGGAATATTTTATTAAGTGCGCGCTTACCAATCTCCAACATGGAGCTCGAGCTTACACTCGACAGCTCCAGGGAGGAGATGTTCTCTGTTCTCAAAGTTATGCATGCATAACTAAATCTTTGCCAAGAAATAGTGGTAGCAAATAACTTTACCATGCTCCCGAATGCCCCTCAATCCCCCCGTGCAATTTCCCCCAGGCCCCGATTCACCTGGAGACGGGTCATTCATCAGCGCCCTAGTAGGCCTTCCGCCGAAACAGGTGCGACCAAGTCCCCCGTCGACCGCTCCCGAGAAGCCATTGCTGGTCGGTAATTGTTTAATTACCGACAGGCCGACTTCTGGGAAGCGTAAGAAGGAGGAATTTCCCCCATTGCCTTCAATTGTTCCCCAAAATTGATGACGTTCTCATCTCTAGCCCACCCCCTCCAAAGCATGTAAATGCGATGGAAAATCCCCAAGCCCCTATCGATGAGCCCATGCTCATGGACCATCCGGATGTCAAACGGAAGGCCTCCGATGACTCCACCGCCTCTGAGGAAGCATCGTCTTCCGATGAGGCTGGTGAATTTCTCGTGAAAGTTTCACGAAAAAATGCCAAGAGAGCAAAAGCAAACTCTCCAGCCGCTGCTCTCCCTTCAATCCCTCCAACCTCTCAAAATACTTCCTTGGCCCCTCCTGCCAAGGAAAAAGCACCATCCTCCACTCAAAGGAGAAATACGGTGCGATCGTCCGCGAAATTCGCGCCCGCAAGATTCTCATTAAGAAAGCAGTCAACACTGCCGAAGGAGCCCGGATTCACCCGGAGACTCCAAACGATTTCAGACGCCTCACATCGTACCTATCCGAGCGTGGCGCGAAATACCACACATACACCCTCCCGGAAGAGAGGGTGCTACGTGTGGTGGTCCGCGGTATCCCCGAAACCGTCACTGAAGACGACGTCCTCCTTGATCTCAAAGATCAAGGTTTCCCTGCCATCTCGGCCCACCGTATGGGCCAAAAGCGAGGCAAAAGCTGCTCCCCATGATGATGGTGGTGCTCCCATTGACCCCAGCGGGGAGAGAAATCTTCAAGCTGGAGAACATATGGGACTTCCATCGTGTCACGGTGGAACACAAACGCAAGTCCCCCCTGATTGGACAATGCCACCGATGTCAAAAATTTGGACACTCTTCGTCCAATTGCCACCTAGACTTCGCCTGCGTTAAATGCGCCGACGAACACCCCACATCAGCGTGTAAGACAACTCGCGAAACAGACCCCGCTAAATGCGCCAATTGTGGTAATAACCACACAGCCAACTACCGCGGCTGCCCCCAAGTTTCCTAAGCCTACCCACACCGGGCATTCATACGCCCAAGCCGCTACTCAACATGCGCCCATCGCGCCTCGGCCCTCCGTGCCCACCAACACCCCATCTGCCGCTAAGGCACCCGTCGCCCCTACGGCACCACCCGCCCCTACGGCACTCGCCGCATCTAAGGCCTCCCCCGCTCCTGCGGCCCAAACCTCGTCAGTCCCTAAGGCACCCGCCACATCTAACGCTCCCACTGACCCACTCGCGGAGAAAATAGATAAATTCAATGAGCTAATCGATCTCAAGATTAGCCAGGGGGTCTCTGCCGCCGCACAAGTCTCGCTGACTAACTTGATGATCAAGTTCATGACAATTATAACCACCGGACCTTAAAATGCCTGTACACCAGAACACTTTGGCCTCTCCATTCAAGTTAACGTTCTGGAATGCAGACGGATTAAAGTCCGATAAACATGAATTAGAAGAGTTCCTAGTCCAGCATGGCGGCTTAAAAAGCAGCTTGTAAAAACGAGAAATATCGTTAGACAAAAGTTTCTCGCTCTGCGTCGGAATCGTCTGCAAAATGAACACTTAATGGAGGTGGGCTTTCGCCATCTCGTAGACCCGTTTCGACAGATTGCCAAGATTAAAACTGAAACGAAAACAGAAGGAGTTAAACAGGAGTCAAAAGATGAAGCGACGAAGCGAACCTCATCAATTAATTGAACAAGATGCGGTTGATGCTCAATTAGAGGATCTCAGCGATGAGGTTTTCGAAATAACAACGGCGGTTACAAGTGACGCTGCTCCCGCGGAAACAAGCGCAATTAACGATTACAGTGATTTAAATGAAATGCTTAATACAACACAGGATGGAACCGAGTACATGCGTGCTCTGGGAAAATTGCCGCGAGAGTACATAAATATGCTGGTTTCTCAGGGACGCGAAATGGACTACGTAACGGGCGTTTGCTTTAATCCCGATACAAAAAAATGGATGCTCGGCACATCCAGCATTACTTTCGATGGTGATGATATTGTCTTACAGGATAAAATCTATCCCGGTACAGCGGGTCTCTATCAGTTACTCTTTCTCAATCACCCTACGAGCTACACACCACAGAACTTGCAAGAATACAAAGCAATACTCAAACAAACAAAGGCACACCATCAAGATTACGGAAGTGGCAAATTAGTTTCACGACGGGGCTACAAGTATACAAACATTGTCAAAGCTTTTTTCCCACCGCAGTAGGTAGAGAAGGAGAGTTCTAGATCACTTCAACTTTTCCAAAGTCCAAACCTTGGTATATTTTTCCGCCGCAAGGGGCGCTGCACAAAATGTGTTCGGTGCGATTTCAACAAAAAAAAAACCAGACGAGAGTAATGTCCTTTAGAGACACGCATCAACTCGCAAAGAATGTGAAGGTGCAGCCAAGAGTAATGCCCTCCATCATGTTTTTGCATATGTAATTGCATCAACTTGTTCACAAAAAAAGTGTAATTGCTTGCAAGTGTCGCACACAAAGACAGAGATTAATGCCACCGCCAGACCCGCCTATATTTGCTTCAATTAAATTTCTCTCCCAGACAAGCAAGGTCTTGTTGGGAACAAGCTGTGTAGTGCACGTGAGAATGTGGATCAAGTGGAAAAAAAAGTAGTTTCAGATGCATATAAAAGAGAACATCATCCTATAGTAAGTCAGTTCTCTTCGAGATTCGTACTTACAAGATGAGTTTCCTAAACAAGCTTAACAACGTTGGTGAATTGAAACCATTTGTGAAGTTAGCTAACCTAACACTGGGTAGTTACCCGATTCGTGGAGTACGAAAGATCAACACTCGATATGGAGAAGCAGTAGTGTGCACCCTACACGATGGAGACCTCATCCTACCGAAAAGATTTTCAGAAATGGACGTGGCAGAATTCAACTCGGCCGTTGTGTCAGGCGGCGGCATTTCAATCTGCAGGAAAGAAGACGTTTCCGGGTCGATTATGTTCATCAAAGCTGCTTAAATATTATTATTATATTTATAAATAATGAAAATTGTAAAATTTGATAATATTGTAACAATATATTATTATCCTAGCGATGTTTTTTAATGATTATAATATAAATGCAGCAGATAGGGATAGAAACGTAAAATTCGACAATGTGCACAAGTTTTAGATGTATTTATATTTAACCATTTGAAGATGATAATAAATAATAATATTTAACTTATTGTGTGTGTTATTATTATTATGTATCGACTAATTAATGCAAAACGCCCCAAGCCCCCCAAGTCCGACTCCAATTAAATTGATCCATAGGCATTACGAGCGCGCTGCCGATATTTATTCGGGGAAAGTTGTTTTAAAGGTAACTTCAAGTAAAAGTGGGTTAATTCCATACGCTTTACGAGCGCGAGTTAAAAACCCTAAACCGCTGACACCTACAAAGATAAGACAGACTATATAGCCAAGCCGCATCACCCAGCAGTCAGTTCAGCAGTGGTTACCAATACACGCGCATGCTACGGGAGATAAGTCATCGTCGCGGCACTGACTCCGAAAGTATTCCGTTTGGCACTGATTCTCACATCGCTTCGCCGTCATCCAGAGACTTTCGTTAGAATTAAGTTTATATGTAAAAATAATCAAGTTATAAAATATAACAATATATATATATATATATATATATATATATATATATATATATATATATATATATATATATAATTATCTATACATAAAATAGGAATTAAAATATCATAACATGGCTCAGATTAGAGATATAACATCAAACCATTTAGCGGTGATCCCTACTTGTGATGGGGATCCGAATACTCTAAGCTTGTATGTTAGTGGTTGTGAGTACTTGATAAACACATTCGCGAATCAGAATGATCCGGCAGATCCAATCAACACTTATCTATTAAAATTATTTCAGTCTAAATTGAGTGGAAAGGCGCTGCAATTATTAGGTTGTCAAGAGGAAGTGAACGATTGGCTAACATTAAGAGCATTATTGTATCGAAATTTTAGCGATCAAAGATCAGAAGACTGTCTAGTACAGGACTTAATGAATTTAACGCCAGATCATAATGAAACGGCGTACAATTTTGGTATGCGTTGTAAGAATGTACGTAATCTTTTATTGAGTAAAATTAAAATCACGGATACGGATCCGCAAAGTCGATTAGTTAAAAACGGTCTATACAATCATACTACTTTACAAACTTATCTGAAGGGAATAGTTACTATGGGCGGATTTGGTCATAGAGTTATAATGGAAGAAGAAAACTTTAATTATTTGAATAAACGTCAACACAACGTTAATAAAAATTCTAATTTCAAACCAATAAAACAGCAAACACCAGTTCGTGTAAATAACCCTCAAAACTTTAGAAATCAAAATCAAAATTTTCAATTTAGACCCAGCCACAATATTTCCAGAATAATCAACAATTCTATCAGTCAAGACATCAAAACCAACCTCCACAGTTTCAAGCTAATCAACCATTTGTCCAAGCGAGACCACAACAACAATCACAAAGACAAAATCAATTTAACAGACCACAATTTAATAGACCCAGTTACAACCCGAATTTTCCAAAACCTAATTCGAATAGATTCTCTGCGAATAGATTGCCGCGACCAGAACCTATGGAGGTAAACCATTTAAATTACCAGAATTATGAGGAAAAACCTGAAAATTATGACAATAGCACAGATTATTTACCAACAGAATGCTCTGAAGAGCTTGAACAATTTTATCCTGAACAACCCTATCAAGAAGAAGAAGTGCAGGAAGATGATTATTTAAATTTTCACCTCAAAATTTTCGGCAAACAGCCTTGGAACGCCAAGAGAAATGACTCTGAAAAATCAAGTAAATGTTAAATTAAATATTCAATCTACTATGTAATTACCCCACATAATAATTCCGGAAATAAATGCAAAATTTCTTATTGATACCGGAGCAACACGATCCATGATTAGTACAGCAAAAATGGAGGAACAATTTCTAGACTTTCTGAAATATGAACCCTTCACCGTACAAACGGCACATGCTACTACACATCATGAATACGTAATTAATATACCATCATTATTAACTTTCAATGCATACCCACAAATTCATAAATTCTATGTATTTGACTTCAGTGATAATTATGATGGACTAATTGGAATAACATTATTAGAACAATTAGAAGCTACAATAGATATTAAAAATAGGGAATTGATAACAAAATTTGGAAAAATCAAGATTCATTATGAGGATACTAAAGTTATAATAGGGCCAAGGGAAAAGAAAGTGGTAAAAATACCTGTAGACCGAAACTTACAACAAGTAATCGTTAGACATCAAACACTAGCACCAGGACTAGAAATACCAGAAGCCATTGTAAATGCAGTAGATTTTCAAGCATTAACAGTAGCTATTAATTTCAATGAATACCCCTTAGAAATTGATATTGAAAATCCTGTTGAAACCGAATTATGTGATTATAACTGGGATAATAATCAAAAATATATACCGTATTCAAAGAGAGACGTTAATAAAATGTTAACCGAAAATTTAAAAAATAAATTAAGAACAGATCATTTGAATAAAGAAGAAACACAAGCAATCCTTACTAAATGTATGGAATTTAAAGATATATGTTATGATGAACGGTTTCCACTAACATTTGCCAATGAAGTAAAGCATACTTTCAGGATGCAAAATGACACCCCGGTATATATAAAACCTTATCGGAAATCGCCAATACAAAACGCAGAAATAAAAAGACAAGTCAATAGCCTGCTGGAACAAAACATAATCCAGGAAAGTCACAGTCCTTGGAGCTGTCCAGTCAGTATCGTAGGAAAAAAATTAGATGCCTCAGGAAAACAAAAATATCGTATGGTCATCGATTATCGAAGACTAAATGACATATTTAGGCCATTTAGATACCCTATTCCGAAAACCATCACGGAAATAAAAGGATTCTTAGGACTAATAGGATATTATAGGAAGTTCATTCAAAATTTTGCAGAAATAACAAAACCATTAACAAAATGTTTGAAAAAGGGATCAAAAATAATACATGATGAAAAATTCATAGAAGCTTTTGATAAATGTCGAAATATTTTAATGAATAAACCACTCTTGCAGTATCCAGACTTTAATAAACAATTTATATTGACTACTGATGCATCAAATGTTGCACTAGGGGCGGTATTATCGCAAGGTAATTTAGGAACTGATAAACCAGTAAGTTATGCATCAACTCTTAGCGAGACAGAACAAAAATACGATACTTATGAAAAGGAACTATTAGCAATTGTTAGGGCGACCAAGCATTTTAGACCATATTTATATGGAAGGAAATTCATCATATACACGGATCATAGACCTTTAGTTTGGCTAACACAAACCAAACATGTAACATCAAAATTAGCCCGATGGAAAATAAAACTTGATGAATATAATTATACAATTGTTTATAAAAAGGGAAAATACAATACAAATGCAGACGCATTAAGCCGTATTATTTTGAATAGTACAATCGGTAAGGAAATAGATAACAATTGCATTAAAACCAAAACACAGTGCATAATAGATAAGGTAGGAAGTATATTTAATTGCGACATGGGTACATCAATGGCACACTGTGTGAGCGCGGACCTTGAAATGAGTGCAGGGATTGCGAAACAATTCAAGGCAAAATTCCGGAGAGTAGACGAACTTTGCGAACAAGAACCAATGATTAATTCGTTATGTTATCTGAAAGCCCGTGATCGCTATATAATCTATTTAATAACAAAACAGAAATTTTATCAAAAACCTACGTATGAAAACCTAGAAAAGGTATTACTGGAATTAAGAAAATTCTGCAAAGAAAAACAAATTAAGGAATTAGCACTACCCAGAATCGGTAGCGGATTGGATAGATTAGAATATCCGAAAACCAGAAATATGATCGAACGCATATTCTCAAAATCGGGAATACAAATATATCTGTACCACAATCAACAAGATATAAAATTAAATGCGATAGAAACCGAATCAATGCAAGGAAATGTTAGCGAAAATGTCGATGAACTAATTGAAGAATTAATAAGGAGAGAAAACCTGCCACCACTTCAAGAAGATTTTCCAAATGTAACATTTGAAAGAGAAAGGCAAGAGGATATAGAAAACACAGCAAATTCTAATATTAATGATGAACCAAGAAATAGCATCCCAACTTCAGACGAAGCAATTGACAATAAAAATTCACAATATCATATAGATATAACATTTTTAAATAAAAGTAAAATCACACTCCAAATTAATCAAGGAAAGAAAATTTACCGTGTACAGATACCAAAAGAAGATAATAGAGAGGAAATATTGATGCTCATGAGAGATTATATGAGCCAAGGTAAACAATACTTGTATTTCAAAAAGGAACAACTGTACAAAGATTTTTGTAAAGTTTATGTAGAACATTTCAATAATAATGAACCAACATTAATAAGATGCTTAAATAAATTAGAAACTGTAAATGACGTCGCAATACAAATTGAAACAATAAAGAATTATCATGAAGGGAAAAATAACCATCGAGGAATTAATGAAACCCTAAAACAACTACAAAGGCGTTTCTATTGGAATAACATGAAAGAAACTGCCACAGCGTACATACGAAGATGTGAATTATGTAATAAAGCAAAATACGATAGACATCAGCCACATCCAACTTTAAATGTAACTGCAAAAGTTGATAATCCATTTGAAAAACTACATATTGATATATTTACAATTGGAGGTCAATTATTTCTAACAATAATTGATGCGTTTACTAAATTTGGGCAAGCCATTAGAATCCCGAGTAAAAATGCAATTGATGTTGCCGAAGGATTGATAACTTATTTTGCTATATTTGGAACACCTGAAGAAATCGTTGCTGATAGAGGATTGGAATTTAATAATGAAATCGTCAAGGAATTACTTATAAAACACAAAATTAAATTACATCTATGTACTCCATATAATCCCAATTCAAATGGTAATATTGAGAGATTACACTCTACACTAATTGAACACATGCGAATTTTAAAGGCTCGAGATAAAGACAGTAATACTGAAAAATTAATGAAATTAGCAATACTGGCGTACAATAATTCGATTCATGCAACCACAGGATTTACACCAAGAGAATTGACTTTCGGACACACGAAAACTAGAGAACCATTTGATATGTATTATGAAAAAGAGTAGAAGACACAACATCCGAAGAAATAGAAATACAGAGAGGTGTCCGTCAAGGGTGTATTCTCTCACCAACCCTCGTTAATCTCTACTCAGAGGACATAGTAAATAAAGCACTCGATGATCAAGACATAGGCATTAAAATTAACGGCATGTCAATAAATAATCTGAGGTACGCCGACGATACGGTTCTTTTAGCTGAAACGCTCGAAGACCTACAGACGCTAATTAATAAAATAGTCACAGAAAGTGAAGAATATGGGCTATCACTGAACATAAACAAAACAAAATACATGCTAATAACTAAAACAACTCAGGACAACCATCGAGTATATGTAAAGAACCAGCCTATTGAAAGGGTAAGAGAATACAAATACCTAGGCACAACCGTTAATGAAAATAATGATAGCTCCCAAGAAATTCGAATCAGAATCGAACAGGCAAGAAGCTCCTTTTCTAAAATGAAGAGCCTGTTCAGTTGCCGAGATCTAAACCTCGATCTAAAAATTCGAATGATGAGATGCTACGTACTATCAATACTATACTACGGAATGGAATCCTGGACATTGAAAGCAATCGACATAAAGAGACTGGAGGCATTCGAGATATGGATATATCGAAGAATACTGAGGATCTCGTGGGTAGAGAAAACAACCAATGTAGAAGTGATGAGACGTATGAATAAAGAAAAAGAAGTAATTCTGACGACTAAGCAAAGAAAACTGGAATATATAGGACATATCATGAGAGGAGAAAAATATCAAATACTACAAGTAATTATGCAGGGGAAAATTAGAGGAAAGAGGTCCATAGGAAGGAGACGAAACTCATGGATGAAAAACCTTAGAGAGTGGTTTGGCTGTACTAGCAACCAATTATTTAGAAATGCGGTCTCAAAAGTGAAGATCGCCTTGATGATTGCCGACCTTCGTATCGGAGATGGCACCTAAAGAAGAAGATGAAAAAGACTTCTATACTGACTATACTGAAAAGCATGCAAATAGATTGAACATCTATATAACAATCTGGGAGAAAAGATTCAAGCAGAAAAGGGTAAAAATATACAAAGAATTAATGAGGCAGCAAAAGCTAAAACCCTACAAATTAGACAGGAAGTATATGTAATGGTGCAGTCAGGAAATAGAAACAAAATTACATTCGTTTATCGAGGACCATTCGTCATAAAAGATATCCATCGTGACAATACAGCCACCATAATAGATGAGAAAAATAAGCTACATAAAGTACATGTTAAAAATCTGAAACATGGCATTATTTCAGACTCATCGGATGGAGTATCATCGATGTCCGAGGTGACATCAGAATGACAAAGGTAACGGAAACAACTGGACTATTACCTGTAAGGTTAGGAACAGCTAGAAGAGTCCAAACCAATTGGGAAATAATTAACATTTACCATCTTAAACCCGTGATTGAAGAAGCAAATAAATTAAAGATAAACTACGAAAACTGGATGAAAATCATTCAAGAGGGACCTCATAATAAAACATACCAGAATGAACTGGATAACTATTGTAAAATATTAACAAACAAGATTGCAACTATGGAGAAACAAATTGAACAACTAGTACCAAAGAAAATGCTTAGACAAAAGCGAGGAGCAATTAATGTCTTAGGAAGTTTAATAAAAGCGATAACAGGAAATTTAGATAATGACGACGCTGAACGTTATGATAGAATCATTCAGGAAATTACCCATTCGGAAGATAAACTTAAACTAATAACAGAAAAACAAATCACTTTAGCAATAAATTCCATTAAAACGTTTAATAATTCAATAAATAACCTTCAAAGCAATGAGTTATATTTGCAAAGCAGAATGAACCAAGTAGGCAGTATTATGCAGAAAACTAAATACGAAGTTCTTACACATTGGCAACAAATTACCGTACACGCAGTCTTCAATCAATTAATATTCCGGACAAACACAATAATAGATATAACAAATACTGCCATAAACGCAATCGTATTTGCCAAGCTGGGAGCTTTTCACCCGTCAATAATTCCAACGGAAGAATTAATCGCGGAGATTCGTAGTATTAATAGGGGGGATAAGATCTCGGAACAAATGATGGAAAACTTAGTTTATAAAGAAAACATCCTGAAAGTCAGAGCATACATAAAAAAATATGATATTAAATTCATATTGACAATCCCTTTGATAGAACCTAAACCTTACAATTATTATTCTATAATGTCATTACCTGTTTTTATAAATCAAAGTCATTTTAAAACCATGATTCCACAATACCCTTATTTGGCAATTAACGAACGAACTTTATTGCCTCTACACAAAAATGTGATGAGGTGATCCCAGAAGAATACCTATGTAATACTGATGAAGAAAGGGTGACCGACGACACAGCACCATGCGAAGTGCAACTGATAATGTTCACCAACAACTATGGGAACTGCCAACACATTTTGGAAGAGTTCCACGACAACAGAATAACTAAAGCCACCACCAATAGCTGGATAATAGCATTACCTAAGAAAACTAAGGTAAAGAAGAGATGTAAAGAAGAAATGGAACTAGAAGAAATCCAGGGAACATACATCGCAGAAGTATCATCCGGATGTGCCATCACCATCCACAATAAGATATTACGAATATATGAAACTACACCGTACCAATTGAAGAGTCCGAAAATCCCACAATTGAATTTGACAGCTGTGTCCAAAGCCAAAATTCAAGACATTAATGATGTAAAGCAACTCAAGGAAGTTCAAATAAAAAACCTAACAACAATCCATGAAGGGATGGTCGAGTTATGGAAGACCATCAAAGAAGTCCAATCACCAAAATTGAAGAACAGACCCATGATCATCTGGATATCAATCTTATTTCTACTTATCTGTGTAACAATGTGTATAATCTGTTACCATTTCAGAATCTACCAACAGTTGAAGTCAAAACTATCAACCATGACCCAGACACCGGCCAATTCAGCAGGAAGTCACCCCTTGTCATGCTAACATCACCTAGCCGTGACTTCCCTCTAAGGGTGGAGGAGTTAAGAACCCTAAACCGCTGACACCTACAAAGATAAGACAGACTATATAGCCAAGCCGCATCACCCAGCAGGCAGTTCAGCAGTGGTTACCAATACACGCGCACGCTACGGGAGATAAGTCATCGTCGCGGCACTGACTCCGAAAGTATTCCGTTTGGCACTGATTCTCACATCGCTTCGCCGTCATCCAGAGACTTTCATTAGAATTAAGTTTATATGTAAAAATAATCAAGTTATAAAGTATAACAATATACCAAAGTGAATATTAACAAAATTTGTAAAGTTAAATAAATCTTTTTAAAAACATATTGTTTTGGCCACGAACCAAAACTCGCGCGGTTTTTGAGGTTAATATCCGCTAAACTGCATATATATAGTAATGGAAATAAAATAAGCAGTCAGTTTCGCAGTTACCTTACAGCAAACACCTTCAGTCATGAGTAGCGTAAATGATTTGTGTAATGATGTGTTAGTGAACATTGAAAAAACCATAAATGTATTAAAATCTAAAGAAGATGTGTAAAAGACAATTAGTAATGTAAATAAAATTATTCGAATAGTGTGCAAGGCTATAAGAAAGAAATATGCAAACGAATTTCAATTGGGTTCGAAACTGATGCAGCTCCAATGTCTCAAAGAAAAGTTAAAACGAATTAAATTAAACAAAGTGGGAATTAAAAATATTAAAACAGCAATAATTTGGAAAGATGTAGAGTCAGCGTTCAATGGACGAAAAAAAACTGGCTTAGTAATAAATAAAGGCATTGTGGATTCGTTGCAGTTTCTAAAGAAATCATATGTAATTGCATCAACTTGTTCACAAAAAAAATGTAATTGCTTGCAAGTGTCGCACACAAAGACAGAGTTGAATGCCACCGCCAGACCCGCCTATATTTGCTTCAATTAAATTTCTCTCCCAGACAAGCAAGGTCTTGTTGGGAAAAAGCTGTGTAGTGCACGTGAGAATGTGGATCAAGTGGAAAAAAAGTAGTTTCAGATGCATATAAAAGAGAACATCATCCTATAGTAAGTCAGTTCTCTTCGAGATTCGTACTTACAAGATGAGTTTCCTTACAAGCTTAACAACGTTGGTGAATTGAAACCATTTGTGAAGTTAGCTAACCTAACACTGGGTAGAAGTTACCCGATTCGTGGAGTACGAAAGATCAACACTCGATATGGAGAAGCAGTAGTGTGCACCCTAGACGATGGAGACCTCATCCTACCGAAAAGATTTTCAGAAATCGACGTGGCAGAATTCAACTCGGCCGTTGTGTCAGGCGGCGGCATTTCAATCTGCAGGAAAGAAGACGTTTCCGGGTCGATTATGTTCATCAAAGCTGCTTAAATATTATTATTATATTTATAAATAATGAAAATTGTAAAATTTGATAATATTGTAACAATATATTATTATCCTAGCGATGTTTTTAATGATTATAATATAAATGCAGCAGATAGGGATAGAAACGTAAAATTCGACAATGTGCACAAGTTTTAGATGTATTTATATTTAACCATTTGAAGATGATAATAAATAATAATATTTAACTTATTGTGTGTGTTATTATTATTATGTATCGACTAATTAATGCAAAACGCCCCAAGCCCCCCAAGTCCGACTCCAATTAAATTGATCCATAGGCATTACGAGCGCGCTGCCGATATTTATTCGGGGAAAGTTGTTTTAAAGGTAACTTCAAGTAAAAGTGGGTTAATTCCATACGCTTTACGAGCGCGCTGTTTTGAAGGTCACAATAATGCGATTATGGTTTTTATTTATCGAACATCAGACTTATTAATCCAACTGTTGTGTGAAGCATCGAAACCAAGCCATTTAACAAGCATCATATTTCCTTTTCTTCTAATCACCTTTTCAACTAAGTTTATGTCAGGATATTTCGATAGTTGTAGTTCCATTTCATAAAATCCCCCTAGTATTGGTTGCTTTGATGCATCCTCTAGCAAGTATGTCACAGGGTTAGTATATTTAACATCTCGTATTTTAAATACTTCATTTGTCCAATTTGAGGTATATCCTTTATCAAATATTTGTCTATATTTGCTTAAACGTACATAATCACCCTTTTTAAATTTGATATCTTAATTCTATTAAAAGAATTATTTAAAAACATCTTTTCATTTTTTATGACACATCGACCGGTTTCATATTGATTGTTTTATGTTTTGTATTATTATATTTCAAAACTATTGACTGCAATAGTGATAACCACTTGTAGGAACCTTGCATACTAAACTCTTTCCACATCATGGATTTAAGAGTTCTATTCACTCTTTCAACAATGGAAGCCTTCATAACGCTATATGTAGAATAATAGTTTATATTTAACTTCTCCATTAAAGTTTTAAATTGTTTATTATAAAACTCTTTACATTGATCCGTTTGTAAATTTTTCGGAACAAACGGTGAAACAACAATTTTTTTAATGGCTTTTGTAACTTCTGTTCCAGTTTTATTTTTCACAGGTTGAGCCCAAACAAATTTAGAGAATGTATCAATAAGCACTAATATATAGCGAAATCCCCGATTTATTTTTGAATAAGGGAGCATTTCAACCAGATCGGCTTGATATAAATCATTTAAACCTTTGATAATAACTCGTCGACGTAAATAATTTCTCCGTGCAGGCTTATGTAGCGCTTCAACTATTTCTCTTTTAACATTAGTCTTCATTCTTGAATGTTTATAATAATGACAAGAATGCGCTGGTATATATACTGCTGAAAAAAAATAAGAAATTATACCTTCATATTAAACAACAACAAAAGTATTTTTAAATATTTATTGATACAAAAAGTACTAAAATTAACATTGTTCTTAAAAAAATAATTACAAATATGTATGTCTTCTGTAATGATTATAAACATATACACAAAATAAAGCTATAATGATCATCATATTCACTATTAAATATATATATGATGTAACGTAATAAAATGTTATCCTTGATTCATTCCAAACCGTCGTATTGGAAATTTTCGTTTGATTATCGTTCAAGGTATATTCTGTTTTGAAATGTAGAAATGAAGTTGAACTTTGATTCACAGAAATCGTTATTTTGAACAATGAACCATTAGTTGTCATACGGGTCCAGTCCAACGATGTGTTGTTGTCGTCGTCGTAATGGTATGGCAAATCGGAGAAGCGAGACGTAAAACGCACCGATTTTACATCCAAATCAGGTGGTTGATATATGTGCAGCTCCTTCATGAAGGTACCCAAGAGCACAAATAAAACCGGTATGTTCTGCATCACGGATATGTCTAAACTGAATCACATCTTCCCCTGCATATACTCAAATAGTAATTCGGCATTGGAGACACCGCATCGTGTTTTTGTTAGTCTATGGTAGAGACATCTAGGTACAGATGTATATTTACGCAGAGAGGGTTGATTTGATTCTGGATATTCAAATATTTTCACACCATCCATATAATTTCGTAAAAAGTCAATTTTCATTTTACCTTTCACACACACGCTTTCTTCTAAATCAATAAGATATTTCAAGATTGATGTTAACTCCGATATGTTGGTGTGTCCAGTGCTCCAACGAAGACCGTGATAATTATTTTCTAACCATCCAACGCACTTTTTGTCACTATTACTGAGTTCATTAAACGGACACGGTGGTTTGAAAATATAATGTTCTGTAGCATATCCATTGTAGGCTGCCAACTCCTTTATGATAAACCGGTTATTTACTTGATATCCTTGAATGTCGATAACAATCATACTTCTTTCTGAACTACACCTGTCAGAGGATTGTACTTTACGATAATATCGTGTAATATAAAAAACAGTATGCGTGTGTCTTCTTGGGGAAATTTTGGTCTGCTTCGAACTCCAGCTGAATATCGACTGTCGATGATTTCACGGTTTCGTTTTGTTTTGAACAGTCAATTACAAATACTGGAGCATCTTTAAATTCAGCCAATGAAATCATTGGAGTAGGGGAAGGAGGCGGGTTCGGCGGCAGAGGCGGAGGCGGCGCCTGGTAGGTAGGCAACCAAGCATACACGGGAGCTGCCTGTAGGTAGGCAACCAAGCATACATGCCACCTAGTGGTGATCATTGAAACTAGTAGTGCCATCTGGCGGGGGAATAGGAAAACTATCCTACAAATATACAGGGTGACCCCAAATTTAATATACAGGGTGTTCCAAAATTGATATACAGGGTGTTCCCAAATGGTGTCGTGTTTGGGCTCAAATGAAAGGTCTCGCAATGGGGAACAATAATATGACGACAAAATTTACATACGGCCCTTTTGACATTCGGGGGTGCGTAACTCTGGCGTCTGCAGTGCAAAGTGGGTCATGTTTGGGCTCTAACGAAAGGGTTCAGGCAGGGGAATAAGAATCCAGCATTATAATTATTAATTCAATTTATTTGATCTGAAATTATAACTAAAAAGATATTCGTAAAAACATTACGAAATAAACAGTCTAAGAAATAAACATAAATAAATTAACAGTCTTGCAACAACATTGTATAATCATCGTCCACTCTAGTGTAAAATAGTTTTATGCATTCCATCATATGAAATGCATTATTAGCATCAAACTCAGTCTTATTAACAGGGACATAATCCTGTACACCTTTATAGAAATTAGCACATCCTTTTTCATAAAAATCGAATACCACTGTATGATAGTAATCTGCAAAATTCTCTCGTCGAAACATTTCAAATTTATGATTTATCAGCTCCACAGAATGATCCAAACCGAACTGTAGACGCTGTCCATTGGGGATTTTGGTAATGTTAATCGCACAAAACTCCATCCACTCATCGCTGGTGAATAACACTTGTTTCATGGCGCTCCAAATTCTCACAATTGGTTGAAAATCATGTATTGGGCTGAGTCCAATGGAAAGATGCTTGGTGTGAGAGTTATTTAAGCTGTATGTAGATTCTCCGAGGAGGATGTTGAGTCTTACACATTCCATATCACGTGAACGTCTAGTGTATAGGACTTCTTCAGCTTTCAGTTCAGCTTTCAGCTTTTTACTCATGGTAGGATCACACAAAGAACTCATCGTGATAGGCCTTTTACTAGCCGTAGAACCCCACAAATTATTAATTGCAACTGACTTATACATCTTACTTGTTCAAATACTGAGCGACGACTAAACATTCAGGACAATATGCTATAACCATTTCTAGTGTGATATCACATTTCCGCTGATAATACTTTCCGACGACTTCGAGTTTCGACATATTGCAACTGATGCAGCATTTCCTGCGTGATATCACATTTCCGCTGATAATACTTTCCGGCGACCTCGAGTTTCGACATATTGCAACTGATGCAGCATTTCCTGTGTGATACCACATTTCCCGTGATAAAAAACTGATGGCGCACATCTAACATCGCTGATTTGTTGATGGGATTTATTTAATAAATAAATTGTCCTTGTATTAATGCTAAGTGGGGGAAGGATATAAATACTGTAAACTATCATCACATTAATTAGTCGTATCGTAAATAGTGAAAATGTTACAACCAGAGTTTTCTGCGGTAAATATGACGGAAGATCAGTCGGATTCGGGGTCGGTAACAACACAACCACCGACGTCACCAACAATAACCATTCCAGAAGATCAGTGTGATTCGGGGATAAGTTCACCTACTAATTTCCTAGACATCATGTTGAAGAATTTTGATGAACAACTAAAAACCGAATGTCATATGATTAATGAAGTCCATTATTCCGTATCAAAATCATTATCAGTTTCAACGGGGCTCAGTGTCCTTCGAGGTTATTACCAGTGCGTGCGAATCTTCAGCCAAAAGAAGAGCATAACACTAATTCCAATCGAATGGTCTTCGTTATGCTTTAAACATTATAATTTACCAACGGATGAAATACACATTGATGGACCCCCACCACCACGCTATAGATGTTATAAATGTATTGAAAGTAATCAATAGTAGCGCAGTCATCGTCGTCGAGATGTTGGGGAACATTGCAAACTTTGTGCTAATGGTGGGATTGTTTGAGAAATCGCTCTTTGTCACGATTCCTGGTGATGTGGAAGAATGTTACATATCGTTGGGTATTAACAATACACAGCTATGGAGGCGGATGATTTTTCTGGCTGGCACCCAACCCCCAGCATGTAAGACGCAATTAAGTAATGCAGATACCGAAGATGGAGTCATCAACTATAAATTAAAGTACGTGTTTCCCAACGGGACTGACTATACAAGCGACCAATGGCAAATTTTGCAAACAAGGTTACCATCGCTGCCGCAAAAGACCGCAGAGGTGGTAGTACTGCAAGAAATTTTACAAGTTTTGGAATACATTCCAACAACACAGCACATATTTAGCAGTAGTGAATCAGACGAAAACAATAATACCAACGGAAGTGATCCATCTACAGCACCACCATCACGAACAACGCAGGAGGAGCCTGCAGCAGCCATTGAAATCCCAAATTATTATGTAATTAGTTCAATATTGTTAGTAATTATGCTTTTGTTTTCAGTTATTGTAAATGTAATGATTTTAGTTAAGAGAAATGTGAATCAAAACTCTGTTTAATAATTTAAATAAATAAAATAATAGCAATAAGTACTGTGTTTTTCTCATCACCATATTTTTCAGAATCACAGCTGTGGGGAGAAATAAAACAACATTTTAAAGCAAGTAATTTATTTTAAACATACATATTATTAACATTTATATGTTCCTAAATACGATTTACAGACACTACAGTAATGCTCGCTATTTTTGAGAGAGTGTAGACAGTATGGAAGACATGGAGCACAAATGCATACACTTGATAGAATTGCAAATAAATGTGTTTTAAAACATGATTTATATTTAACCGATGTGAGTTGAGCGGTTTCACAGTTCTTGCAGTAGCACAATTGTGGATGTGGACCAAACATGTTTACACTCTTAACAACTGTAACAGATTGAGAAAAATAATTAAAGTGCGTTAGATTTATCAATCCAACTATTTTGCGATTTATCAAGACCGAGCCACTTCACATACACCTTTGATCCTTTGCGGCGTAGAACCTTTTCAACCAAGTAAACGTCTTTATGTTTCGCATATTGTAATTCGTACTCGTAAAATGCTCCCTGTATTGGTTGTCCCTGCATATCCTCCAATAAGTATGTCACAGGGCTAGTAATCTTAATTTTATTAATCTTAAATAACTCGCAAGTCCACGAGGGCGTGAAGCCTTTTGAAAACAGCGCCTTATGTTTGCTAATGCGGACGACATCGCCCACACGAAATTGTCCTTTCCCTGCTATCTTAATGTGTGCATAGACTGTATTTAGCAAGTGTTTCTCCTTATCAGTAGTGTTTACATCTTTAGGTTTCATGCCAGTCGTTCTATGCCTGGTTGAGTTGTATTCATCTGTTATCCCATCCAAAATAGTAAACCAGTTATATTTACCGTGTAGGCTGAACGCTCGATACAATTTATCCTTCAGTGTTCGAATAACACGTTCTGCCATGCATGCTTTCATTGTGGTATACGTAGAATAATGATTCACACCATGCTTTTTCATTAATGCATTAAATTTTTGGTTGTAAAACTCTTTCCCCTGATCAGTTTGTAGATTTCGCGGAGTTCTTTGTAGAAAAATCTTCTCAAAGGCTTCGGTAAGACTAACCCCCGACTTGTCTTTCAGCGCAGCCGTCCAGAGGAATTTGGAAAAACAATCGATTACTACCAGTATAAATTTATAGCCTTTATTTTCACGAGCATAAGGTGCAAATTCGGCTAAATCTGCCTGCCACAAATCATCTATCCCTTTTAAAATGACTCGACGCCTTTTGAAATTTTTACGTGCCGGTTTATGCAACTCATTAACCACGTCCTGTTTGATGGAGCCTGTTTTTATCGGGCCCATGATTATGAGGAATATCTTGAAAATTTACCACACCAGGAGGCACTATACCCGCTGGATTCCTGCGTTCATCTAATTCTTTTTGTTTTTGTAGCAACTTATTAATTTCTTGACTAAATTTATTCAACACATATTTTTTAAATGATTTTATTTCATTTTTATTGTCGGATGCGTATTGCTCCATTTGTTTACTGATATCATCCTTTAAATTTGAAAGTTTCAGCTCAATCATGCTGAGGGAAATTATTTCATTCTTTATTATATTAATTTCATCATTCAGTATTTTAAATTGAGCCGCAACATTTGTTTTAAACTGATTATACTTATTGTTTATGGAGAGTGAATGATCAAACTGTTGTTCGATATCTTCTTTTATACTTAAAAGTTTAGAGTCAATTGTTTCAGGTATTGCTTTAACAACATCCTCTATTTTATTAAATATATTAGCCACATCCAACTTCATTGTATTTTCAAATGCTTTTAAATCTAGCAATTCTTTTGCAAGCACATCATCAGCAAGTCGAAAATCTTTTGCAATAATATCCACCTTAGAATTTACCGATTTCAAGTATTGTTGAAGATTGAAAACATTTTGGTCAACAAAATCCTTGGTGGCCGCATCTGATTTATCTACGGGCTCACTTATATTACAAATTCTTTTATTCTCTGCATTAAAGTCTCCAGCGCGTGTAAATAGAAACCCCGGTCCAGGTGGACCGCGCACAACAGTTTTACGATTTGAATGACGACCGAACTTGTCAATACTCTGCATTGTTCTGAACCGAAATGAATCGTTTACTCGATTATATTAGCTTCGCGTAATTCCTCTTCAATAGCCACGATTTCATTCTGATGTGATGTATTCCCTGCTTTCTTCGACGCATGTAAAAGACACAAACGGTCTACTAACTCTTCGAGATTATCCCAGTATCGATATTGTACTTTTACTATATTAGTAGTATCACAATTATTATTCGTATGTGGAATATGCAAAGAAGAATCGAATAGCCCTCTTCCAGACGATGAGGAAGAGGGACCTGACCAAGAATGTGTCCGAGAAATGGGTCTTTCAAAAAGTGGTTTAATTATGTTTCTATATTTGCTTGACTTAGACCCCTGAATCTGTGCATTAGGATCGTAATTTCTCCTCAGCACACTGGTTCTTTCTAAAATATCTTTATAATTGCGTTTGTCATCTGCATTATAACCAAGAGGGGTTTTCTTAAATAACAATTCATACAGTCCTGGAGTACCAGTGTATTTAACTCCTTCTATTATTAAATCATTCCCCTCAATCTCAACACTCGAATTTGCAATGGACCATTTTTCAGTATGCGGGTTAAAGCGTATACCTAAATGAGTATCAAATGCATAATCTCCATCTTTTATTAACATCTCCACATATTGTCTTGGTAGAGGGGAATAACCTTCTAAGTAAGACTCCATGACTTGAGGGTCTACGTCTTCAACAAACGTCTGGTACATGTGCCGATCACTTTCAAGTACATTTTCATCATCATCATCATCACCATTATTATCATCATCATCTCGTTCTACATTTTCGTATGAAACTTCCTGTTCAACTGGCAAAAAATCCACTCGCTTTGGTTTGTGTTTTTGTATGAAATTGCTTGCTTTACGTTTAGCACCAACTCTAATAATTTTATCAGAATCTTCATCTTCATTGTTTGCTTGTTGTTGCGACTGTTTGAACCCAGATGGAGATAACTTGGCAATTTTAGATGGTGTACTTTGTTTCACTTTAATATTCGAAATATTTTGTTGTGGTCTTTGTAATTGTTGTTGAGACGTGAAAATTAAATTCTTCAAGGGTTCGATAAGAGGCTTGTAAGTTTTATTTAGTATTTCATCTTCCTCGGTTCTGTTGAGCTTCATAGCCAGCAACTTTCCGCGAATAGCTTTTTGAGCATCAATCAGCCTCCGTTGAACCTTACCACTCATCACTCAGTATTTTCTACAACAGCTTTAACAGCTAATAAACAGCTTCTAACAGCTAATAAACAGCTTTTAACAGATAATAAACAGGTTCAAACAGATTTAATCAGTTACTAAACAGCTTTTATCAGGTTCAAACAGATTTAATCAGTTACTAAACAGCTTTTAACAGCTAATAAACAGGTTTTAACAGCTAATAAACAGGTAGCTGTTCCCCCGAAAACAGGTTGCTGATTATGAAAAACAGCTTTAAACAGGCAGCTGTTTCCTCAAAAACAGGTTACTGATTGCTAAAAACAGGTAGCTGTTCCCCAAAAACAGCTTTAAACAGATTGTTGTGCGTTAGGCAGTTTTTAAACAGTTCAATGAATACCGCTCGCTACAACGTGTTGTTATCTACTGATAATCTAAGGCTGTTTATCCTGTATTATATACTGATCTAAACCTTTACGATACCGCCCCTTATCTATGTCACAGTCTTTGTCCACTGTTATAAATCCATATGCATCTGACCAACACTTTCTACACATTTCCTTAAATGAGTCAAAATTCATATCACTGCTAACATGATCCTTGTAAACATGTTTTAAGTTAAGATCGTCTTGTTTAAACAGAATTATAAAATTTGCATTGTCCCGTATAAGATGTTTAGGGATACGCGTATATGTTTGACACAAGTAAAATGAATCAATATGGTTGTGACGACCCATACTGAAATACTCTCGAATGATATCCTGTTTGTCACACGCTACATCATCAAATATGAATACAGAGTTAGGTTTCGGTTTCATAATTTCTGCATTTTCCTTGAATGCAAAATATCCAACACTTTTTATGGGCTTCAGCACATTCTCAACTAACTGATATTTTGGTTGGTAGAGTGATTTCGAATACACGTATACGTTACGGAACTTTAAACCATTTTCCTCAATCAGCAAGCTCAACATTACATTAGATTTTCCACAGTTTGACGGTCCACATATTAGGCATCTCAGCGAGTTTGGGAATAAGCCACCGTGTCGACGCTGTTTTTGTGAAATACCTTCCCCAGTACATGTATCGAGATTCATTATCGGTAGAGATAATTTCTGTTTAACAACCCTCATCTTACTAAACCCACAACTTGCATACAGTTCTATTTAAACATGTCTCCGCTCTGTTTGCAATCATATCAATATGTATTACGGTCGCGGTATCATCAACTCACTCATCAACAAGCTGCCGTTTGAACTGCACGTACCAGGTGGTTATCAGTATTGCGGTCCGGGGACCAATTTGGAAAAGCGTTTAACCAGAGGTGATCTGGGCATTAATCCCTTGGACAGTGCATGCAAACAGCACGATATTGCGTATTCACGCAATAATAATTTGTCGGAGCGACACAAGGCTGATAAAATTCTCCAAGAAGCTGCTTGGCAGAGAGCAAAAGCAAAAGACGCAAAGTTTGGTGAAAAAGCGGCGGCCCTATCAGTTGCTGCAGCAATGAAAATTAAACGAAAGCTTGGAATGGGTGTTAAAACAGCATCTACGTCAGCAAAGAAGAGAAAACATAGGAAGAAAATTGCATTAAATAGTGGTGTTGTATCAAAAGTGAGAAAAGCAATGAAAAAATTCAAATCGTTGGATGCGAGGGAGGGTGGTAAGATCGCCCTGGCATCAGCTAGAGCAGCGATTAAAGAGGCTGGAGGACGTAGAAGAATTCACACTCCACGTGTAATACCTATTCCGAAACAGGGTGGAATTTTACCACTGATCCCGCTGTTTGCTGGCTTAAGCGCTCTCGGCTCGCTAGCAGGTTGTGCGGCAGGCATTGCAAAGGCGGTTAGCGCCTCGAAAGATGCGAGAAATAAATTGGCTGAATCGGAGCGACATAATAAAACAATGGAGGCTATCGCCTTGGGTAAAAGTTGTCGGGGATTATATCTGAAGCCATATAGAAAAGGATTAGGTCTATATTTAAAACAACAGCAGCCAAAAAACTATTAAGCATGCTACCTCGGCGCCCGCTCTCGGATTGTGACATTAGAAAGTTTTCAAAAGATATAAAAGATTTCCGCGGTGTTTTTATGCGAGATCAACTCCCCACGAAACCACATAAAAATGAATGTGCAGTAGTTAATTTAGATTCGATTTAAGGTGTAGGCACGCATTGGGTGGCTTACAAGAAACGTGGTCGACAAGTCACATACTTTGATAGTTTCGGTGATTTACAACCACCCACGGAATTAATAAAATATTTTCGAGGTAGCAGTATAAAATACAATCATGATAGATTTCAGAAGTTTAACACCTACAATTGCGGACATTTATGTTTACAATTTCTATTATTAGAGGATAAAAGTAAAGACAGTTGAATTAATAGCTCAGTCATGTCTCAGACATTCACGCTGCAGAGTAACACGAACGTGCTGTCCGTAAATTATTACCCTCCAATAGAATTGAATCCGGACTCTACATATTGCTTAGGACTTGTTGGTTTTCATACATACAATACTATTCCAAATATTGAGGAAGGTCGTAATAATTTATTTGTATACGGTGACACTGCTAAACACATTACAATACCAGCCGGCTCGTATGAGATAAGCGACATTGAATTCCACTTGCAAAATCAGCTGCTGCAACAGGAAACCATTCAAACGGATATCAAGATCATACGAGATAACATTCTTTCGATTAAACCAAATAACAATACACTAAAGTGTGAAATTAAAAGTAAATATCTCATTGACTTTTCGTCCCCGCAGTCAATTGGCAGGATTCTGGGGTTTTCTAGAAAAAAATTATCACCAAATCAATTGTATGAATCAGATTTGCCTGTCGAAATTATTAAAGTCTCTAGCATTCGCATTGAGTGCAGTATTGTTAGCGGTGCTTATTACGATAATAGGTTATCACACACCATTTACGAATTTTCACCATCAGTAGATCCAGGTTTCGCAATAAACATAGAGCCGCGAAACATAATTTATTTAACTGTTAACGCACGTGCAATAGACAACATTACAATTAAAATTCCTGATCAAGAGGGTTGTCCTGTAAATTTCCGAGGAGAAAAAATCTTGGTGCGTCTCGAGTTGAAGCGTATTCAATAAGTTCATATAACAATAACGAGAATATGGGAATCGATTTTAAAAATGGCGTTAATATAAAATCAGGGTTTGGATATAAAGTAGTCAGTCGACCGCGAGTTCAAAAAGAGTTAAAACCTGTCTTACGAGATAAACTTGTATCTCTTGGTTATAAGATAAAGAAATTATAGAATGGATAAAGTGGATATATTCTCCAAAGTTCGCTACAATGAAATTATTGTAAAGGATGAATTTCACACTTACTACCCGATAGCACAAAATTACCGAAACAACGATGAAATTCGTATAGTAATTCAAAATCAGGATATATACACTTGTCCTAGCGATAGCTACATAGGTGTGAGTGGAAAAGTTAACTTCCCGCCGGCTGTTGCACCTGCTACTATTAGTGTTTTTGAATTGGTGAAAAATGCATTTTGTTTTCTATTCGATGAAATAAGTTACGAGTTGAACGGTGTTGAAGTAGACAAAAATCGCAATGTTGCTATTACCACGATGATGAAGGGTTTGCTATCCTACACAAAAAAGGAACAGCATATAATTGATTTGTTTGGTTGGGCTGAATCAGCGATAGATGTGACTTACTTTGCTCAGAACCAAAAGTTTCATGCTTTAATCCCATTAAAATATTTACTAGGATTTGCTGAAGACTATAGCAAACTTTTAATAAACGTGAAGCAGGAGCTAATTCTCCTAAGAGCTCGCACAGATGTAAACTGTTACAAGGGTGATCCAAATATAACGTTTGATGTGGAACAGATATATTGGCGTATACCTCATATTCAACTCAGCGATGAAATGAAATTGGATATTTTAAATAAAGTCAAGGATGATGGTCCGATCCTGATGCCGTTTCGCAGGTGGGAACTTCATGAATTACCTGCGTTGAAAAATACTGATAAAGATATATGGTCGGTAAAGACGTCAACTAGTCTGGAGAAGCCGCGATATGTTATAGTAGCGCTGCAGGAGGCGCGAAAGGATACCTATACAAAATCTGCTTCCAAATTTGATCATGCAACCGTGCGAAATATGAGGATTTACTTAAACTCTACCTCATATCCTTATGACAATCTGAATTTATCCGTATCCAATGGAGATTACTCACAGCTTTACTACATGTAGGCTACATTCCAAAACAGTTACCACGGTGGTACAAACGAGCCTATAGCAGATATGAAGCAATTCAAGGAACATGTTCTCTTTGTGTTTGACGTTTCTAAACAAAGCGAGAGTGTAAAATCTTCTACTGTTGATTTAAAAGTTGAATTGGAAGCTGCGCGTCCGTTTAATCCAAACACTCAAGCATATTGTCTTATTTTGTGCGACACAGTTGTTGAATACAGACCGTTATCTGGAATAGTACGAAAATTAATTAATTAATCATATGGAAAAGAAAACTGTAACATTCTTAACCGATGAAAATGGTGGTGATGTTGTTCAAGTTTATATAATTGAATCTCAGTGTGAGTCTAGAAATGGCGCAGGTTGGGTGTGGGCTGCTGTGAATAGAGACCATTTTAAAAGAAGGATATTT
The DNA here is from genome assembly GCA_963942505.1 of Lordithon lunulatus. Classification (NCBI taxonomy): domain Eukaryota; kingdom Metazoa; phylum Arthropoda; class Insecta; order Coleoptera; family Staphylinidae; genus Lordithon; species Lordithon lunulatus. Next base: position 42,868,529 of record OZ012667.1, on the reverse strand, counting down.
TTGTTGGAAAAAATACTTGCACCTGTACTGAAACGGAAACATTGGATTGCAATGAATCGTCAATTTGTAATAGATGTTCAAGGATTTATGGTGGCAGGAAATTTTATACCAAAAGAATTTTCCATTACTTCTGATGGGAAAGATGTGGACTCCTATCTATTTAAACCGCCGACTCCATTCTGGACCCTCGACGCTGCAGATAGAAAACAAACACGTTGGCAAGAAAATAATCATCATGGAATTCGATATAATACTGGAAATATTCCTCAAAATCTGATTACAAATATTTTAAAATATCATATTAGATGTGCAGATGGCTTTATTATAATATTTGTTAAAGGGGCAGTAAAACAAGAGTTTATTAACTCCATTTTAACTTTTTATTTATCGCAAAATGGCTATAGAGTTATTAATTTAGAAAATAATGAAGATGAATTTTACGATTGTCCTAATTTAATTAAAACTGGTAATAAGTGTGTGAATCATTTCAATAATTATAGTATATGTAGCACTGAAAATGTAAAAATATTGTATGAATATTTGGAAAAAATAAAAGTATAATTATTTATTATTATTATTATTTTATAAAATGTGTTATTTTCCTATGACCGATTTAATATCTTGTTATGCAGAAATTTGAACCCTATCGCTAAACCTCATTTCCTGCTTTAGACGGAAGTCGATATCAGCTCAATTCGCTTGCAGGGACAGTTTTAACTCGATCGTCACCAAGAGAAGTTGTCTTTTTGTGCCCGCGTGTGTTTCTTGTATTTAAATTAGTGTTACTCTTACAAGTAAGTATGAATATTTATATTTTAATATTTGTTAACGTTAAAACATGTACTCATTAATAACAATTTAATGTTTTTCCACAATTTATTAAGCGGTGATATTAAATTTTGTTATAATTAATCATCACTAATATGAGTGCGTCTGCGATACTGGTCCGACGGCTTGCAATAAATTCACAATGTGCGCTATTTAAATAAATGTACTAATAATTTTTAACATATGCCTTGCAGCGCCAGCAAAATGTTTGTATGCGAAAAGTGTGAGCGTACTTTTAGGAGGCGTGATATCTTGACACGTCACTCCAAGAGCTGTGGTACTCCATTATTAACAAGAAGGTATTTTTTAAATTTGTAATTACTTTTAAGTAAATTAATATTACTATTATTGTTGTTGCAGTTTATTATCGTGCGAGAATTGTGGTGTTATGTTTACACGTTCCGATAATTTAACACGACACAAAAAAATTTGCGCTGGCGGTCCGTCTCGAGCAAAGCGGTCGAGGTTAGATCTTCCTGCACCGACGTTTTCCTGCGATGCCTGCGGGGAGCATTTTTCGTGCCGCCTTAAATATGGCGGTCATTTAAAATCACAACGGCATTTAACGAACGTCAGACTTCCATTAGAAGATGGTGTAGTAGAGCTGGCAACAAGTTTTAGAGAGAGGGTCGCCAGCTACCGGATCGCTGCAGGGGATGCTACCACTGATGTACCCAGCTTCCTTTCAGAGGTATGTTTTTTTAAATAGTGTAATTATCATATAAATAAAATTAATTGTGTGTAGGTAAAAGAAAAAGTGCTGCAGTTAATTCGTAGTGGGATAGCAAATCACTCTGGTAGCATCAAAGTCGGGTTGGAGTTGTTTGCCAACTTCATTAAGCCGACGGATGATGCAACGCCAGAGATGAAGTCCTTCAACACCCGCTACGCCATAGCTGTACAAGGCACTGATCTTGGTGAGATGTATGATGAGAAAGCAGCCACAATTCAAACAAAGTGTGAAGAATTTCAGGTAATATTGATCTGACTTGTTAAAAGAAAGCATTCTAATTTAATATATTTATAGGAGCGCGACAGTGGTTGGGCCCTCCTGAACATCTCTCACTTGGAGGTGAATATCAACAAATATGTTGCTATTCGAGGCTCATCATACATTGACCTACCAAAATCCATCAAAAGGAAGGAGCATGCATCAATGTTCAAAATGATGATGATGCGTGCTTTGCCTGGGCTGTGGTGGCTGCCCTGTACCCTGCTCAATCTGACATTGCTAAACGGACATCCAGCTACCCACACTACAGGACCGTCCTTAATTTAACCGGTGTGGAGTTCCCCATGTCACTTAAAAATGTAAGTAAATTTGAATCATTAAATAATATCAGTATAAAAGTTTATGGATTGGAATATAATTTTGATACTAAGTCTCAAGAGGTGGTGGGGCCAATTTATTTCACTAAAAGTAGGAGAGACGTGCACATAAATTTACTTTTTATTGAGGATGGCTTGAGAGGTCACTACGTTCTCATTAAACACATGTCCCGTCTGATTTCTAGCCAAAGATCGGCTGGAAAGCGCGCAACTTTTTTGTGCGACGGATGTTTAATTTTTTTCTCGAGTCGGTGGCAGCTAGATGAGCATATGGAGCATGATTGTAACCATGTTTACACCATATTGCCGACTACTGACTTGAAGAAAAACCGAAACGGTGAGCACATTCAGGGGAATGTGTTGAAATTTGATGAGTTTGAAAAACAGCTGCAAATTCCATATAGCGTTTACGCAGATTTTGAGTGTATCCTACAACCTGTAACTTCCTGTCAGCCAAATTCCACAAAATCATACACGTGCAACACCCATAAACATGTGCCCTATAGTTTTGCTTATTATATCAAATGTGCCTATGATGATTCCCTATCAAAATTTGTGACGTATACCGGTCTAGATTGTACGAAAGTTTTTCTGGAAAAACTGACAAACGACACAAAATTCATTTACAACAACTATTTAAAACCAATTGTACCGATGACTATGACTGACGAAGAAAACACTTTTTTTAGATCGGCTACTGTGTGTCACATCTGCAATCTTGACTTAGACCCCTCGGTCAAGGTTGCTGACCACTGTCATCTCACGGTAAATTTAGAGGGGCTGCTCATTCAAATTGTAATGTAAATTATAAATTGGCTAAACATATCCCTGTATTTTTTCATAATCTTAGTGGCTATGATTCCCATTTGTTTATTAAAGAATTGGCTTGTGATGAAGAGCGGATTGATGTCATCCCTCAGAACAAGGAAAAATATATTTCGTTCACTAAATTCGTTCAAGTAGACACTTATACAAATAAACAGGGCCATGAAAATAATGTTTATATAAAATTGAGATTTTTAGATTCGCTCAGGTTTATGGCATCATCTTTGGACAAATTAGCTAGAAATCTAAAACCTGAACAGTTTGTAAATGTTGCTAATTTTTTTCCCATCAAAGAGCATTTTTCTCTAGTCACTAAAAAAGGTGTTTTCCCATACGAATACATGGACTCGTTTGAAAAACTGACAGAATCGAAATTACCGAAGAAAGAAAATTTTTTTAGCTCACTTACAAACACAGACATTACACATAAAGAGTATGAGCACGCTCAGCATGTTTGGCAAACATTTAGTTGTCGAAATTTGGGGGAGTATTCAGATATATATTTAAAAACTGATGTGTTGCTGTTGGCTGATATATTTGAAAATTTCCGCGCCGTTTGTTACAAAACATACAATCTAGATCCGGCTCATTTTTACACTGCCCCGGGGCTTGCATGGTCGGCCATGTTGAAATTGACAAAAATACAATTAGAATTATTGACAGATATAGACATGCATCATTTTATTAAAAGAGGTATAAGGGGAGGATTGAGTCAGTGTTCGCTGCGTTATGCTTGCGCAAATAACCAGTACATGTCGAACTATGATACAACCAAACCTACCACCTACTTAACATATTGGGATGCAAATAATTTATACGGGTGGGCAATGTCACAGTATCTTCCATATGGAGGGTTTATTTGGTTATCAGATGTCGAAATTCAAAATTTAGATTTAGCTTCAGTTGCTGATGATTCATCAATAGGGTATTTTTTGGAGGTGGATATAGAATATCCTGATTCTCTCCACCAAAAACATAACGATTTGCCTTTTCTTACTGAAAATATTGTGCCGCCAACATCAAAATTTAAAAACACAAAATTAATTGCTAGTTTAACAAACAAATCTAAATATATTATCCATTACAGAAATTTACAACAGGCTCTGCGAAATGGTCTTCAACTTGGAAAAATTCACAGAGTCCTACAATTTAAACAATCTGATTTTTTGAAGAGATACATTGATTTAAATACTTTTCATCGACAGTTGGCTAAAAATGATTTTGAGAAAGATTTTTTTAAACTAATGAACAACAGCGTTTTTGGCAAGACGATGGAAAATGTTGACAAACGTGTGGATGTTAGGCTAGTTAATCATTGGGAAGATATTGGACATCGAAAGGGTGCACAATCTTTAATTGCAAAGCCGAATTTTAATTGTATTTCAATATTTGATGAAAATTTATCTGCAATTCAGTTGGATCGGTTAAAGGTTGTGTACAACAAACCTATTTACATTGGATTTAGTGTTTTGGAATTGTCGAAATTATTAATGTATGATTTTTATTACGATTACGTTAAGGCCACATATGGAGATAAAGTGACTTTGTGCTACATGGACACAGACAGTTTAACGCTACTTTTTGAGACGGATGACATTTACGAGGACATGAAACAAAATTTAAATAAATTCGATACGTCAAATTTTGATCCTAATAATCCTTACAATATCCCCTTGCAAAATAAAGCTGTTCTCGGGCTCATGAAAGATGAGAACGGTGGCCGTATAATGACCGAATTTCTGGGGTTGCGGGCAAAAATGTACATTAATAATGTGCATGGTCATCATACGAAAAAAGCCAAGGGTATTAAGAAAAATGTGGTTGCAAATGATCTTGATATGACAGATTACAAGCAATCACTTTTTCATCAAAATTTAATTTTTCGAAAACAAAATTTATTTAAATCCATAAAGCATACAATATACTCTTTAGAGCAGAATAAATTGGCTCTATCGCCTCACGATGATAAGCGTTATGTGTGTGACGATGGTATCCATACGCTGGCTTGGGGTCACAAAGATATTCCATCTAATTTGGATATCTTAGTTGATCTCATGCTAAATTCCGATCCCTAAACTTTTATACTGATATGAATGGTTTTATTTGATTCAAATTTACTTTGGTCTTTTTGTTGAATTTATTAGTGTAATTGTGTATATTTATTAGTCTATTTATGTTTATTTCTTAATGTTTTTACGAATATCATATCTCTTAATGCATATTTATTGGTTTTTATTTATAATTTTTGTTGAATTTATTAGTGTAATTGTGTATATTTATTAGTCTATTTATGTTTATTTCTTAAAAAGATGTGATAATTTCTATAAAGGTGTACAGGATTATGTCCCTGTTAATAAGACTGAGTTTGATGCTAATAATGCATTTCATATGATGGAATGCATAAAACTATTTTACACTAGAGTGGACGATGATTATACAATGTTGTTGCAAGACTGTTAATTTATTTATGTTTATTTCTTAGACTGTTTATTTCGTAATGTTTTTACGAATATCTTTTTAGTTATAATTTCAGATCAAATAAATTGAATTAATAATTATAATGCTGGATTCTTATTCCCCTGCCTGAACCCTTTCGTTAGAGCCCAAACATGACCCACTTTGCACTGCAGACGCTAGAGTTACGCACCCCCGAATGTCAAAAGGGCCGTATGTAAATTCTGACGTCATATTATTGTTCCCCATTGCGAGACCTTTCATTTGAGCCCAAACACGACACCATTTGGGAACACCCTGTATATCAATTTTGGAACACCCTGTATATTAAATTTGGGGTCACCCTGTATATTTGTAGGATAGTTTTCCTATTCCCCCGCCAGATGGCACTACTAGTTTCAATGATCACCACTAGATGGCATGTATGCTTGGTTGCCTACCTACAGGCACCTCCCGTGTATGCTTGGTTGCCTACCTACCAGGCGCCGCCTCCGCCTCTGCCGCCGAACCCGCCTCCTTCCCCTACTCATTGGATCGTTTTCACGTTCATAGTAACTACTTTGGAATTGTGAATATGAGTAGTAAGCGTTAGAGTAACGACCTTTTGCGAAGTTGCAATCTTGTTTGTCATACGGGTATATATCAGAGTTCAGCAGTAGTCGGACATTGCGAATATTAACGTTACTAAGCGAGGTTATGTCTTCGGTGGGGTTTTCACGTTTATCAGCCTGGAAGGCTACAACAACATATCTAGGTTTCTCCAGCTGCGTCGAGGATGTGTTTTCACGCAAAGCGGGCAAGTGGTGTAGTTCCCAACTGCGAAACGGTAGATAAATGGGTGTTTTCATATTTTTCAAAACTTTCAATTTCAATTCATCGCTCAGCTGTAGATGTGGTACATGCCACTCAATTTTTGTTAGTGTGAACTCTCCGTCTTCACCCTTGTACAAATTGACGTCGTTGCGCGATCGTATTAGAACAAGCTCTTGTTTTGCGTTTACGATAATTTTACGATAGTCCTCGCAGAACCCGAGCAGTGTTTTAGAGGTACACACGCATTGATGTCATCTACATGATGGGTTGCACTTGCTGACTCTCCTTGTCCTCCAAACCAGCCGGCGACGGACAGTGCGTTAAGTTCATTTTTATTGAACGAAACAAGACCCTTGAGTGTTGAAGTCATACCACAATCTCGAATTCTATCAATTTCTACTCCATTTAACTCGTATCTAATTTCATCGAATAAAAATGCGTACGCATTTTTAACCAACTTGCTAGATTTTTTGCTTGTAAACTTTCCCTCGATGTATAGGTAACTGTTGCATGGAGCTGTGTATATATCTTGTGTTTGAATTGGAATGCGTATTTCATCGTTGTGGTTAAATGTTGATGATGCGTATGGTTGGTATGTATGATATTCATACTTGCTTACACGTTCATCGAACTCGGGTACATCGTATATGTTCAACATCCTCGTATGTTGCGAATTTGTACACCTATAGATTTGAGGAACCGAATACTATTTGCGTTCAAAGCTATTAATGAACTGATGCCAGGTGTTGTATCTGCGTTTCTTTTATATGCTTCACAACTCCGAATTTTGAGCCCCATATTTTTTCAAATGTAAACGGACTACTACGAGTTCTTGTCGAAAATTAATCGGTCGTGAATCTTGATCAACAATACGTAAATATATACTTGATATGGTGCGTACGTTGACAGGCAGATATATGATATTTGTAGGCTCCTCGCTGATTGCAAAGCCCGGTGCAACTTTCAGTGAAAACTCGTGAATGGTATGCTGTAGACTATCGTTGTAATAGGATCCGGATGTAATGCTGGATTCTACACGAATTGTTGTAACGCGCAGTATTTCCACAGGATTTTCTGACTGGTAAGATTTACCGCCAAGATATTCTCGGGCAGAAAATCCAAGAATTTTCCTAATCGAATCTTTTTCTGTGAAGTTAATATCGTATTTATCACTGTGTAGTTCACACTTTAGGGTATTGTTGTTAGCTTTCAGCGAAATTCCACCGGAAAGTTTACTTTTCAGATATTTCTCGATATCATATATCTCATAAGAACCTGTTGGTATCTCTAGTTCTTGGTAGGGGTTAGAAGAGTTCTTGGTTTTATAGTAAAATTTATTACAATCCTCCTCAATATTCGGGATTGAGTTGTATGAGTAGAAACCAATCAAACCGAGTCCGTAGTTGATGTTCGAGTCGAGATCAATGGGGGGATGATACTGTGCATACACGTTACACGCTTTTATATAAAAATTCTAAACAGTGATGTCCACAGTCATATGATTTTAATTGATATCTATCGTAATTGTAAACAATATCACATCCAAATAAATATTGTTTTAATTCAAGTGGTGGTGATAAATCACCATAGCTATCAAACCATATCACCTTGTTCGCGTTCTTACGATACGCACACCAGTGGGTTCCAGGTCCGTTGCTATTATCAAGATTAACAATTGCACACTCACGCATTAATGGTCGTAACTTGGCAAATTGGTCCTTCATAAATACCCCGCGAAATCCGTCGATTTTATTCACTCTAACGTATCGCGTAATGTCGCGATCCGTGAGAGGTTTACGGGGTAATCTTAACGTTGTTTTGATGTATGAAAAGGCCGAGTCCTTTGCGATTGGTTTAAGAAATAATCCAGCCCCAGATTTTCCACTCAAAGCGACTGCTTCCATTTGACGATTATGTCGTTGAGTCTCATCCAGCTGTTTCCTGGCTGTCTTAGCCTCCTGTACAGCCTTTGCTACTCCAGTACCAGCGCCGATTAAGCTACCCAGGGCTGCCAAGCCAGACATTAGGGGTATGATGAACCCCCCATATTTAGGAATGGGGATAATACGAGGCAAAGTAATCTTTTTCCCTTTAGCAAGTTTGAGAGCATGTCGAGCAGCCTCATACCCTACGTTCGCTTTGTCTGACAATGTTTTCGCATCTGATCTCTTAATTGCGTTCATCGCAGGTGTAACTAGAGCTTTTCGGAACGATACGCGTTGTTGTCGACGACGATGACGACGACGTATATGTCCTCCAATTTTCCCCGTCTTTGCCTTCATAATGTTTGTGACTAGCCAAGCAGCAGCTACTTCACCAATAGAAGCGTCTCTACTTTTTACACGCTGCCAAGCTTGGTCTGCTAATTTTCTATCACCCTCTTTTCTGTTGATTCTTGGATTGCTGTATGCTATGTCGTGTTCCCTGCAGGCTTTATCTAATTCGTTGATGCCCTTATCATCTCGATGTAGTCTGTGTGCTAGGCGAGTTCCAGGTCCACAAAATTGGTACTGAGGAAGATGTAGTTCAAATGGTAATTTATTAATAATTCTGTCTAACACGGTAGACATTTATATACTGAGAAAAAAACTGAACGCTTTCGTATTTATACCGTAGCACCAACGTATCAACGTAATTCATCATGCGACTAGTTTGTGCTAATGAACAACTGAAAGTCGAGAATAAAGATTTATCAACAAATTCCATCGCCACCACAACACAATCTAAACACGGCACTCTTTTGCCTCATTCAATTCGTGCTATAATCGCAGGAAGTTCAGGCTGTGGCAAAACAAATGTTATGTTGTGTCTGTTGGAAAATCCAAACGGACTATCGTTTGAAAATGTATATCTTTATAGTAAATCATTAAATCAACCAAAGTATACATATCTAGGTGAATTACTGAATTCAATAAAGGCCATTGGATATTACCCCCATTCTGAATCGGAGACTATACTACATCCAAGTAAAATTAAACCTAACTCAATTATGATATTTGATGACTTGGCGTGCTCACCACAAAGTATAATTCGTGAGTATTTTACGATGGGGAGACATTTTGATGTGTGTTCTTTTTTTCTCATTCAGTCATATGCACGTGCAAGCAAGCAATTAATCCGCGACAATGCAAACTTGATATGTCTCTTTCTAACGGATATCTGTAGTATGCGACACGTTTATGAAGATCACGTGAGCATGGACATAACATTCGATCAGTTTAAAAAAATTTGTAAACTCTGTTGGAGGGAAAAATTTGGATTTTTAGTAATAGATAAAGATTCGACATTGGAGTCTGGTAAAAGATTTCGTAAAGGATTTGATACGTATATATACCCATAAGTGCGTTTCGTATTCAACATTCACGATGCAACGACGTCGTGAAATACAACCCCATGTCACCAGAGAACTTATAAAAACTCGAAAACTTATACGAAAGAAACTGCAGAGATTGAAAGCGTCAAGAGCTCAATCTGATGAGGTCATTTCATCGAATCTGCGACCTCTGGTACATCCGCTGCAAGAACTTATCACAAAAATTAAAGGACAACCCAACGACAACGAAAATATAGGCGTAAAAGCTGAAATTAAGAGAGATGATGATGAAATCAAGACAGACCATGATGATGATGATGATGATGCTAGGCGAGAAAATGGTGAAGAGAAACAAACGCGTTGGCAAGATCGGAGAAGTAAACCTTTTAAGATAAGCGCAGGTGATGATGGTGGAGATTATGATGCTTATGATGATAATGTCGAGGTATTCGAAATATCGAATCCGCCTGTGGCTTCAGAACTTGAGACAAGCGTAATTGGGGGTTATAGTGAGCTTAATGAAGTTTTAAACACTACACAACAGGGTGAAGAGTACTTGAACTCGTTAAGAGATTTACCCAGAAAGTATATCAATTTGCTGGTGAAACAAGGAGACGTATTGGATTATGTATCTGGTGTACGATTTAATACGGACAATAACAAATGGATGCTAGGCACTTGTACTATTTACAACGATTTTCATATACTTGACAAAACTTACCGTGGCACCAAAGGTCTCTATCAGTTACTCTTTATGAAACAACCCATGGGATATACGACAATTGATCTAGGTGATTACAAAGAAATACTGAAAACAACACGAGCTCACTATCAAGACTATGGGGCAGGAAAATTGATGGTACGACGAGGAATCAAGTACGAACGCATTATCAAAGATTTATTTCCACCTCGAACTACTAGTGTCTCAACACGGAGCAGAAGCTCGAAAACCTCTGAAGGTCATGGAATATGGCTTACCAACAACAATAATAACATTACGTATAAATTTTGGAATGATCCAAATGAATTAACACAACGTCTTGAACTCTTGATTAGTGCAGAACAGGCTGGCAACACATCTGTTCACAACGAGATAATATCTATATTAGAAGAACTTAAGGAAAGTGGATATATTTACTAAGGAGGTGCTTTATTATTAACATGACTCTCGACAAATTTGGACGCCACATACAAAGACATCATGATGACCGGAAAGCGAATATCAAATTAAATGAAAAGCTTGAAGAAATGATTGAAACTAAAATTAAACAACGTGAATTTCCTATAGATGTTCTGAATGACACTACATTAAACGCACACTGGAAAGTTATTACACACATTGTCGACCCAAAACTCGATTCAGATTGTGCAAATAAATCATATGTAGATGCGTTAGTTAGGAAAGCAATGGCTGATGTCGAACGTGTTATTCAAAAACTAATCGACCAGATTAAAATATCGGAGAATGATATTCAAAATATGATTAAAGTATTAAATGAACGATCACAGTAATATTGTTCTATTTGTATATCTGAAAAGGAAAAAAGTTGGTTAAAAAAAACTCACCACATTGTATTATTTTTTTTAATATAAATATATTATTAATTAAAAATGTTTTTATTTCATTGTCATCCCTCACAAATTATAATATTTTGTTAAGAATTTGTATGTATTTATGTAATCTGTTGGTTCATCTGATGGCCAATTTCCTGTATCAGGTCCACAACGCCAACCAACATGTTTTCCGATTTTGATGTTGTTCAAGTTGTTAAATATCCATTTCAATAATTGTTGGTGGCTGGTTCTGCTATTCGGTTGAAACTTTGGTGCAATGCCCAAACGCGTCGTGTCCTCCACAAAAAAAGTCAAAAAATTGTGATTTGCATTGTATACAGCATCACAAAACAATTTATCGAAAAAATATGATATATTTTTATAATTAACTAACATATTTTGCAGTGTTAACAATTCACTTGAGGATTCATATATACATTCATTGCTACATAAATTCACAATTATAAACAGTTTATATAAATTATTGTATTCTAAAATGGTATCATTATTAATAAAATCAGTAATAACATTTAAATCAATATTTTCTAGTTTTAAATTGATAAATGAATGAGCAAACTCATCTAAACGCATTTTACATTTGAATACATTTATCATTATATCGACACTTGTTTTTTGAATGACATCAAACGTTAGCACTTCATCAACCACACCAATGTGATTTAAAATATACGTTGTCAATTCACTATTTTTTGTCATTATACTTTTCTGCAGACAGTTCAGAAAAACGCGTTCACTTGCTCGTAGAACTTGAAATTTCACGTCATATAATTCGACGGATGCTGCTGGTCGCGGTGGTGGTTCGATGTCCATATTCATGCAGCAGCGGCAAGACTCATACTGAATCTCTCGTTAGAAACCCATCTTATTGTAGCCAAATGGAAGCGTATCGTTGGAATTCGGAATTAGTTCTCGCTTATCGTCGAATGGACTCAACAACTTTTTCTTCTGTTTTATTGAGTAGAGTTCATGTTTCTTTGTTCGTATCAAATTTTGGTATTCTGTTATTTCCATATTTTTGAATAAACAATCGTAATATTTATCGAAAGTAATTGTTCTAAGGGTAGTTTTGGTAACACCTTTCGCTTTTTTTGTAATATAATTATCTACTATATATGCATACATTTTTGCACGCAGTGCTATAAATTCAGTCATTATGAATCCATTGCATTCATCTTTCATTAAACCTAACATTATTTTATTTACCAATGGAATATTAAACGCATTATTGTTACCGTAATCTGATGTATCAAATTTGTCTAAATTGTTCCTCATAACCTCATAAATGTTTGTATTAAAAAAATGGTATATTAAGGAATCAGTATCAGTATACAATAATTTAGAATTGTCATTATATGTTTTTTTAACAAAATTATAGTGAAAATCATACAGCATTATTTTTGATGTATCCAATATGGTAAATCCTACATAAATTGGTTTATTAAATACTACACTTGTTTTATTCATTTCAACTATTATAAGATCTTTATTAAATACCATAGAACTGTGAAAATTAGGTTTGGAAATGTAAGATTTTGCACCATAAGGACCCTCCCATTTCGTAAGTAATTTAACGTCTTTATATTTTCTAACATTTTCCATTGTTTTTCCGAATACAGCATTATTTAATAATTTATAAAGACTTTTCTCAAATTCTGTTTTTGAGGCAGTTCTCAATTTCGTATTGCAATCAATATATGGTTTCATCCACTTGGATTGTTTAAATTTTAATATTCTATGTATTTTCGTCAATACCAGACCTAAACTTAAACACTGTTGTAAGTTTCTATAATGTGTAACATAATTGGTTTTATTATGTAAGGTTAGCATTAATTTTGATTGTTTTGAGTGGGGTGGAATTAAATGATCTGGACACAAAGGTAAATCTTTATGCAATTCAAAAAGTTTCTCTGGATATTCCAAATCCACCTCATAAATGTAACCGTACTCATCATCATCTTTTAGATTATCCAAATCAATGGAACATAAATCGTCAACCCATTGAAAGTCCCCGTATGGTAAACTGTTGCTCATAGCTGCCCCATACATATTATTTATATCGAAATACATTAAATATGATTTCTTTTCATTGCAGTTGTATTGAGGCATGTACTCATTGTTTGCTTTGCCATATCTGTTAGAACACTGTGCTACTCCTCCTCTTAAACCTTTCTCTATGAAAAGAATTTGGTCTACATCATCTAGCAGATCGAGCTGAACTTTTCTCATTTTCAGCATTGCATCGAATGCAAGACCGGGCGCAGTGAAATAATGCAAAGGATCTAAATTGTAAATATTTAAGATATGCTTTCTGAAATTCTCCATTATATCTGCTAGCAGTAAGACATCTGTTTTTACAAATAAATCTGAATATTCTCCAAGCGTTTTAATTTTAAATGTATTCCACACATTTACAACATGTTTATAATCATCATCAGTAATATGTTGATTATTCAAGATATTAAAAAATTTAGTTTGTTCTGGAGGTTGTGTTTCTTCTAATACTTTGAATGAATCTACGTAATCATATGGAAAAATACCCTTTCTCGATAATAAGTCAAATTTACATTTTTCAGGAAAATAATTATATAGTATTTTCTTTTCAGTGTTCAGTAAATTCGCAGACAATGTATATGTATAATACTACTGCTTAAAAAATTGAATGAATCTAAAAACCTAAATTGAACGTTATTTTCCTGTACATATTTAGTAAAAGAAATGTATTTCTCTTTATTTATAGGTAATAAACTAATTGTTCCTTCAAACTGCGTTGCTAGTTGTTTAATAAGCAAATGTGAATCGTATCCGCTTAAGTTATGAAAGACAACTGGTATGACATGTTTTATTTTATATTGTAAATTACATGTCTGGTGGGCGGGGCCACGATAAGAACCAGTGAGGTGATTGTGATCTTTAACTTTAATATCATCAGAATTAAACAATTCCTCGCATATATGACCTGGCAAAATTGAAATGCTGATCATGAGTTAACGCGTCCATTGGAACTTCTACTGTAAACACCGGTTCTATTTCTTCGGCTAATTGTTTTAGTTGGTCAATAAACCATTCTACACAATATTCTCCACGAAATTGTTTGAAAGTTGATAAACTATCATCATAAGAACATTTTAAATAATATGCTGCACTCATTGGAATGTGTTTTTGATAGCTAACCGTATCCAAACTGTTTTCATCGTTGATTTTCCTTAGTATACATTCAAAATCAGCATACACTACAAATGGAACTGTTTCTTTGTGGTTATAATGTTCAAATTTGATGATTTTTTTCTTAGGCAGTTCCATTTTACACTTATTCTGACTTTTGCAGTAAAAGGAATGAGCATTTAATTTAATTTTAGATTGGAATCTATTCAAACATATGTGACAATAATATAGCTTACCATTACGTTTAATAATTTGTTTATGTAGTAATTTAGATAAATTTTTTATCCATGTAAAATGATATAAATTATTTTTAGATTTTATCATTAACAAATGAATTTCCTTACAATTCTTTGTTGTATTTTTGCTTAAGTATGTAACTTGAATTTCTGTATTTACTAGCACATATAGATTAATTTTGAGATTATTTATTATTTCAAATTTTCTAATGTCTTTTAACTTCATTGGATAATCAAATTCGTCATATTTAAGAACAGTGCTAAAATGTGGGTATGATGAAACTCTATTTGTATTTAAATTAACTGGATACAATGCTGCCATTATACTCCACAAAAAACAGAATTTGTCGTTATTTTTAACGTTAATTACAGCCTTTTTATTTTGTATAAAAATGGGTAAGGGAATACAAGTACCTATAGTTATTGGTTTATAATTATTAATATTAACCTGTAGTGATAAAATTTCAATTAAAGTCCACCCTGAATCCCGTTCCTGAAAATCTTCTAATTTTGTTATTAATTTATCCAACACATTTTCATAATAAAATTGTTTTAAATTTGTTTGTCTATCTATTACATTATTTCTGGTATTAAACGATTTTAATTCAATGACACCTGATTGTGGTAACATAAACTTAGCATTTAATATTACATTTACTTTTAAAATAGAAATTTTTAACGAGTTTTTTATTTTAATAGAGAAACTTCTGAATGATTTCTTTAGAAACTGCAACGGATCCACAATGCCTTTATTTATTACTAAGCCAGTTTTTATTCGTCCATTGAACGCTGACTCTAAATCTTTCCAAATTATTGCTGTTTTAATATTTTTAATTCCCACTTTGTTTAATTTAATTCGTTTTAACTTTTCTTTGAGACATTGGAGCTGCATCAGTTTCGAACCCAATTGAAATTCGTTTGCATATTTCTTTCTTATAGCCTTGCACACTATTCGAATAATTTTATTTACATTACTAATTGTCTTTTTCACATCTTCTTTAGATTTTAATACATTTATGGTTTTTTCAATGTTCACTAACACATCATTACACAAATCATTTACGCTACTCATGACTGAAGGTGTTTGCTGTAAGGTAACTGCGAAACTGACTGCTTATTTTATTTACATTACTATATATATGCAGTTTAGCGGATATTAACCTGAAAAACCGCGCGCTCGTAAAGCGTATGGAATTAAACCAGTTTTACTTGAAAAGGAAATATGATGCTTGTTAAATGGCTTGGTTTCGATGCTTCACACAACAGTTGGATTAATAAGTCTGATGTTCGATAAATAAAAACCATAATCGCATTATTGTGATTTGGAGTTGCAGATGCAGCGACCTTCAAAACAGCGCGCTCGTAAAGCGTATGGAATTAACCCACTTTTACTTGAAGTTACCTTTAAAACAACTTTCCCCGAATAAATATCGGCGGCGCGCTCGTTATGCCTATGGATCAATTTAATTGGAGTCGGACTTGGGGGCTTGGGGCGTTTTGCATTAATTAGTCGATACATAATAATAATAACACACACAATAAGTTAAATATTATTATTTATTATCATCTTCAAATGGTTAAATATAAATACATCTAAAACTTGTGCACATTGTCGAATTTTACGTTTAAATCTATCCCTATCTGCTGCATTTATATTATAATCATTAAAAACATCGCTAGGATAATAATATATTGTTACAATATTATCAAATTTTACAATTTTCATTATTTATAAATATAATAATAATATTTAAGCAGCTTTGATGAACATAATCGACCCGGAAACGTCTTCTTTCCTGCAGATTGAAATGCCGCCGCCTGACACAACGGCCGAGTTGAATTCTGCCACGTCGATTTCTGAAAATCTTTTCGGTAGGATGAGGTCTCCATCGTCTAGGATGCACACTACTGCTTCTCCATATCGAGTGTTGATCTTTCGTACTCCACGAATCGGGTAACTTCTACCCAGTGTTAGGTTAGCTAACTTCACAAATGGTTTCAATTCACCAACGTTGTTAAGCTTGTTTAGGAAACTCATCTTGTAAGTACGAATCTCGAAGAGAACTGACTTACTATAGGATGATGTCCTCTTTTATATGCATCTGAAACTACTTTTTTTTCCACTTGATCCACATTCTCACGTGCACTACACAGCTTTTTTCCCAACAAGACCTTGCTTGTCTGGGAGAGAAATTTAATTGAAGCAAATATAGGCGGGTCTGGCGGTGGCATTAATCTCTGTCTTTGTGTGCGACACTTGCAAGCAATTACATTTTTTTTTGTGAACAAGTTGATGCAATTACATATGCAAAAACATGATGGAGGGCATTACTCTTGGCTGCACCTTCACATTCTTTGCGAGTTGATGTGTGTCTCTAAAGGACATAACTCTCGTCTGGTTTTTTTTTGTGCAGCGCCCCCTTGCGGCGGAAAAATATACCAAGGTTTGGAAAGTTGAAGTGATCTAGAACTCTCCTTCTCTACCTACTTCAGTCCTCTCGTACATCATCATCGCCCAATTTCACTTTGTACGTAGTGTGACGGAGCCTGAGCGTCGAGTGTGTACGGCGCAACGCCCTTGCGCCGTACCACCACTGCTTGGCTACGTCATGCCCTATCTGCTTCAGCCTCCTTCCCAAACATACCCCACTACCTTCATCCCGCTCCCCGCCACGATGATGGGCTTTAAAAGCCGTCACCCGCGGCTTAACCGGCGCACTTCAGTTCGAAAGCTCGTACGCGACAGTCAGTTTTCAGTTTTCCGTGCTAATTCATCTCGCGATACGATGGCGGACAAGTCCGCCGTCCTCTCAAGTGATAACCCACCCACCAAGCGCCAGCGCAACTTGGCCTGGGCCGAGGAGACCTTGGACCCCTTGGAGCCGGCCCCATCTCAGGCTAGCACCCCGCTAGACATGCCATCCCTTGTCACCAGGTCCAGGATACCTCGACCACGAAGGAAACCCTCCGACTCTGGATCGTCGGAGTCGTCGTCAGCCTCCTCTCCAGCCTCCACCAGGTCCGCCCCGCCGTCTTCGGGGCATCTTCAGCTTCGGACTCCGACAGCTCCCCCGAATCGCCAATCGCCCAATCTTCAGGAAGCTACAGCCAGGCGCTCCGGAGGCCGGCTTCTCCGAAAGTCAAGGTAAGTACAGACAGCGCTTCCCCTCCTCCCGCCCACCCCTCGAACCCCTCGACCAATTCTGGTGGCGCCGCCCCTCGCTACTTCTCCGCCATCGTCAAGAAGAGCAGGGAGGTCGCGAATATCACCCTTAAGGAGCTCCACAAGCTCACTCAGCAAATCAGCCTTCCTAGATTCTCGGTAGTGAACCGCGGATCGTCGTGGTCCTTTCGGTCAGATGGGCCTCTTGACAATATCAAACAACTCAGGGATCTCACGGGTCATCCCCTCGAAATTTCTCTGACCTGACCACCCCCCCGCGCCCCCTCCCAACGCCCCGCGGCCGCCAACTCGTTCTCCTTCGTCATACGCAACATCGACGACGACGTCGACGAGAACGACGTCGTCGCAGCCATCCACGCTGCGGGTCACGAGGTCGACCGCTGCTGGCAGATCCGGTCCCGGAAATCTGGCCAGCTCACCAACCTGGTAAGAGCGGTCACCAGGTCGATGGATTCTTACGCGTACTTCATAAAATCCGGGCTTCGCCTCTTTAACCGTTCCCACCGCGTGGAAGCGTCGCACCCGCCAGCCCCTCGCCATTCCAATGCCCCCGGTATATTAAGTTCCACACCGCCACCGAACCGTGCTACGCGCTTCAATCTTGCGTAGTCTGCGTCGGCAACCACGCCACCGGGGCATGCACCCCTAACGCCGTTATCAGCATCCAGCAACAGCGTTTAGCATCCCCGGGAAAAGACTCTTTCAATTCCGCACTATGTCGTTCGGACTACACTCTGCCCCAGCCACGTTCCAGAGACTACTGGACACAATAACCGGTGCAGACTTGGAACCACGAACGTTCGCCTATCTAGGTGACGTAATTGTATTTGGGAAAACACTCACCGAACATATGGAGAATTACGAACCATTTTCCGGCGACTACGTCAAGTAAACCTGAAGCTAAACCTGGACAAATGCAAATTCGGCTGCAAAAGCTTCAAATACCTGGAGCTCATACTCTCTGAAGATGGCATAGCAACGGTCCCCGAGAAGACCATCGCCCTCCAACAGTTCCTACCGCCGACATCCGTAAGGGAACTACGCCGTTTCCTGGAAGTCGGTTCGTGGTACAGCCGATTCGTGCCAAACTTCGCAGAGATCGCCAACCCACTGCACCAACTGCTAAAGACAAATTTAAATGAACACAAAAACATGAAGACAGTTTTAACAATCTAAAGAACTGCCTAACCTCCAGTCCGATTTTATCGTGTCCCGATTTCAACCGGACCTTCACCCTGCAGACCGACGCGTCAAACCAGGGACTGGGAGCAGCACTGGTCCAATACGACACCTCTGGAGACCACGTTATTGCCTATGCAAGCCGCTCACTATCCGCCGCAGAGAGTAATTACTCCACCACCAAAAAGGAATGCCTGGCAATCGTCTGGGGGATCCAGAAGATGCGTCAGTACCTAGAGGGATACACATTTAGAGTTGCTACCGACCACCAGTCACTAACATGGTTGAACAACCTACAGAGTCCAACCGGAAGAATCGCGAGATGGGCGATGTTCCTCCAGCAATTCGACTTCGAAATCACTTACCGCCGCGGTCAACTGAACCGAATTGCAGACGCACTGTCCAGTCAACCGTCCGCCGAGGAAACCGCACCAGATGATAACCAAGATGCAGACCAGTGGCCGAATATCACCAACTTGGAGAAGCAGACCTGCCCCTGGTACTCAACCCCGATGAAGAAAGTACAGGAGAATGCACAACAATTTTCCGAGTATAGAATTGAAGATGGAACTCTGTACCGGCATTTTTGGGACCCCATGGAGTGGAAAGAAGACCTGACAGCACACCCGTGGAAACGCTGCATACCGAAGTCCCTCCGACCGAGCATACTGCAGCAGTTTTACACCTTTCCTCAACTTTGGGAGAGAACCAGAGCTGCCGCACTGCTTACAACTAGACCCACCTAATCAGGATATAGACAACACACAAGACCGACTTAGCAAACTTAAAACTTTAGAAGACACGTACCAGTTAGTCAAGCTCAACCTGGCGAAAGCGTTTACCTCCCAGAGCAAACACTATTACCTGAGGCGACAAGAATGGAGATGTCGGACTAGAGACCGGGTGTGAAAACGACAGCATGTTCTTTCTTCCGCTGGGGATGGAATAGCGGCTAAGCTGGCCGAAAAATACTGTTCACTGTTCACTCGCCGGTAATATACACCCTGAAGGACAAGAACAAGAAGGTCCACCGGGTGCATATTAAAGACTTAAAACCAGCACATGAATAAAAAAACGAAAAAAGGGGACATATATACTGGCAGGTGGTTAAAAATGGTTTCTCGACGTAACCGCATTTTGTTGCAAACACTAGATCATGTACTCTCCGCAGATCGTACCCGAGATTCTTTCTCCACTACCGGACACTCCGCCAAAACTAAACCACACGTTGCATTCACCTCTGATCGTACCTAAGATACTCTCGCCATTACCGGATACCCCGAAAAAACCCAACCATCAGGAATACTCACCCCAGGGCAAGCCAAATCACCCGACTACCAGGAGATGTCGCGTTAGCCTGGGAAAGGGGAACATGCCCGTCGGATCACCATCCCTGTCGACCGCAACCCAGCATCCGACATTACACCGCTATAGAGTCTTACCGCCGCCGGACAGAGTTACCGTAGTTCTTTTTTTTTCTTCCGCATATATGTTAATTAATATAAATAATATTATTTTTTTTTTTAAATCGTTAGGTACAGCACTAGTTTTTCTTTTTTTTCCTTGATAATTATTTTATATGTTTGTATCGGCTCCTTCGAACCCCGAAATCCGCGCCCTTTCCCTATCCACGTATTACTCTAGGAAGTCGGGGTGGTGTGACGAGAGCGCTGGTCGTGCCGGCAGCGCACCGTGCGCTACGTAGATGCTGCGCGACCAGCGATGCGCACTCGTGCACAACAGCTGGACAAAGACAATGTAGGAAACAATAACAGGTTAAAAATTGCTTTGGAGTTGCAGAATCTGAGGAATTTTTAAAATTGAAAGTAAATAAGACAAGTTTCAATTTCATAATGTCACAACTCAAACTCCAAACCCAAAAAGAAAAGGGCAGAAGATTCACTGTGGATGACAAGATATTTGCACTGTCATTGATGAAGCATGGCGCAAAGGGCTACCGGATACTTAGAAAAACTTTTGCTCTGCCTTCACGGAAGACTTTAAATTGTTGCTCTCGAAAGTACCATTGCAAGAAGGCTTTAACGATGCAGTTTTTAAGACATTGAAGAAGACTGTGGAAAAAATGGAGGAACAGGACAAACACTGCATACTCATGTTTGATGAAATGACAGTGGATCCATCACTCTCTTACAATAAAAAGAAGGATAAGATTCAGGGGTTTGAAGAAGTAGATGGGCATTGCAAGCCAGTATTTGCAGACCATGCCACTGTGTTTATGCTAAAAGGAGTGCAGAGACGTTGGAAGCAACCAATATGCTTACAGAGAGTGGCATGGACTCGATACAGTTGGCAGTAGCAATTAAAAAATAATATTAAAACTACAAGAATGCGGCCTATATGTGTGTGTGACTGTATGTGATCAGCATGCAACCAACAGAGCTGGCATAAAGAGTCCTAGATGAAACAAATATTATATGCCTTAAGAAAAAGAAATAAAATAAATATTTTGGCTTCACTGTGCAAGGGAAGGAAATAGTCCCTATTTACGATGCTCCACATTTATTGAAGGGGATAAGAAATAATCGAATGCAAAACAGTGTATTATTTAAAGATGAGAATGACTGATGCTCAAAGACAAGTGCAAGAAAATGAAAGTCAGTTTTGCTGCACAGGTCTGTTCAACATCAGTGTCTTCATGTATGGAGTCATTAGTAAGATTAGGTAAATATTAACTGAATGTAATTTTTTATTAGACTATCATCTAATGAATTTACAATCATAAACTGTTTTCATAAGTATAGCATTATATATTTATTGTTTGTTTCAGAGTCGCCACATGTATTTCCCGAAATGTATGATACGGCCGTATTTTTAAAGTTTATGGACAAGCTCTTTGACAGTGTCAATGGTTCGTCACTTGGTCCGCTTGTGGATAAGGCCTTGAGGGGTGTGCTTAAGGATGGATCACCCCATCATACATTTTGGAATCAAGCAGTAAATCTTTTACGAACAATAAAATTTGTTTCGAACACCCGGGAATTTGTACCTCCTTCGGTTACAAATTGGATTCACACCATCCGTGGTTTCCAGTACATTTATAAAAAACTTCAACGGGTCGGAATTAAAAAGCTATGTCTACGTGATTTTAACCAAGACCCGTTAGAGAATTTATTTGGATGTATTAGAAGCCACGGTGTGAGAAACGTGAATCCCACATGTAAAGCATTTACAGCTTCCTTCAAAAGTATTTTAGTGAACAATTTCATGTCAGCACACTCTCCAGGGGCGAATTGTGAAGCGGATTCAACTGACGGAGCATTGAATACTCTCAGAGAGTTTAGTAACTGAGGAAAATGATACGGATGTTGAAGCACTTCCCCAAATAGAAGAACAGAGGATGACTTCACATTTGATGAAAGTGATTGGATTGCTGACAATGTCCACTCATATTTAGCAGGATATATTGCAAAGAGAATCTTTAAAAAGATTGGTGCATGTCAGCAATGCAAGTTAAATTTAATAGGTAATTATTCAACTCCCCTTATTAGCGCACGAGCGTATAGTCCCAAAGCGCTCACAAGACCAACCACTAAATTTTCAACCATATTTGGCAAAAGTTGTCAAGTTATGAAGTTTTTTTTACCAGTTTTTGCAACTGAACGTCACATAACTCAAAAGTTGATTGCAAAATTAAATAAATATGTATTGAATGAGGAATTATGTTGTGATCAACACAACATTAACAGTATTTTTGCGGAAATGTTCACGCAGTATTATATATATATATACGTGGACCAAGAACGTTAATAAAATTTTGAAAGGAGTAGACAGCCGTTACTGTAACGATACCATTAAGGCAAAAGCTTTTGCCAAAGCTCAAAAACAAAAGAAAAAGAAAAATAGAATCAATGCCATGAAGAATTTAAGGTAATTTAGTTGTACTGTTAAATGTTATATTACTATATATGTTATATTATTGTTTTATTTTTATAAAATTATTTGTTGGTATTGTTATATATTTTATGTTATTATTTTATTTTTATTAAATTATTTGTTGTTATTGCTTTATATTAATATAAGTAAGACATTATTTTAATATACATACATTGTTATTACAGTATTTTTTTAAAGAAAAATAGAATAAATGCCATGAAGTATATAACATACCCAGATCGGGGAGCGAAAGTTCAAGCCCCGTTGTGGGCGAAATTTTGCGAATCACCTTTCACAGTTTTTCAGAGGTTTTCTGTGAAGTTACGGTATAAAATACCGCATGATTACAATCCGCTGAGCTTCTATAAAGATAATTTTATACACATAATTATGTTGTATTGTTATATTTTTTTATTTTTGTAACTTTGTTTGATATTGTTCTTTTTTTGTAAAATTATTTTTGTTATTGCTTTATAATTACTATAAGTACATAATGCAAATTACCATATGCAGCAAGATTCAATACATTTTTTCTTTCTCTAAATTATATATATATATATATATATATATATATATATATATATATATATATATATATATATATATATATATATATATATATATATATATATATATCTAACATTGTCTATGAGCATAGGCATATTGAGTTGAACTGTCGTGACGGACAGACGTGTTTTCTCCTGAGCCCAGCTGACCAGCCAAGCCACCGGAGGATGCTGACAACCCCATCAGGTAAAGTAAGTGGAATATTTTATTAAGTGCGTGCTTACCAAACCTCCACCATGGATATCGAGATTCCACTCGACAGCTCCAGGGTGGAGATGGTCTCTACAATCAAAGTTCTGCTTGCAACAGTAAAATCTCTCCAAGTAATAGTGGTAGCAAATAACTTGCCCATGCCCCAGAATGCCCCCTTGCCCCTCAATCCCCCCCGCGCAATTTAACCAAGGCCCTGATTCACCTGAAGACGGGTCATTCATCAGCACATTAGTAGGCCTTCCGCCGAAACAGGTGCGACCAAACCCATCGTCGACCGCTGCCGAGAAGCTAATGCTGGTCGGAAAGTGCTCAATTACCAATAGGCCGTCTTCTGGGAAGCAAGGCAAGAAGGAGGAATTCCCCCCGTTGCCGTCAATTGTGCCCCATATTGATGAAGTGCTCACCTCGTACCCACCCCCTCCTAAGCATGTAAATGCGATGGAAGACCCCACCCCGAAGCCCCTATCGATGAGCCCATGCTCACGGACCATCCGGATGTCAAACGGAAGGCATCCGACGACTCCGCCGCCTCAGAAGAAACATCGTCTTCCGATGAGGCTGGTGAATTTCTCGTGAAGGTTTCACGCAAAAATGCCAAGAGAGCAGAGGCAAACTCTCCAGCCGATGCTCTTCCCCCAATCCCTCAAAATACTTCCATGGCCCCTCCTGCCAAGGAAAAAGCACCTCCCACAGTAATCCTCCACTCGAAGGAGAACTACGGTGCGATCGTCCGCGAAAATCGCGCCCGCAAGATTTCCATTAAGAAAGCAGTAAACATGATTTTATGAATGATTCTGAATTTCGTGATGGTGTAGGTGGTATTGGTGAATGTTTGTTAAAGCAGTATGAAAATATTATGATTACTAGAGTTGATGTTATATGCTATAATTTTGTATGTGATGCGTTTGAATATATGTGGCATACTTCTCCAAAGGTTATTATAGAAAATGTACGTGTTAATCCACAGCATGTGTATAAGATTGGTAAAAAAGATAATGATGGTACTTTGTTGGAAGTACCTGATTTGGTTATTGAAGACCGTCCTCAGTCTTATGAACGTGTTAAGTTGCGTTATTTTTGGAAGTGGTCTAAAAATTCCGAGGTGTTTCCTGCTAAGGTTCAAAATTCGGTTGCGTATTTTAAACGTGGTTTGATTATTAAACGTACTGTATTGGCTAGGTCTAAGAATGTTGTTCCATTTACTTTGGATGTTTTGGGTAAATCTCCATATGCTATGATTTCTGCTTGTGGTGGTGATGTAAGAGAAGCTGAAAAAGATTTGTATATATTCCCGGGTGAAGTAGAGCATTTAGCTGAAGCTGTTACTAATAAGATGTATGCACGTACTGTTAGTTTTGATTATCGTATGAAGATGACTTATGGTTGTAGTGGCCGAAAAGTAGGTCATCATTATTAAATAAATGCTTTCTTTGTAGTTATGGCTTTATTTCGTCGTACCCAACCTTAGATCTTATAGAGATGTTAACTACATCGGAGTGGCCTGAGGGTTTAAGATATATATTTTGGTGTTCTAATTTGGGATATCGCCATCGTGTCCATATTACTTCATTTTTTTATTTAAATGGTGTACCTGTAAGTAGTGTTATTTCTGCTTTGCAGTTTGCTAATCGTGCTGCTAATGCTACGCAGACATTGAAAATTCGTCAGTTGTATATCTATTGGACTGGAGATGGCGCTGATCAACATATAAGGAGATCCCGTTATTTTGCGTATGATATTATACGTCGAGAAGTTGCCATCTCGGTGGACCGGATGGGCCAAAAAGCGAGGCAAAAGTTCCCCATGATGATGGTGGTGCTGCCATGGACCCCATCGGGGAGAGACATCTTTAAACTGGAGAACATACGGGGTTTCCATCGTGTCACGGTGGAACACAAACGCAAGTCCCTCCAATAGTATAGGGGGAAACTGTGGTCAGACTGTCAATGACCTTGTCTAGACCAGAGCGAGAGAGAGTGAAAGGGAGATCTTCGGTGACGTCACCGAAATATTAAAAAGCCATGTTCCGAGCGAGCCTCGAACCGGCAATCTTTGGTTTTGTAAGCAGGCGCCTTAACCATGTTGGCCACGAAGTCCCTTGTGTGGTATGATGTTGAAAGTCGTATACTATACTACATTCGGTGTGTGTGTGTGTGTTAATTATTATTATTAATAATGTAAAAATAGGTGTTCCGAGCGAGCCGCGAACCGGCAACCTTTGGTTTTATAAGCAGGCGCCTTAACCGTATCGGCTACGAAGCCTCTTACGTGGCGCGGTGTTGAAAGTCGTATACTACATTCGGTCTTGTGTGTGTGTGTGTGTTATTTATTATTAATAATGTAAAAAGCGGTTTCGGTGTGTGTGTGTGTGTGTGTGTGTGTTTATTAAAAATAGAAATAAAATTAAAAAGGAATATTCTTTACCTGTGCACAAAATTAATATTTTTTTAAATTCCATTGGGCGACTTAAAATAAAAACTTGTCACACATTAAGCTGACAAGAAGAATTTTATATACGTGCATAAAATCAGGTGTCATTATGTATCGTATTACCAGCACTGCGGAAATTTGTATGTTAACATTTATATTTTATCAGTATACTGTATTACGTCTTATCATATACACGTGTAAAACAATCAAATTTTATAAATATGGAGTTTTTATTAATATTGGTTGCTGCTTTTTCTGCTGGGCGTGTGTGTGCGAGTGAGATGAGCGTACCATACGAATGTATAAAAACATTAAATCAATTGGATCGTTGCATGACGGAGAAACGGTTTATCCACGACGATCGTGACCGCCTCGTAAGGTGGGGTGGGGTTGTAAATATAACCCTTACCGAATGCGCCACTTTACGGGGAAAGGAGATCGAAAAAAGGCAACTGCAGATCAAATTGGTATCGGAAGTGGCTGAAAACAGGAACCTTAAGGTAATAAAATAATAATACATTTTAATGTTTAATTCTGCTTTTATTAATATTATTATTATTATTTAGATAGAGATGGCTGAACGAGAGGATATTTCCCCCGACACCATCCACCTTAAAAACAGGGACATTGAGATCCTACAAAAGGAATTGGAGCTGTCGAAAATCCGTTATCACAACTGTAGTAATTATAAAACAAATATTACCAACAATAATTTTCTTTTGGAATCTGCAAATGAGCAGTTAGAACGGGAGAATTTTCTATTACTAGAATCGATAACAAAGTACAAACGGATTATATTACGTCTTCGTAAAAAAATTATAAAAATTATTAAAAATAAAAATAAATTGAAAGTAAAAAAGAATAAAAATAAAAATGGTAATAATTGACTTATATTTACTACAGTTATTTCTATATAAAATACATTATTTATTTAATTTTTTAAATATTGTTTTTAACATTTAAATACATTTATAGTTATTACATTATAACATATAACATTATTTCATAATTCATAATTTAAAGGGGAAACCCTATCTTGCTTTAATAAAATACCCTCTCGATAGATGTGTAGCCGGCAACAGTAAATTAGTTGTGTTTATTGCTTCTTACGGTAGTAAATATATGTAAATAAAATGTAAGGAACATTTTTTTTTATATGTAGTGTAATAATAATAATTCACCATAACACTTTATGTGTGGTCAATGGCATTCTAGTCAGCAATTTTCGTTTCCCACAGTCCAAAGCATCCGGTCGGGAATACATCTACCGCAGCGTTTGCATTAGAAATACATATTTCACCATGAATAATTAAATTAATTACTATCGTTTCCGCTGACAATTATCTTAACAAATCCATTTTTTTTTTTAAATTTTTAATTAGTAAATAATTTATTCAAATGATTATTGAAATGTCGGCTTAATTATGTCTTCGTATTTCAATCTCCTTATTTTCATCGGTATGGGTGAATCGTTTTTGAATTCGTTACTTTGTGACGAACAACGGTAGTCTTCATAATTAGTTATTTCAAACAAAGGATGCAGGAGACAGTTGTCACACCAATTTATATGTTTTAAAATTACACGATTGAAAAAGTGCTGTTCCTCTACCACTGTATGATTGTGTGATACCTTTAGATATGACACATTGTTTTCAATCCATTGTTGTCGTCTTTCTGATGATCTATTTTGTTCATAGTAACAATCCGTACACAAACGATACGTCTTCTCGCCGTCTATCTCTATGACGAATTCAAATTGAATACAATTAATATTGTATATAAAATCCGGTAATACTTGAGGATCGTGTTGCCACAAAGCCCAAAAGTCATCCATGGTGATGCCGTCCCAGTCGATTTCACCGTAAGGATAATTTTCAGCAGATCTCAACGGATAAAAATTAATTAGAAAATTTAAGTTCTCACTCTTCCATATCTTCATTAAATGTATTAATATAATTGAAGGTAGAGGTAATTTTTGTAAATAATGTAATTTCACAACCTGTGTCACTACTACTTTAGCACTTAAGACAAACAACGATTTGATACACATTTTGGAACAAATCGAATGAATAAAAATAAATTTCAATATGCATACATATATATATATATCGTGAGTTTTTTTTTTTTAAAGAAATCGCCAATTATAAATTTGCACCGGTCCATGGTCATTTAACATCCGTTTGCACATGTATAAATAGCTGCATCTGTAGACACGATATTATCAGAAGTAGTTTTTCATTTGTTGAAGAAACAAGTCACCATGTTGAGTCAATTAAATAAAATTGGAGAAGAAACTGGGGTTGAAATCGTACCCCTTAAATCTTTGGAGGTGGGAAAAAAATATAAAATCTTACTTATAAGAAAGATTAATACACGCTTTGGACAATCCGTGCAAGCAAGACTGCAGACGGACAGTAACATCGTCTCAGTCTACCTACCGCAACGATTTGGAACGCTATCTGATGATTATTTGACTGAAATTAATAACAGTTCAGTTGCACTAGTTGTTGACAAGATTGTCAACAACACGGTAGCATTGTCATTTCACAATATTTAATATGGAACAACAACAACAACAACAACAAACAACATCAACTTCCACACCTTCATCTCAGGATTTTCAATCAACATCAAAGTCCTCAACATCATCGTTATCATCATCGTCATCAACTCAGGATTTTCATATAATACGTATTAGACAGCGGTATGGACGACGGTTTCGTTCGGGATGGAGCGAAGTTACTCTAAATCTTACACCTCCTGATAATTTAGTAAGTGCACACGACTGGCTCGAAAGAGCATTAAACAATATTTTAACATTTTTGTACAGTGAGTATAACATTCAAGAACATGACAGTGTAGCATTAGAGATTTCCTCAACAAACTCGTTGGACAGACCTTTTGGTATTTCATTTCGACGGGCCGAGAATTTAAACGCAAAAACTATATTTAATTCTTTTGAAAAAGTTATGCAAAGTAATTCCAATTTTGTAATCGGTCAGAAGGATAATCCGCTAGTTATGAAATTTTTATATACACATATGCCATTGGGTAGCGGAAGAAATCAAAAAATATTCAGCTTACCGTGGCATGAATTTTGTTCAAAGAAAAAGTCTATCGTTTCAATTAAAAATTCTGATTATTTATGTTTTCCACGTGCACTTGTAATAGGAATAGCTTTACACAACAACAACAACAACAAAAGTCAATACTTACGGTTAAGAAAAAATGAACATGAGCAGAAAATTGCTGCTGAACAGTTGTGTCGAATGGCAAATGTAGATTTAAGTAGAAATGGCACAGAAATATCTGATATTCAAAAATTTCAAGACTACTTACATGATTATTGTATAACCATTTATTCAGATATGAAAGGTAAAGATATTTTATTTGAAGGACATATAAAAGATAAATTTATTGATATTATTTATTCAGAAGAGTTACGACATTTTAATTTAATTACTAATTTAACGGTCACATTTGGATTCAGTTATTACTGCAGACAATGCCACATTCCATATAGTCAAAAAGATCGTCATGTTTGTTTTTCAGCTTGCAGTAAGTGTTATAAAACCCATAAAATAAGTAATGATCGTATAAAGTGTGATGTTTGTAATAGAATTTTTTACGGCGATGAGTGCTTACGAAACCACTCAACGCTACCGTATTTTACACATAACCGGACAATATGCGATAACATAAAATTTTGCAATGAATGTAAAAAAGTATATAAATTAAATTCAAATTATGTTTTTTACGAATGCAATAAAACTTATTGCAAAACGTGTAGACAAATTGAAGACAGAAATCACTTTTGTTATATGCAAAAAATAAAAAATAAAAGAGATAGTCAATCTAAAGAAATGTATGTATATTTTGATATAGAAAGCACCCAAGATACTATTTTGAGTTCCTCTTCTGGATCCGAAAAGCGTCGTGGTTTTTATGAACACCAACCCATACTAATTGTTGCACAACAGTCTTGTACATCGTGCGAGTCTGAACAAAACTTAAATATTTTTTGTGCATCATGTGGTATTAGACAACATATTTTTATGAATGAAAATCCTATACAAGATTTTTTGAATTATTTATTTTTACCAAAAACTGCATTTAAGAGCATAGTTGTTATAGCACACAATTTTAAATCATACGATGGACAATTTATTTTGAAACACATGCTGGAGATCATGAAATTAAAACCAGAAATTTTAATGAAAGGCCATAAAATTTATTTAATCAAATATAATAACGTTAAATTTATTGATTCTTTAAATTTCTTTCCAATGCCGTTATCACAACTACCAAAAACATTTAATTTTGAGAACACCAACTCTCTTGTCAAAGGATATTTTCCTCACTTTTTCACAACTAAAAATAATTTACAATATGTAGGACCTTTACCGGATAAAATTTTTTACGGTGTTGATCAATTTTCGCGAGGAAAAATTGAATCCTTTAGCACTTGGTATAACGACTTAATATCAAAAAATTATAAATTTGTTATGAAAGATGAAATTATAAAATATTGTGTAAATGATGTTAATATTTTAAGAATGGCCTGTATTGGATTTAAAAATAGTTTTTTTCAAGAGAATAGTGTAAATATTTTCAAAGACACCGTCACAATAGCCAGCGCATGCATGTATACCTTTCGTCAAAATTACTTAAAAGACAACACTATTGCAATTTTACCAAAGAACGGTTACAGATGTGTAGATAACTTCTCTTATAAATCGATTTTATGGCGTGGGAATCATTTACGCGAGGAATTGAAATCCAGTCCAGTTGGAATGGACGTGAAAAAATTGTGTATGGTATGAAAGTTGACGGTTATGCTAAAAACAATAATAATGAAGAGTTAGTATTTGAATTTTATGGGTGTTATTATCACGGCTGTCAAATATGCTTTAAAACCAACAGAAATACATCTGAAATATATGAGAGGGGTGAAACATTTGATATTAGATATGAAAACACAAAACTTAAGTCTGAATATTTAAAAAGTAAAGGTGTTAATTTAATAGAAAATGTAAATTTGACCGAATGGTAAAGAATAATGAGGAATTATCTATATTTCTCTCCGAGAACAATTTGCAGAATCAAGCACCACTAAATCCGCGCGATGCGTTTTATGGGGGCCGGGTAGGATGTGTAAAGTCATATTACAAGTGCAATGAAACTGACAAAATTTTCTATTACGATATTACATCTCTGTAACCTTATATAAATAAATATGGGAAATATCCAATAGGTCATCCAAAGATTCATATAGGAGCAGAATGCCCTGAAATAAGAGAGGGTCTCAACGGCTTCATTAAATGTACAATACTCGCTCCGCAAAATCTCTTCATACCTATACTACCGATTAAATTAGATGGAAAATTAATGTTTATTCTATGTTATACCTGTGCAAAATATGACATGAATGAGACCCCATGTGAGCACAAAGAAAACGAACGTGCTTTCACAGGAACCTGGGTAATTGACGAAGTGCTTGCAGGATATACAATTTTGGAAACTTTGGAAGTGTGGGAATATGAAGTAGAACAATACGATCCTTCTACTAAATCAGGTGGTTTATTTACGGAATATGTAAATAAATTTCTTAAAATAAAACAAGAATCGAGCGGATGGCCAGCTGATGTTCCTACCGATAAACGTAAAGAATATTTGGAATTATTTTATGAAAAAGAAGGAGTGCAGTTGAGTGAAGACAAGATTACACCAAACACTGGACTCAGAGCCCTTGCAAAACTGCAATTGAATTCTTTTTGGGGTAAATTTGGTATGCGTGAAAATCACGATATCTGTAAACTTATAGATTCATATAAAGAGCTAGTATTATATTTATCAGAACCCTGCCTAGAAGTGAAGTCTATGTTACATATATCTGATAATTTTGTATTTATATGTTACACTTTACATAATGATGCCGTAACACCAAGTGCCTGTGTAAATGTCCCAATAGCTGCATATACAACATGTCTAGCAAGACTTCATTTATATTCATTTATTAAACCTTTAAAAAACCGAATATTATACTATGATACCGACTCGATTATATTTACACATCAGCCTGGTGAATGGATGCCTGAATCTGGAACTTATTTGGGGATGATGACTGACGAGTTGTCAAGCTATGGAAAAGATGCATATATATGCAATTTTGTATGTACTGGACCAAAGTCATATGCATATCAGGTTCGACTAGCAAATGGAGATCTTGTAAACACAATTAAGGTGAAAGGGGTGAGTTAAAATATTTTTTTTTAATATTATTGATACTAAAATTATATCTTGTTTTAGATTACTCTCAACGAAGGAAATACGCACAAGGTAAACATCGACACTCTTCTGCATCTGGTTAGAACGTCTGAAGATAATCGGGTTGATGCATCCGCTAATAACGAGTGCATAAAAGTAGACATTTCCAATAGAATCGTTCGTCTCCCCGCATGGACTGTAGCGACACATGACAAAGAAACAAAATTGATAAAAACCGTATACCGAAAAAGAGCCAGAACTGATGGATATTCTTCCCATCCATTCGGGTACAAGATGAAAAAACAATCAATAAAAAGTGTTTTGTTGTTGTTGTTGTAAAATAAAATATCCTTACTTAGCTAAAATGTATTGTGTTTATTATTGTTATATTTGTATTTACATTATAAATGTGTTATAATATATCCTTTTTAACTGATATCCACGAATTCTGTGTATTGTCTAATCCCAGCCATTTCACGAGTGCATGGTCTCCTCTTCGACGAATAATTTTCTCTACTAAATATACATCCTTATGTTTTGCTTTCAACAATTCCTGTTCGTAGAAAACACCTTTAATATCGTCATGCTGCATATCCTGAAGTAGATAGGTAACGGGGTCCGATTGTCCCACAGATTTAATTTTAAATAGCTCTGAAGACCAACTGGGTTTGTAACCCTTTGTAAAAATTGATTTATACTTTGATATACGAACCACGTCCCCAACTTTAAATTTTGGTATACGCATACAGTTTACGTAATTATAAGCATGGTTAAAAACTTTGCGCGAATTTCTTTTCGTAACGGTATTTGGTGCCATCCCTGTCGTCGAGTAGATACGAGAATTATATTTTTCAACGACATCCTTCATTACGTCGATGCATTTGTGATTACCGTGCAGGCTAAACCGTTTGTATAAATCCGATTTCAGGGTACGAATCACTCGTTCAGCAATACTAGCCTTTAGGGAACTGTACGTTGAATACATGTGTATATTCCATTCTTTGATTGGACAATTCCACCGATGCCAAAAATTTGGGCACTCCTCATCAAATTGCCAACTCGATTTTGCCTGCGTTAACTGCGCCGACGAACACCCAACACCAGAGTGTACGACAACACGCGAAACTAACCCCGCAAAATGCGCCAATTGTGGTAATAACCACACAGCCAACTTCCACGGCTGCCCCAAATTCCCCAAGCCAAGCCACACCGGGCGTTCATATGCCCAAGCCGCTACCCAACTTGCGCCCATCGCGCCTTGGCCCTCCGTGCCCACCAACACCCAGTCTGCCCCTACGGCACCCGCCGACTCTAAGGCATCCACCGCTCCTGCGGCCCAAACCTCGTCAGCCCCTAAGGCACCCGCCACATCTACTGCTTCCATTGACCCACTCACGGAGAAAATAGATAAATTCAATGAGCTAATCTATCTCTAGATTAGCCAGGGGGTCTCTGCCGCCGCACAAGACTAACTTGATGATCAAGTTCATGACAATAATAACCGCCGGACCTTAAAATGCCTGCACACCAGAGCACACTGGCCTCACCATTCAAGTTAGCGTTCTGGAATGCAGACGGATTAAAGTCAGTACGGGAAGGACCCTGTCCCTGTGGGCTGAAAACAACGGGTTCTCGATTGCGAGCCCGGGCGAACCCACCTTCTACCATAAGGTAGGGCATAGGCCTGATATTCTAGACATTGCGCTGCTTCGCAACGTCAATGACCCTAGTAATCTGACGGTTCATAATGCCCTTAACTCGGACCATCTCCCCATTGCGTTCGACCTGCAGCGACATGCAAGCAGGGAACCCCTTAAAGTCAACCAAATGGTTGACTGGAAGGAGTTCCCGCAACATCTTTATCCGCTACTGCCCTCGTTAGGCCATATCTCACTCCCGTGCGAAATTGACCATGCAGTTGCCGAACTTACTGCCGCCTGGAGCAGGAGCAATTTGAGCAAGATGGTGGATGTTTGGTTGCATACACTAAGAAAGGCGCTGTTATCAGTTGCTAGTCGTCCCTAGGTGGCGCTGACGGTCGTGTACGTGTGGTTGCGAGAGGCGGCGGGAAAATTCAAATTTGATCACAGATGGAAAAAATCCAAGATGGCGGCGGCTGTCGATGCTTTACGTGGGCTGTCAAAAAATTCAAAATGGCCACTTCCGGTCGAAATATAAAATATCAGAAATCGAAAAATAGCACCTTCCAGTCTGACTTCCGGTCGGCCAACTGACGTTATGTTTGTACTCAAATGAAAGGTCTCGACGTCAGGAGCACTAATTTGAGGTTAGAATATGTCTAAGGCCCTTGTGGCACGAGTTGGCTTCTTGCTGGATAAATATGGGCTTGTGACGTATCAAATATCAAATATAAAAATTCTACATCAACATATCACAGAAATATAACAGTTCTCCATATTGTAAAAAGATGATAGTAAATTCGAATTAAAAAAAATAGCAGCACTAATGTTTATGTATCAGAAAAAAATCAATCTATGTCTTGGGGATATCCTTATGCCTCCAAGCCAGCGTATGGATCCCATCAGGTTTCAGATAACGTTTATCGTCATAAGGTGATAAAGACAATTTATTTTGTGTCTGTGTGAAAATTGTGTGTTTAATAGACCTTATTAAATTTTGATGAAAAAGTGATTGTTTGTGATCTGCTATATCAAGATCATTTACCACCACATTTTTCTCAATCCCCTTGGCTTTTTGCATATAATGACTCAACTTTATTAATATACATTTTTGCCCGCAACCCCAAAAATTCAGTCATTATACGACCACCGTTCTCATCTTTCATGAGTCCGACAACAGCTTTATTCTGCAAGGGGATGCCGTAAAGATTAGAAGGATCGAAATTTGAGGTGTAGAATTTATATAAATTTTGTTTCAGGTCCTCGTAAATGTCATCAGTCTCAAAAAGTAACGTCAATTATCTGTGTCCATTTAACACAATGTCAAATTTAGACAATTCCAAAACACTAAAACCAATATAGATAGGTTGTTGTACACAACCTTCAGCCGATCTAACTGAATGGCAAATACATTTTCATCAAAAATTGAAATACATATACTAAACAAACCGTAAGTATTTCCTGCGCGATAACATGTTTCGAGTGATAGCGGTTTTGTTTACAGGATGTGCTAGTGATAAACAAACAGAAACCGGATGCATTTCCGCTGATAAATTAGTACAGTCTATACATGTTTCATAAATATCGCACTGCTGATTGGCTGATGAATTTATTGCTAGAGTATAAATAGCTAGATTTTTATAATTTAGTACATTCCAGTTCGTGATCTCGGCCGCGTCAGACGTCTTTCCGATATTTTTCGCTCGCCAAGGCACATGCCATCCGGAGCATTAAAGCTCAATTTCGCATTTTTCATCTCTCGGTCGCATTGCCCGGCGCATTCACCTTGAGCAAAACCGAGTCGTTCCGGTAAAAGTGCGTGTTCGCAGGTTACCATGGGAGACGAAGTGGACCGCGGGCCGGCCAAATTCCGTTTCCGGAAGCCGAAGGAGGGCTCGCAGCCGCCCCCTCGCTACTGCGTGGAGGTCGCAGGAGCCCGCCACCCTCCCAAAGGCGGGCATCATCCCAGTCGGGGAGTGAGGGCTCCCAGGGAACCACAAATAAAAAAAAGGTACGTCGGCGCATTGTCAGTATCGTCTCGTCAGAGGACGGACCCCTGTTGCCACTCTCGCGGGTACCCATCTCTGCGGCCTCTCTGGCACCTTCTTCCTCCGCCTCTCAGGCGCCTACCGCCACCGCCCCTCAGGCACCCCTTTCTATCGCAGACCAATCACCTGCTTCAGTCGCCTTTCAGGCACCCCCTTCCATCGCCCCTCAGGCACCCTCTCTTGCCAACCCTCAGGCACCCATTTCTGCAGCCCCTCAGGCACCCACTTCTGCCACCCCTCAGGCACCCCCCTCCACCGCCCCTCAAGCCACGACATCGCATATTCCGGCCCTGCTTGACCTCTCGGTCCACCGCCCCGTCGACGACGGCTTCACCACCGTCACCCATAGGAGGTCTCGGCCCAACAGCCGCCCTTCCACCCCACCCCCATCACCCTTTGCCCAACCGCGCTCGGGCGGTGTAATTTACGCCACAATTTAATCTCCCGGTGGCAACCACCTACAAGTCATTCACGGAGCTAACCTCTCGCATCCCCGACTCCCACCCCCTAATAAATCAAACTCTCCGGGGCAGGAACATGCATCTGCGTTCACACTTCCCCATCAAGGGGCTCGACAAGCTTCAGGCCCTCATAGGTGAACCTCTAAGGATCACCGCCGAGGCCTTCCGCCGACCCCCCGCGTTCCTCAACATCACCCCCCCAAGGTACTCAACCTGTCCTTCATCATCAGGGGCATCCACTCGGATGTCTCGGCTGAAGAGGTCAAGGACTCGCTGGTCGCCGGTGGCTGGGCCGTTTCCAAGACCTGGAGAATAATCTCCCGGCGTACAGGGCGTCCCACCAATCTCTTCAGGGTTCTCACCGCCGACACGGCCTCATTTAACCACCCCCTGCGTTTCGGGGCCAATCTTTTCGGGCATGTCCATGCCTGCGAAAAGAGCAACCCCCCCTCCCCCAGCCCCCCATCAATGCCCCAAGTGCCAGGCAATCCACCCCCCGCATCACCCCTGCGCCGCCCGGGTTTCCTGCGGCCACTGTGCCGGTCCGCACTCGTCTGCATCGTGCAGCGCAAACTGCGAGGGTCCGCACGCGGCCTTCGACCTCGCCTGCCCCAGAAGACCAACGATCACCCCTGATGCAGACTCGTCTGCCATCATCAAGGCCGCCCCTCAACCCGAAATCCAATCTATTGAAAAAAAACCGTGGCCTTCCTCACCACGGTTCTCCCCTTCGAACGCTCCAGGTTTTCAGTGGTTGTTGAGACAACGGCCAAGTCCGTCTTCGGCCTCAACCTAAACTTGGCGTTCCAACATAACACGGTGATCCACTCTTTTGCGGACATCGTAAGACAGTCCCCTCCCTAAATTGCCAAACTTTCTACCCCACTTTCGCTCCCTACCAAGATGTCTGACACCAAAATTTGCTCAATCAACATCAGAGGTTTGCGTTCCAAAAAGCTAGCAGTTCGTGACTTTATAGTCCACGAGGATATCAAAGTGCTAGCCATCCAGGAAGCAAACCTCTCCCCATCCCACAAGTTTTCCATCAAGGACTATTTCATCCTACGTCGAGACAAGCCCTTGGCCAGGAATGGCGTGGCCCTCTTGGTCTACTCCTCTCTTCGGCCCTCTCCCCTCGCTCTCCCAGACTCTCTCGCCCATCAGCATGTCGTCGCCGCGACAATATCCCCCACGGAATCCGAGCCGCTGGTCATGGTCTCCGTTTATCAGCAATGCCACCTCTCTTTCCCGGCAGATCTCTTCTTTTTTCTTGCCTCGCTGCCTCGGGTCGTGATTCTCGGAGACCTCAATGCCCGCCATAAGTCTTTCGGAGACCACACAACATCCGCACGCGGCTGTTGCCTTCTGAATACCCTTCTAAACTCCGCTCTAGTTCGCGTCCCGTCCAACGATCTGACCTTCCTAAACAGTCGTGGCGGGTCGCAGATCGATCACATCCTTCATTCAGATGATATTTTGGATCTCTTCCCCGGTCCGGCGTCCGCCGGCCACGCGATAGGGAGCGACCATAGCCCTATAATTGCATCAATGAAGCTCAGGATCAACCCCGCCCCACAAATTGCGCGAACCATCATGAAACTCCACTCCACCAACTGGGACCTTTTCAAGTCCCAGGTGGATGCCGCGCTGGGTCCAGTCTGGTCGCCCGTCTCCCACGAGGAGATCATGTCGGCTGTCCTAGACCTCCAAAGGGCCATTCAGGCAGGGTGCGTCACCATCCCGACGGTCACGTTTTCCTCCAAACGGAGATTTCTATCCCCCCATATTCTAACGCTCATTACCACCAAGAAGCGACTCCTCTGCGAGTTTCACCGCTCCCATGACCCCTATATAAAGTCCGAATGGAACAGACTGAACGCCAGAGTCAAGCGTGACGTGAAGGCTTTCGCCGAATCAGAGTGGGCTCGGGTCACCAACAGCCTGGACCCAGCCGATGGTTATAAATTCTGGGCGAGGCTGAAAACCCTCACAGGGGAAGCCCGACGGCCAATTCCCACCCTTCGGGTCGCGGGGACTCCTCTCTACGCGGCCGAGGACAAAGCTGAGGCCTTCCGGTCCCATCTAATGGCAATCCACTCCCGGTCCGACCCTGCTTTCGACCAGGCTTTCCACGCCAAAATCGCCGATAAGATGTCCTCCCCTGACTTCCTCCCCATCTCGAGACCCAACATTCGTCACTGTGCGTTCTCCGAGGCTTTGCTGGACGAGACAATCGCCCAGCTCAAGAACACCGCCCCCCTTCAAGAAGGATGCCGGAAGTTTCACCGCCAGTTCCATCGCACCGCCTTGCCTAACCTTGCCTGCCGCCACGCCCCGGACAATCACGGGAGTCAAAGGGCCCAGAGCCCTAAACCTGCCCCCTTCAGCGTCCGCTAAAAATAAAGATCCCAGTCTATGCTTGCTGCTATCCCCCACCTCCCCCTCCCCCAAATTGGTCTGGATAATTTAGTAGTAGTCATCGTTTCACTGAATAACAACGCGGTAGACATTCGAATTGAAGAAAATCAGTGTGATTCTGGAAGAAGTTTACCAACAGCATTCTTAAACGACATGTTGCAAGACTTTGAAGAGGAGCTGAAAAGTGACCGTCGACTTATTAATGAAGTTAGTTATTCCATATCAAATTCTACATCCATTTCAACTGGTTTTAGGGCAATTAGAGGATACCACCAATATATGCGACTCTACAGCTCAAAAGAGAGCATCGCCTTTATTCCAGTCGAATGGCCAGAGTTGAAGAAGCAATTGCTTACAACAGAGGAAAAGTTTGTCACAATATCTTTACCAGTGGAGAAGACAAAATCGAGGAAAAGAAAATGTGAAAACTGCAGCTGTCATCTTCAAGATATAAGCAATTATCAAACAGAAACGAATGTGGAAGTACCAGCAGTGAAAGTGATTGATAATTGTACAATAAAATTTCAACGACCAACGTTTAAAAATAAGAACATCGTCGTAATAATCAAGCGGAGAGGAGTAACCCTAAAACTCGATGTCGAATCAGTTTTCGCGGATTATTATAACCAGTATGTGCTGCACTTTTTAAACATGCATGAAGATTGCGAGGTAATATCCACGATGCAAAGTTTGCTGGAAACCTCCACACGAGGATATACTTTTGAAAGTGTTGGATGTATGTA
This sequence comes from Lordithon lunulatus, assembly GCA_963942505.1. Classification (NCBI taxonomy): domain Eukaryota; kingdom Metazoa; phylum Arthropoda; class Insecta; order Coleoptera; family Staphylinidae; genus Lordithon; species Lordithon lunulatus. Next base: position 42,828,950 of record OZ012667.1, on the reverse strand, counting down.
TGAAGTTATAGCATACAATAGACTAAAATTCATACAAGACGTAGAAACCACACGACAGTGTCATCGTTAAGATCATAGTCAATATGAAATCAACAGCAGCAAAGACAGTACACCGCCAGCAACGAGAACGACTGGAGAGGCACATTATAAAAATTCGTCAGCTAAAATCAATAATTGAAAACTATCAAGATGTTGAAAAGTGTTACCAGCTTTTATCTAAACTTGACATCAGTGAATAAATGTTGTGCTTGCCATTGCCGAGGACAATATAAACTACATTTAATGAGCCACATACCAGCACTGGAATTACATTCTATGTGGGATTCTTTACCTGCATATTTGATAGATGATGACATCATAGTTTGTCTCCCATGCTTTGAACATTATAATTTACCAGGGGAGAGGGATCATATCGATGGACCCCCACCACCTCGCTACAGATGTTATAAATGCTTAAACATTGAGCAGAAACAATAGTAGTCGATATTTTATGTGCAAGTAACAAGTGGTGAAAAATAATAATAAAAATGTTGATGAACATTATTAATTTCGTTTTAATGGTTGGAGTATTTGATAAGACGTTCTATTCTCCTGTTCCGGATGCTGAGATTGAGGAATGTCATATTATCATGGATGATGGAAAAATTGATTCGTGGCCGATTGGATGGAAGAGAATGATTCTGCTACCTGGAACCCTACCACCAACATGTGTTACACAAATTGCTGATAATGACATCGAAGAGGGAGTTATCAATTATAAATTAATGTACGTATTTCCAAATCGATCATATTATAAAACCGAACAATGGCAGAGCTATATAACAAAATAACCAACCTCAAGAGAAAATGCCATCACACTCAACAATAATGCATTACGACCAGCAATATAAGTAGTGGAATACATTCCCAGTACAGAATTATTCAAAGTAGAAGTCTACTCTCCTAGCACAGAATTATTTGAAGAGGAAGAAGAAGCCAACTCCTTATCTACAACCTTTAGAGAATATGTGTCATCGTCAGCTCAATGCTCCCCAGCAAAGAATCCCCCCAATGATACCAAAGTAATTACAATTTTTGCCGTTAATTTATGTATAATTCTATCTATCTTTCATTTCATTCAATCTATTATGCTTTTGATTGATGTATGTACGGACTAATGTTATTTACTATTAATAAATAAATAAATTTAAAAAATGTATATATACTTGTATGGTTTTTCTCACCTTTTTCTTTCACAGGTTGAATAACAAACATATTTTTAAGGTAAGTAAAATATTTAGTTAATAATAAAATTAAAATATATTTTATTCAACATTTTTAAGTTCCTAAATACGATTTACAATTAGTACAATAATGATCAGTATTCTTGAGAGAGTGTAAACAATATGGAATGCATGGAGCGCATATAAAAATACAACATAAGAATGCAAATAAATGTGTCTTATAACTATATTTATATTTAATCGTTGTTATATCGATAACATTACAAGACTTGCAATAACCCAACTGGGAATGCGGTCCGAACATGTTTACACTGTTAGTAGCCACACTAAAATGATTTTAATTTATAAAGCATTCGATTTATGAATCCAGCTGTTTTGTGATTAATCGAGTCCAAGCCATTTAACGTACACTTTAGATCCCTTGTGACGCAGCACCTTTTCAACCAAGTAGACATCTTCATGTTTCGCTTTTTGCAGTTCATGCTCGTAGAACGCTCCTCGAATGGGACTACCTTGCATATCATTCAATAAATAAGTAACAGGATTGCTAATCTTAACCTTTTGAATTTGAAATAATTCGGTAGACCAGTTTGGTGATAAAGGTTATACTTTATCAAATAATGTTTTTTGTTTGCTTATACGCACTACATCTTCCACACGAAATTGTCTCCTAGCAGCAATCTTTATATGTGCATACACCGTGCTGAGGAGTTGTTTTTCTTTATTAACGTCCACATCTTTCGGTTTCATTCCCGTCGTACTATGTCTTGTAGAATTGTATTCCTTTGTTACATCATCCAAAATAGAGTACAATTATATTTACTATTCAAGCTTAATGCTCGATACAATTTATCTTTTAACGTTCTAATTACTCGCTCCGCCATACATGCTTTCATAATGGTATACGTAGAATAATAATGGTTAATATTATGCTTTTTCATTAACATATTAAATTGTTGATTGTAAAACTCTTTACCTTGATCTGTTTGCAAGTTTTGAGGAATACGTCCACCAGAAGTTTGAAAGATTTTCTTGAATGCTTCCGTTGAACTTGTCTTTTAACGGTATAGTCCATAGAAATTTCGAGAAACGGTCAATCACCACCAGTATGAATTTATAGCCTTTATTTTCATGAGCATACGGATCAAATTCAGCTAAATCCGCCTGACACAAATCATCCAATCCTCAAAATCTAGGTCTCTTGAAATTTTTACGCGCTGCTTTATGTAACTCATTCACTACGTCCTGCTTGATGGATCCCGATTTTAGGGGGCCCATGATGAATGTCTCCAACATTAATTACACCTCCAGGTGGTACTAAGTCTATAGGTTTAGGTGGTGATGGCACTATCGTCTCGCCTAATTTTTCCACTATTTTATTAATTTCCCAACATTAGTTTTAAATGCATTATACTTATTGTTTATGGAGAGTGAATGTTCAAACTGTTGTTCGAGTTCCTCCTTTAAACTCAAAAGTTTTGAATCAATTGTGCCGGGTATTACAGCGACAACGTTAACTATTTTCTTATGTAGATTATTTAAATTAAGTTTAAATTTATTTTCCGACGCTCTTAACTCCAGCATTTCTTTTGCGATCACATCATCGGCACTATGATAGTCCTTCTCAATAATATTCAGCAGGTTATTAAGAGTTTTCAAATAGTGATTAACATCTGCAATATTTGTATCAACAAAATCTTTAGTGGCAGCATCTGATTTGTCCAGCGGTTAATTTATATTGCAGATTATTTTATTGTCCACATTAAAATCTCCATCGCCTGTAAAAAGAAACCCAGACCCGGGAGGACCGCGAGTAATGCCCCTTTTACGATTTGAATGACGTCTGAACTTGTCAATACTCATTGTAATTATGATCACAAATTATCCTCTCACTCTATTATATTTGCTTCGCGTAATTCCTCTTCAATAGCCACGATTTCATTGTGATGTGATGCATTCCCCGCTTTCTTCGATGCATGTAAAAGACACAAACGCTCCACCAACTCCTCAAGATTATCCCAGTATCGATATTGTACTTTTACTATATTATTACTAATCGTATTAGGTATTTGTAAAGATGAATCAAATATACCTCTGCCAGATGTCAATGAGGAAGGTCCTGACCAAGAATGTGTGCGCACAATGGCTTTGTCAAACAGCGGTTTAATTATTTGTCTATATTTTCTTAAATAACAATTCATATAGGCCTGGTGTCCCAATGCGAAGCGCCATGGCCCATGGCATCCATGGTGCCGGCGCAGGTGGTGCTGGTGCAGAACACAGTCATAAGGTTACCCAAGTTTGTTTCCCGCAGATGCGCGCGCAACAAGGTGAGGCTGGCGCCGCTCAGACGCGTAGGAATATCATACGATGGTGTGGTACGCTGCGCAGGAGAATATGTATATATAAGAGAAACTAATACTACTTAGCGCAGTGCTGCCCGTAAAAACATCTGGAAAGTCAACTCCAGTCTGTACAGTATGAACTCCACCCGAAGACCCGACGGACGACTTAGCGTGCTCAGAAGAGGTAGCAGCAATAATCCAACAATCAGCAACGAAAAAAGCTCCAGGCCCTGACCGAATTAGAATTGAGACCATCAAGCATCTGCCGGACAACGCGGTCGCCTAGCTAACGGATATAATAAATAAAATTATGCTACTGCAACACTTTCCCAGCAACTGGAAGAACTCGGGCGTAATCGTTATAGCAAAGCAAAGCAAACCACTAAGCAATCCAACATCATACCAACCCATATCTGTTGTGTCCCACAACCGATCTACCTATAGATAGTATAATATAACAATATAATATAATCATACGGAAATTTACTGTAAGAAACAGATTAGGACTGTACCAATTAACGCCTTGTGCATTTAGGATAGGAATGTTATCACTTAAGCAATTATAAATATTAGTTTGTAATCTCAAACGGCGTGCGACCACATCTTACATTTTATGTATTAGGATAAGACAGTTATCGTTTTAAATAGATAATAATATCAGTAGACTAGACGCAGTAAAACAGCGTGCGTGGATTATCAGTGTAGGAAAGTTTTCGTCGAGCGCATCCCTGATAACAAAAAGCAGATAAAGGTTAGGGGGAGATTGTGTTAAGTCAGTGCGGAAGGTTAGTCTTTAGTGGAAGTCAGTCTTTAGTCAGTGTGGAAGAAGGGTGTTAAGAGAGTACTAGAGCGGAGTAGACGTACGACGAACTATTTTAAATTAAATCATACAATAAACAGTATCCAGAAAGTCATTTACAGTCGTTAAGTCGTTTGAATTTACCCACAAAGTCACGGTACAGGTGAAACAACTAATAGGCTGCGACCGTGCATACCCCCAAGGTTTGGTATCTGAAAGGAGCCACAACATATCTCTGCTACCGGCAATCAGTAAAATTGCGGAAAAAGTCATCCACGCGAGAATGAAAAGGTTCATTGAAGAGGAAAAACTGCTACCCGACACTCAACACGGGTTTCGCAGCGAGCATAACACAGTTCACCAACTTGCCAGAGTAACCACTGATATCACTGTTGGGTTCAACAACAACAAGAACACTGGAATCGTAGTACTCGATATTGAAAAAGCATTTGACAAGGTATGGCATGAGGGCCTACTATACAAATCTCTCACCGCTGGATTGCCGAGATGGCTTATACACCTTATAAAAAGCTACCTGGAGGGAAGAACTTTCCAAGTCAAAATAGACGAGACGAGATCCACAACCCGTTCCATCAAAGCCGGAGTGCCACAAGGGTCGGTTCTAGGTCCGACACTTTACAACATTTTCACCTACAACACACCGGCTTACGAGCACGTCAAGGTCGCTTTTTATGCTGACGATACAGCACTATTCACCACGCAATATTCGAAACAATCCATAGTCCCCAAACTACAGAAAAGCCTGAACAAATACTTAGAGTGGCTAGATCTATGGCGGATTAAAGTCAACGAAGAAAAAACACAAGCCTTAATGGCGCAGTCCTCTAGACGCAAAATACTGACACGACGAACACTAAAAATTGGACAAAACAGTGCAAAGTGGGCAAAGGAAATGAAATCCTTTATAGACAACTAACATTTAATAAACACTGCACCACCATCAGCAGAAGAGGAAATCAACTAATCGGATACCTATACCCACTTATCAGCAGGAAAAGCAAGCTGACCCTCAATAATAAGTTACTGTTATACAAAACGACAATCCGACCTGCATTAACATATGCCGGCACCATCTGGAGGCACACCCATGCCAAGAACTTGAAAAGCATACAAACCATCCAAAATAAATGCATAAGAATGGCCACAAACGCTCCGTGATTCGTCAGCAACCGAGAACTTCACCAAGACCTAAACATCCCAACCATCACCGAATTTGTCAACAACATCGCCGAAAAAGCAATCGAAAAAATGAAATGTCACACCAATGTAACCATCCATAGCACAACCACGCACCCCCCGGGAGTGCGTAAGCTACCAACAGAGACCAGACAACAACCGATGGCAACTCCATAAGCAACCAACCTATCAACCAGACAAATTCAGATACGAGTAAAAAGGCAAATGCCTGACTCAAAATAAAAATCAAGATCACTTAGCGCAATATGTCTTGAGACAGTGAAGGGTACGAACACGTCGATTTAGACCAATTCGTCGAACTCAGTTATAACAATCTACAAAACGCTGGCACCTCCAGTGAAACAAGTCCGTTGCACACAGTCAGTGCTGTGTCCCAGTATAACGTGCCAACTATTCAATCATCCGAAAATGTCGAAACGTTCAATTTTGAAAACGCGCAAGCCGACAGCAGTCGAACAAATTTCGGACACGGAAGCCGAAGACAGCGAGACATCCGAAACCAGTGTAACCAACAAACGTCAACGCTTGCAAACCCAGGATATTCTGGAGGATGCGGGCCTTCTACCAACAACACCGAGTACGACACATCCGGCGGAGAATTCGTTCGCTACCTTTTTGGACATGATTCGGGTAGATGGCGAGACCATTCTGATTCTTCTTCTATTGTTGATGTCGGCGATCAAGGAGGCAGCCAAGGATCGCAAATGGGAAGTAAAAAAGACACTCTACGCGATAAACTCAGTTATGAAGAATGCACTCAAAAATTAGCCCTCGAGAAAATACCATTAGCGACCTTATCACTAACCACATTAAAAACAACCCTCCAAAAAGAAGAATTACAAGAGAACCGCAGGGATAATCATGCAAAATCCGCTTCCAAATTTGATCATGCTGTTGTACGAAATATGTAAATTTACCTTAACTCAGAAGCATATCCGTATGACAATTTAAACCTAGATATGAATAATGATGATTACGTACAACTTTATTACATGTATGCGACATTCCAAAACAGTTACTATGGTAGCGGTACAAATGAGCCCATATTAGATATGACTCAATTCAAGGAACATGTTCTTTTTGTGTTTGACGTATCTAAACAAAATGAGAGCATCAAATCATCTACTGTTGATTTAAAAGTCGAGTTGGAAGCTACACACCCATTCAGCCCAAACACTCAAGCCTATTGTCTTATTTTATGTGACGCTGTCATTGAGTATACCCCTCTGTCGGGAATAGTTCGTAAATTAATTTAAACATGTCATGGAAAAGAAAAGGAAAAGTGTAACATTTTTTACGGATTCGAATGGCGAGGCTGCTGTAATGATTTATTTAGTTAAGCCTCAGTGCGATTCTAGAAGAGGTGTTGAATGGTTGTGTTCTGCTGCAAATCGTGCACGTTTCCAAAGAAGAATTCGATTGTTGGAAAAACTTTCGCACCAATATTGTGGAAGAAGCATTGCGTCAATATGAACTAACGGTTTATCATTGATGTTCAAGGATTTATTGTTAATGGAAAATGTGTGCCAAAGGAACTTTCCATCAAATCATTAGATGAGGAGGAATAGGATGTAGACACTTATTTATTCAAACCACCAACACCGTTCCGCTCTCTCAGCACTGCAGATAAGACTCAAGTTCGATGGTTGGAGACGAATCACCATGGACTTAAATATAATGCTGGAAATATATCTCTAAAACTGCTTCATAACATTTTAATGTTTCACATTAACGGTAGAGGCTATTTTACAATATTCACGAAAGATCATTTAAAGAAAATGTTCTTAGATTCTATATTAAATTCTTATTTGCATACTAATATATTTACTATTGTTAATTTAGAATATGAAGATGAACTTTGCAATTGTCCTAATTTCATTAAAACTTGTCATAATTGTGTTAATCATTTTAATAAATATTCGATATGTAGCACTGAAAAAGTTAAAATATTGTATAATTATTTAATGGAAATATAAATTTAATTCTTTTATGTACTCAAGTTTTCAGCAGAAGCCTGTGGTTTCTCGGCCCCGGTGGCATTCCCGACCGCACCGACCGTGCTGTTAGGACACTGTATATAGTTATTGATTGCGTTGGTTTATTTTATTTGGGTTGTTTTTACAAAGTTACATTTCATTTTTGGTTTCAAATAAATTTTTATTTTATACTGCAGTTTATTTTTCGTATTTGTGACCCCCCTGGACCCACCCACGTCACAATGGATGAAAAATATTATCCTTATCCATTTCTAAGCATACAGGTCGAGGCTACCGTTTTTGTCGAAAGTGTTTGCGTTGCTCTTGCGAAGAACACATTCTACATTTTTAAACAAGACTCGTATTAAATGTGGAATAAACAAAATTACTTTTAAAAACATAAAACAGGCAGCCAACAATTTAAAGCCAATACAAAGATTATGTGTTGTGGTGTTCTATGAAATATCAATTTGTCCTCATATGGATTATGATGAAAATGCCAATAAATATAATAAATATAAATATAATGGGTTGGAAGATTTTAGTGATCACCAGACCAACAACATTGCAGACCATGCCTAAGTATTTATGGTAAGGGGTATAACCAAGAAATGGAAGCAGCCACTGGCCTTTACTTTTAGTAAATTTTTGGATGAGCGGATGACAGGATGAGATTGTAACAGTCTGTGTATACATAAACAATTGTGGATTTGTTGTATTTAAGGGAACGTCGTCTCGCTCTCCTTAGTATTCTCCTAAAAACACTGATTTATTTAAAGAACCATTTGTATTTCCTAATATTGTGTAGGAAATGCTCACGTATTTATCCCGCACTCAGAACAAAACGATGTTTGTATGTACCGTGTGAACACAAGTTTCGGGGGTCGCGGGGGTGATACGGAGGATACGTTTAGCCTTTTCCGATTACGGAGAAGCAGTCTTCAATCGACAATCATTACACCCTGTTTAGTTTCGAGACTTGTGCTCGTATCACTCATTTCTGTTATTATTTATATATATATATATATATATATATATATATATATATATATATATATATATATATATATATATATATATATATATATATATATATATATATATATATATTATTTCTTATTTGCTTGTTATCTCAACCAACTACAAACCTTTCCGAAGTGATTGTGCAAATGGTAAAACAGCGGTCCCCAACAAAGCGGTTTGCAGCAGGAGAAAGGCATAAAGGTAAGTAATGTTAATATCTTAATCGATTGACATATTACTTATCATTTATATCGTGGTACGCTCGTTTCTGTAGGACTAGTAAGTAGAAGCGATACGCGGTGATATATCCAAGACCACCAATAATTCAGTAATTACCTACGCAATAGTGCTGAAGAAACGACTTGTTCTGGTCACTTTACCTGCCGGAATCGACGTTTGTTACAAGATGTCCAAGGATGGGAAAAGCAGTTAGCGGTGGGGTTGATGAAAAAGTGGTCACGTTATGGCAAGTGGCCATTGTGAATTTAAAAAATATGTTTTTTAGAACGTAAGGTATGGAGAAGAAATACCTCCTTCATTGAAAAAATTAATTGTTATCATAGGTTTATTAGAAATAAAAAAAAAATAGAATGTACGAAACGTACATTTTTCTTGCCCGGACGTTTTAATCCAAACCCGGTTGAAAATTTATTTGAGCAGATTAGACAACGGGGTGCTAGAAATATAAACCACTCTTCCAAACAATTCATAAGCCACTTTAAAACTTAAAGCTTATTAATGATTTAGTGTTACCACACTCACTTGGTGCCAATTGTGAAGAGAAATTAGGTGTTTACTTGACACAACTGAAACATTGTGTGTCATCCGATATGGAATCGTTCAATTAATCGCAATTTAGAACAGGTTTCCAATAAATGTATTAACGCGACCATTTGCTCTTTCCGTTATTGGTTATATATGTAAGTGTAAATTATGTCATATACACATTCTCAACTCAGTCACATGTAAAGTACAGTAATCTTTCGTAAGATGTATTAAACCTTTGGCAAGGATAAACTATATTATTTGTAATAAGTGCCGTATCATAATTGTAATAAACATAGAACTTGTATGTAGACGTGGTGAACATAATAAGTAATTATCTGGTCTTTATAGCTAACATCCCGGTGTGTATTTTTCGTCACGACTCGCAGGCAAACTGATCTCTTGTCACTTAAGATACCCCAATAGTTAGAATTTGATTGATTATAAATTCAGGTTATTAAATCGAGAAAGTTTTGTGGAATATTACAATTGAATTTTGAAATCATACTTATCGTGAAGTGGAGAGTCCTATACTAATATTAAAAGTAATTTGTTGTGGGATAGTATAAATAATAATATATTATATGTTAGACTGTATGAAGTTGTGTTACAATGTCGTGAGTTAAGATTTTGAATATATGAGAAGTCATTGTTAATATATTAAATATTGTTAAAATATTAGTAAGTAGCTTTAATATGTGCAAAGGAAATAAAGGAAATAAAGGAGATAAAGAGATTTATGCTTAAAATTTTTACCAAACCAATGTATTTACTATGCTAGCATATAATTATGTTCTCGATTATAAAAAAGTTAAAAATCACAGTAATTTGGTTTGTGTTCTATGTCGCATGAATTTAATAGACAATAACAATTATCCACAGTTTAGAGAATTTTTAAAAAGATCGGCTTGGCGCTTTTATTTTTATTAAATTTCGTTTAATTTCTATATTTTACATAGTGTTTCTCAACACTGTCTATACAAGCAAGACTTATATAATCGAGGATTCTGACTGGTTGGTTTACAATGGCATATAAATAGTGGAGTCATTCATCAGTAACATCAATGATGTGGATATTGTCAATTTTCAAGATGAGGTTTTCTAAGAACTATAAATCAACCACAGCAGCGCAGATGCGATACCGAATCAATTCTCATTTACGGAAGAACCTTACAGGTTGAATACCATCAACTTCAATAGAAAAGCTATTAAAATAAGATCGACTATGAATATCAGACATATCTGATGAGCATGCTGCCATTCATACAGTCGCAGGTCTATGTCAATATGGCGCAATCGACCGATGCCTTTAAAGCCAACATAATCCATACCATCCGGATTTATGCGACAGTCATTAAAAAATTGACCACTCTGATCAGTGCCAGCGTGAGAAGCCGCGGCGGACATTTTCACACCGTTCAATTTACTCGACGTTGTGGATAAGAGCTGGTTGGCGAATAATCGCCATGGAATTAGATATAGCTGCGGCAAGGTGCCGTTACAAAAGCTTTAAAATATTTTATATATAAGTTTTATGTCTGTACTAGTACCAATGATGGAGAAGATTTTGTTACAATATATAGTTAAAGGTCATTTAAAGTAACAGGTAATATAATCTAAATGATGTACTTTTCTATCTACTAATAAATATGTGATTAATTTAGAAAATACCAACAACTATGTTAATTCCCTTAATTTAATTAAAACACAAAATTAATGTAATCATTTTCAATTTTTTTCAATAATTATAGTATATGTGTCGCTCTAAATGTTAAATATCTGTATACTTAAAATAAAACGTAATTGTTTTTTTGTATTACGAGTTTTATTTCATATAATAATAATAATAATTTAGTTACTTCCATTACACATGCACAACCAGTGTGATTTCGCAGGTATGCGAAAAACAACCCTGGGGATAAGAAGCTGGCGCATACTCTTTATATCAGTTAAATTATTTGGTTGCATTCTATTCCTCAACTATTTTGATTCGTGTAATATCTTCACTAATTTTCAAAAGTGTTTTGTGAATTTATTCGCGCAAACTGCAGATAATTGTTGCGGGATATTTGTTAAAACAGGCGTTTGTATTTTTCTTTGGCGTCTTCGACGAACTCCCATATGACGATCTACTAAATAATACCCTAGCATATTTAGTGCTATTTACCGACTCCGCGCGGGGGATATGCAATGGATGCTAGTCGAAGAGTTTGATATGAGAATGAAAACCGGAATAGATCAAAATTCTGAACTGTTCAGAAATTTGCCCCAAATGGAAAGGGAGTCCGTAATTAGGTTCGAGCACGTATATGTCCGGGAAGCGCGGCCATCATAAGTTATCTACTGTCGCCACAGGTACGAGGACAGACTAAATTGCGGCTAGATAGTCGCTATGTGTTTGTGAGTAGGGTGAGGCACCAAGACGTGCCGATCAAATTACTGGGAAGTTGGCGGAGGAGGCTGGAGTACCGAGTTAGGTTATGAAGAGCACGCTGCTTCGAAAGCAGCTGGTGACGTCCATGTAGAGGATAGAACTCAACGAGATGCAGGTGGCGAATGTGGCGTCGTTTATGGGACACACATTTGAAGCCCACAAATAATACTACCGACTTACTGACGAGACCATCCACAGTGGACAAACTGAAACTTGCTTGAGCCCATTGTGCCCGGTTCGTTTGGATCAGGGACTGTCGCCAGAGAACCACAGCCACTTACTTGACCTTCTATTGGGAGGTTATTGCGTAGGAGTATTCAACAATAGCTATTAGCCCAGATCTATTTAGAAAATTCTTGTATCGTATTATACTCATTTATTCATTATTAAATTCCCCTTTCTTCCACATCACATGGAGTCGCCAACTAGGGGAAGCTCCATCACAATTACTGCGTAGTGTAATACCAGTTTAATGTCTTATTTGAGATGTATTTAGCCGACTCACACTCTGAGTACCGGCTGGGTTCCGAGTGCGCCTCCCAAAGCAGGTTCTGTTAGGTAATAATATCGGTGTGGACACATTTAACGGTGTAGTAACTAGCACCTCCAACATATATTTCATTTCGGTTTCAAAGGGTATAGCATTTATTGAAGAAGGTTATGTTGTCACGTTGCACGGGTGTTATAAACGCAAATACCATTTTAGCGTTTCCCATTCCCAGTATACCGTAGGTATACTCGCTATCGGAGTTGTCGTCTTCATCATATAATACGTTTAAATTGTCATGTTCCATAATAGAATCTTCCTTTTGAGCACACATTTGGTCACTGAGTAAAACTGCTAAATGAAATATATACAATTATAATTTTATAATAGGGCACAACGATATTGCTGCAACAAGCTGCAGGATTAGACTGATAATTCAGACAATCGGCATTACAAAATAAATTTCAAAGTTTAGAATTAGAAATACCAATAAGTGTGAAAAAGATATATTTAATAATTATATATCTCTTCAAAATGATACAATAAGTGTAAAAAGTGATATATTTAATAATTATACGCCCTCAAAGTGAAATTGTAAACAATTTAAATAAAAATTATTTAAAATATGTAAGAAATTTATATAAAAATATATTTATATTATTATCATATATATATATATATATATATATATATATATATATATATATGACTCTTGTTATTTACGAAAAGTAAGTTTAAAACAAAAAAAGATGTTATTAGAATTAAAAAGCCCATATGATAAATATTGTAATATTTATAATAAATGTATTTGGATAAAATATTATTTTATGTATAATGTATCAGGAAGATATTGTAAAAGTTGTATATTACATATTCGTCATCATATGTTTTTTGAGGTTATACAGACAAGGATACATAAAAATAAAATACATCGTTATAATTTATTAGAATCTGTATTTATTAAACGTTACATACAAAAATCATATTTGTGGTGTTCTGGATGTAGTACAGTATAATTATTTTATATATGTTCTAAAAAAAATGTAAAATAATAATTAGAAAATATAGCGGCGGAATTACAAATGTTAAGGCCAGGCATAACAGCAGCTGACATTAAGTTGAAATATAATTACTTACGCCAAATATTTCTACAAGAAAGAAGGAAAGTGGCTGCTTCAACAAAAAGTATTGCTGGCACATCTGATGTAAGTATTGGTTTTTATTAAATATCCACTAAAGACTAGAATATAATAGGTGTAAACAGTGGTGTACACCCAGGGTTAAATTTGAGGGGTCTAAGCAGGTTAAAATTTAATTTAGCCAACCAACACATTAAAAAGTATTACAGTATTATTGAATTATTATTATTAATGGCAGTCCATTGATAATTTAATAAAAATAATATTTTTTATTAATAAAATAATGTGAGAAAAACTATCAGGTATAGGGTCCGGGGTGTACCTGTGTGTGTAAATACAGTGTGATAATGAAAATGAATTATTTAACTGTTTCACAGATATACATACTTAATTGGTATTACTATAAGCCAATGGCCAACTTTCTGAATGGAAGTGGTATTGAATCACGAGAAGCAGATACCATTGAAAATGAGGTGTTACAATTAGCAGAAGCAAATGTAAGTACATATTTTAATTATTGAACTACTATATAATTAAGAGTATTTTATTATACCACATTTTTCGTTTTAAGTGCAATTTGAGTCCTAGTTTTTATATATTTATATTGGCTTAAAAGTGAATTAATAATTGGAAAATATAGCGGCGGAATTACAAATGTTAAGGCCAGGCTTAACACCAGCTGATATTGAGTTGAAATATAATTCCTTACGCCAAACATTTCTACAAGAAAGAAGGAAAGTGGCTGCTTCAACAAAAAGTATTGCTGGCACATCTGATGTAAGTATTGGGTTTTATTAAATATCCACTAAAGACTAGAATATAATAGGTGTAAATAATAGTGCACACCCAGGGTTAAATTTGAGGGGTCTAAGCAGGTTAAAATTTAATTTAGCTAACCAACACATTAAAAAGTATTACAGTATTATTAAATTATTATTATTAATGGCAGTCCATTGAACAGGGGTGTACCTGTGTGTGTAAATATAGTGTGAATAATGAAAATTAATTATTTAACTATTTCACAGATATACATACCTAATTTATATTACTATAAGCCAATGGCCAACTTTCTGAATGGAAGTGGTATTGAATCACGAGAAGCAGATACCATTGAAAATGAGGTGTTACAACTTGCAGAAGCAAATGTAAGTACATATATTAATTACTGAACTACTATATAATTAAATTTATTTTATTTTCCCACATTTTTTCGTTTTAAGTGCAATTTGAGTCCTAGTTTTTATATATTTATATTGGCTTAAAAGTGAATTAATAAAAGGTTTTCTTTTAGTTAACTCTGACTGATCCTGAGGATGGGCAAAGTGAACAGGAACTATGGAGTCCAAACATTCTAACACAGACTCCTTCTACCAGCCGAGAGACAACTCCAATTGATTATGAAAGCAGGCCCCTCAGTTCTACTGCAGCAAGAAGACAAAAAAAACTAGTTCATGGAAAAGGTGAACAGGTCATGGAGACGGACTTCGTTGCTATGCAGGGTATTTATAATATCATGAATCAGCAGGCGGGTAGTGAAAAAGGACTATGTAGATATATAAGCCTGCTCGCCAAATATGTGGAACACTAGGCAGGCGCCTGCGCTAGTACAGAAAGAGGTACCAGAGCATGTGCATGTGCGGTTCAGAGAGGATAGCTATTGGGGCATAACTACGCGTATACATAACAGAATTGTTTGGAGTATATCACTACAAATACATAATGGGTTGTTGACGAGCTATAACCCTCTTCCTCATAACCACTATTGCCTCACATTCCATCTTATGATGTGAAGAAACACTCTATCTGCAGGGTACAAACAAGATATGCTACGATGCTATCTGCGAGCAGGTACATACCGGATTGATAATGTTAAGATTCGGTAGTTCGTTCTGCTTTGTAAATAAGAATTCCTCACATGTCGAGATAAGGCTTGATGAAGTTGCTATAATACACACTTATAGGAAGATGTATTATACGCGTGACTCTTAGAAAAAGAATTAACGCATAACGTATTTTTACAATAGCAAATTTAAATATTTACGAAAAAAATCATCACTTATTCGAAGCAGCTATCAACGCTATATCATGTCGCATTACGGACATGTCAGTAATAGAGCTTGAAAATTTTCAAAAATCTGCTGACATTTGCATTTATAATGCTCCGAATGGAAATGTCCAAGAAAAATACTATACTGTCGAACAATCTGTTTTAATAATGCAAGATTTAATTCGATTTCAATGTAACGCAGACGAAACGGAAGTTCGTAAATTTTTAAATTCGCTATTGAATGTTTTGGATAAAAAAGTGCCCAAAAAAATACAATAATAATAGTGTCACCGCCATCCGCAGGAAAGAATTTTTTTCGATGCTGTTAATTCTTTCATGTTAAGCTACGGCATGATAGCTAATTTTAATAAATATGTTAGCTTTCCAAGTCGCGTAGGAATATGGCGTGATTGTAACGCGGGTATAAATAGGACAGGAAAGGGAAACGAATGCAGTAATGCCACATTTGCCAGGGCATCATTATCTCGGTCCGGGTAGTAATTTTGATGGTCAGTGGCCAATAGACGAAGACGATAAAATCGCGTTTGAACACGACTTGAAATATCATTTGGCGCAGTATCCAGGTGATACAAGTTTTAGTTCAATATGGGTAAGAAGATTGTTCCGTGCCTATTTTGCAACAGCAAAATTACTAATCTTCCTCGCCACCTTTCGGCGTACCATGCAAATGAGCCTCGGGTTATTGCTGCCAATGATCCAGCCATCCGAAGGTATATATTTAATATTGACGAACAGCTTCAAATATCTAGCTCACTTTGTAGAAATGCATTAGCTTATATATATATATATATATATATATATATATATATATATATATATATATATAGAACATCTTTAATTCATTTAATAGCCATATGGTCTTTACAGCTAAACGAGAAAAGAATAATGCAGTACCTTTCCTGAACTCCTTGGCGATCAGGATGCCGGACAATCAAATTATACTATACTGGTACATAAAACCTACCAGCTCGGGCCGATACATCCCCTTTTGCTCTTACTATCCTCTGCAATATAAAATTAACACAGTATTGGCAATGAAAAACCGTATAACTCGTATTTCTCATCCATCACTACACAATAAGAACTTGAGAAAATTGTTTGCCATTTTTAAAAATAACATGTATCCGTCGCACCTTTTAAAAAAACTGATATTCCGCACCAGCCATGCCGAGATAGGCAATCACCTCTCCCAAGGAGACCAACAGAGGTCGGACCTGGACGATCGCTTGCTTTTTTGCAAGTTACCTTATATTGAGGGACTTTCAAAAGGGTTGTCTTGCCCATTGAGAGGTCCCAACCCTAACCTCAGGGTTGCCTATGACAAAATCTGTACAGTTAACTCTTTTTTCACCCGCCTTAAAGATCCCTTACCTATCCTCCAAAGCCAAGACTTGGTGTATGCTATTAACTGCCAAAATTGCGACCTATTCTACGTTGGACAGACTTCCCAGAAGCTCAGTAAAAGACTCGCGCAACACCGTAGCGACAGCAGACTAAAACCAAATTCGACTGGTCTGAGCCACCATTGTAACACAAATGACCATGTTGCCCATTTCCACGAGGCTAAAGTTTTATGCAAGGAAAAAAACTCTTTGAAGCGCAATTTTTTGGAAATGTGCCACATCGCTACTAACCAAGGGAAAACGATGAATTTCAAAAAGGACGTAGAGAGCTTAAGTGGCATTTATATTTATTTGCTCTCTTTGCAGAAGCGTTAAATTCCTTTCTGGTTGACAACCAATCTCTACTTTTTGTAACAACGGTTGCATACATCCTTGGTTATTCAAATAATTTATATTCCCGCCCATTGTGATACTATTTTTAATAATTGTTTGACCTTCTCGTGTTACTTTGCTAGTCCTACCTCCGTACTAGCCTTATGTTGACACTAGTTTTTAACATTTTATTCTGTTATGTCCCCCCGTTTTTAATCTTTTAATTGTTTTTAATCATTTTAATTAGCTTAATTTTAACTAGTCTGGTGTTTTTTAAACAAGAAGGTGTAACGTGATGTGCAGTTTGATGTGTAACGTCTTACAGTATTTTTATTAACTTTATGTACATGTAAGTTTCATTTATTTCAAATTTACATACGTCTTGTACTACAGTTATCTGTGACACACAAGGAGGCTCCACTATTCACCATGTCTCCTTGCTTCCAGGCCCTGATGATGCTGGCACTGGCTAGCGAAACGTTGGCACGTAACATAATACGATAATTAACATAATTATATGATGTTAATTCACTTGGAGAAGTTAATTTTATTGAATATGCTAACTTATTGAAACATATCCATCACTTAGTTGAAGGCAATGTAAAGAAATTTTATCGGATTTTTAGGTTAAAGAAGAAAGTTAATCAGGGAGTGCGTCAGATAATGGATCCTTTCAACGTTGGAATGGGAGAGAGTTTAAAAGGAATACAAAAGGAAGAGATTCGGTTACTGACAATCAACGCTTGGGACTTATTTGCTTATGTCTCCGAAAGAGATATATATATATATAATAATAATAGTAATAATATATATATATATATAGTATATATATAGTAATAATAGTAATTGAATAAATGTCTATAAATGAGATATCATATACCACTTATTCAAGATACAATTGTTGCTATACGGCACAATCGCGCTCGCAGGAAAATGACAATCTACCTGAAGAATTTCAAGAATAAGAACTTGACAATAATATCAATATATTTCAAAACAACAACAATGTTAATTATGCAGTTAGAGGTGAACTAATTGATAATAATAAAATTTATAATTATAATTTTGGTTATCCGTGTATAATTTCTTGTCGTTTTTTTAAATCTCCGTTTTGCTGCAAGCAATTTTCTTATTCGGAAAATAAGGTTATGAATAACTTTAACAGAAACAAAATCAGTATAGAGGACGTTATAAGTAGATTTATTCTGGCTCGTAAAAGTTTAGTTACTATGAAACTCTGCAAGAAAATTTCCGTCGCATTGCCTTAAGGAATTATAGGAAGTCAAGGAGAAGTGTAACGGGAATTTGAGTAAGCATTTACTCGTTTGCATGGTGACACAATTTATTACATCAGCCAGTAAGTCATTACAGTATGGTATATAGTGCGATTTGAACTGTTCGATTCAGTATCGAAAGTCCTTATCAAACTAAAAGGTGAAAGCCTTGATAATAAAAGTAACTAGATTTCTTAAACATAAAGCATAATGTATTTACCAAGAGCAATTTGAGTTTCCAATTGAGTCCATTTTATGTAAATATCTGGCAGCAGAGAGGATGAAGATCGCTCTCCTCTCGACCAAAAAAAAATGGAAACGACAATTCGGAACAGTCAACAGATGATGAAGAAACACAGCAGCCTATCGTATTGTGTCGCGTGAAATAAAGTGGCAGCCTACGACGTTTTATTGAAAAATTTAAATTGTTAGAATTTGGCGTGAATCGAGACAGTAAAACAATTGACAACCTTCGATCCACCTTTCGAAAATAATTTAAAAATGTTAACGATTCTAAACGATCGGGAACGGGATTCGATGAAGTGTATATCCCTACTTTGTGGTACTTGAACGACCTGATATTCTTAGTAAACCAAGAAACACCAGACCCGGTTGATTCAATTTTGGACGACAAAACAAACGAGGATTCGTAAGTAGAGATTTTTAAATTTTTATTTATGTTACGCATGATGCTATTTTTATAAAACTATGTATCTCACACATTTAAATCAGAAAACATAATATTTGAATTTTCGAGCCCTATTCCCTTGCCATTCAATGTTCCTTGCATAGCTAAAGTAAATGCAGAAAGTGTCGCGAATTAATTTTGTTGTTCTAGAAGAAGCTGAACTGATGCTGCCCCTCATATCGAATGCATGTCCATTTGATTGCAGGTTTTCCGAATCTAGAAATTTCGAAAGTTGGTTGTTGGCAACACTGCTGGAATGTTTTCTTCAGAAAATTGAGTAAACAACAACATGCCAGAATTATAACATTCACTTTTGTTGGGTTTTCCAAGAACTGTAAACTTGGAAACCAGAATTCCGAAAAAAATCTCAACAACACTCTTTCCTCTTGACAACCGATAGTTGAAAATGCGTATTTCATCATTAAGGGAAGAGAAAGAGTAGGATTTAATGAACATGTACGTTACGTTAACTGTAATACCTCGTCAGAAATGAAAACGAATGGAGCAGTGTTGTTGCTTCCCGGAAGGCGATCGGGAGGTGGGATGTTAAGTACACCTTTTATGAGCCTGTCATAGAAAGGTGTGTTTGTAATCACACCACCATCGGAAATTCTTCCGTTTTCCCCAACATCAGCTATCAAAACTTCCTAATTTGCGTTGACTATCAAGAGCCCGAATTCGGTGGTTTTTTGATTTGTATATATTTTCCTGTTTTCCATCAACCGCACCAAGACAGTGTGGAAATTGCCATTTTTGTTAGAAGTCATAAGCCACATTTGGCGTTTCAAATACTACGGCAATTACTAAAATCAATAGATACCTCTTGAAAGTATTATTTTGTGTATGTGTGTGATTGTGTATGTGTTTGATTTTATCCCATTTTTCATTTGTGATTTTGCTCAAATATTTCTGGTTATATTGCAGATGGCAACA
Source organism: Lordithon lunulatus (assembly GCA_963942505.1). NCBI lineage: Eukaryota > Metazoa > Arthropoda > Insecta > Coleoptera > Staphylinidae > Lordithon > Lordithon lunulatus. The sequence goes on along the minus strand of OZ012667.1, from coordinate 42,808,863 downwards.
GAATATATGAATGAGGAATGGACAACACTAAGAACACCAATAACTATTTGACTCTTTCGGGTCCGGTGGCGTAAAATTTCACCCACTAATTTGCACACAATTTTTGTACGCTGGAGCAATTTTTACGTCCCATTGAAATGCAGCGGTCTGAAGCTATTTTAAGGGATGCAACATCGCCTACTTTCGAATTAATATCGTTAAGGATGCAGGTGAGGCTTGGACGAAATCACCATACAGGTTGTTAGTTAATTCGAGGGCAATCTCTTAAGTGGTGATAGAGGAGAGTTGATCTAGCAAGGATTTGATTTTTTTTATTTGCAAATTCGTCTTCGTTTGATAAGTTGGATTGGACTTTTAAGTTGACCAATGAGAACACATTGTTAACGTGTGTAGTTTAGTTAAATTAAATTGTTTAGTTTTGAAAAAGCTAAAATCGCTTTGCGAAAACTTAACTAGGTAAATAAATATTAATGTGTAAATAATTTTAAAGAGTTAATATCACTTGTGTTTTAGTGAAAATGGTAAAAAATATATATGCCGTAATTCGGGGAAAATTCCGAAAAGAAAAAATGAAGAAAAGTGAGGAGACAAAATCAGGTTCTGGCGCTATAGATGAACAGATTAAGATTCTTTGATGATGTTATGATCCCAAGAAATTGAATTTTGAAATAAATAGGCAAATGAACAAATTATTTTTAAATTGTCTTTAAGGGAGGACAAGCAATTTTATAACCAGCCAACCAAGCAGGAAATATTGTCATTTGGTATATTTTAATTTGTAATAAAATTGCGATACTTATTAATTATTAAAATAAATTGATAATAAACGTTTTTAAATAATTTTTTCATAAATAAATTTATAAATTAAACATATCAAAGAACTGATTGAAATATTTTTTTTAAACCTTAACCATAACTGTATACTTTATAGTTTTTGTTCGCCGAAACAGAGGATAGATGACCCCTTCATAGAGACGAAGGACAGATCTCCTTCATGGTAATATGGTGTCCATGATTGAGGCAATCCAGGAGACAGCAGAGAGGATGAAGAAGCCGGAAAGTCCAAATCATTTTAGTTTCATTGCACAATATATTGGTGCTCGATTAAAAGAGGAGAATAATGAGAGGGCAGATGAAATAATTCTTAAAATACTGCAATTAATCAATAAAACTTGTATTGGTAGTTATTAATATTATCTCTTTGCATAGGTACACCTCCTTCATTGTTTACATAATTCATCAACATATTTATTAACTCCAGAGCACTGTTGCATTGCGAGCTTCTAGCCTTATTTGAATTACAACCGATACACCGTCATCAGATACCTTTTGGCACCATGTTCCATGGATTAAAATATTTCCAACTTCTCAATCAACTAATTTATTATTGCAATACATTTGTTCCTGTTGTCCTTTATTTGTGATAATTAAATTATGTTGTTTTCTATCTGATAGTTTTCTAGTTTTCTTCTCCTTGTAATCGATTTATTGTCTGATTGCTATACGCTATGCCATGTTCCCTACAAGCTTTGTCCAACTACTTTTTTATCACCGCGGTGCAATTTGCGCTTCAACCTGGTGCCCGGTCCACAAAACTAGTATGATGGCAGATGCAATTCATAATTTATGAATTACTCTGTCTATTACAGAAGATATTTATAAAGAAAATAATGCTAGCGCGTTAATATGTCGTCCGACAGTGAGAGCGACCAGTTCGAATACATAAACGTGGATCAGTTTAACGTAGATCAGTTCGTCGAGCTTAGCTACAGCAACCTAGAAAACGCTGGATTCGCGCCACAGCAACAAGAAACAAGTACGGTTCCGTCAATCAGTCTTGTGTCTAACAACAACTTGTCAACCATTCAATCATCCAGCCATGTCCAAGCGTTCAATATTGAAAACACGCAAACCAACTGCAATCGAACGAGTCAGCAGCAGCGAGGAGGAAGACGAAATGACGGATCAGTCCAGCAGCAGCAAACGACAGTGCATTCAAACCCAGGACATTCTCGAGGAAGCCGGTTGTCTCCCGAAATCATGTACGACTCCGACAGCTGCGGAGAATTCGTTCATCTCCTTTTTGGAGATGATTTGGGTGGACGGAGAGACCATTCTTCTTCTTTTAGTGATTTTAGCGGCGGCAGTCAAAGACGCAGCCAAGGACAAGAAATGGGCATTGAAAACGCAACTTTACAACATAAGTTGTGTTATGAAGAAAACTCTGAAGACATTAGCCCTGGCGAAAAGTCCATTGGAGACGATGTCGTTGCCTACATTCAAGCAAACCCTACAAAGCGAAGAATCGTACATGACATTGTGCCGCGACTTCGGGACGGATGGAATGTCAACACTCTTCGCGGCTCTGGACCGCGTACAGGAGGACCCACCATCCTTATTATCTTCGAACACGGCGACCACTTCCATATTATCCACGACTGTTCATTCAACAGTCATGCCTGTCGATGTACCCGCCTCGTCGAATTCAGCAAGTCGAGATTGCGTCGACGAGTTATTTGGAGCAGGGACTATAGCTTGCTCCACTGGCGCAATCTCACAAGCTATACAGAAAAAAGTGGGCGACAGCTTTGTCACGTGGAAATCGCCGGGAGAACGAGGTACACACGTGATGAAGCTGGAACTTTACAAGTTCGAGGATGTGGCGAACTTGGCCAAGAAGGATTGGTGGAAGCATGCCCTACACAGGTCGACTTCGGTGATCTCCACACCGACTGCAGTAGCCATGCAACTCTTCAAGCAACAGGAAAACGAAATTTGCAAGACGATGAAGGACATTCCCGGCATCGTAAAAGAACAAAGGGGGAATTAATAATTGACTGGTTCGGGAATCACATTAGTTCTCCTTTATCTTATATTTTAAACACAACACACTTTTATAATTCTCCATTTAAATTTCTACGCAAAAATCATCATCTTTTCGAGGCTGCAATGTGTGAAATATCATGCCGTATTATGGACATGTCCGTCTTGGAATTAGAACATTTTCAAAAAGCTGCAGAAGTTTGTATTTATAACGCACCGAATGGTAATGTGCATGAAAAGTATTATTCTGTGGCTCAATCCGTCATCGTTTTACAAGATTTATTGAAATTTCAGACAAATAATGCAGAACAAAAATTTTTGGAAATATTATTAAATGTTCTAGATAAAAAATTGGCCAAAAAAAATACAATTATTATAACATCACCACCGAGTGCTGGCAAAAATTTCTTCTTTGACTGCGTTGCATCATTTATGCTCAGTTACGGAATGATCGCTAACTTCAATAAGTATGTCTCATTTCCACTACAGGACTGCATTCAGAAAAGACTTCTCCTCTGGAATTATATACTGGCCAAAAACTATATTTGCGATTGTATTTATACCGCAACGCACTGCCATATATTTGAGAAATTGTTCAGTTGCAATGGGATTCAAGTACGAGAATTCATGATTTAACCTGTTTATACCGTGGAACCGCTCACCAGGCATGTAATTTAATTTATAAAAATAAAAATAAGTACCAGATGTGTTTCATAATTGAAGCGGGTACGATTCACATTTGTTCATCAAGCAATTAGCTACACAGTTTGGAGGGTGAAGTAAGTTTATTACTCAGAACTAAAGAGAAATACATTTCATTTACTAAATCTGTTGCCGAAAAAGATATGAAATTTACATTTTGGAAATTACCTATTCTATTCCGAGAAAAGTGAGGTTAATTTATTACTGCTTTTCCGATTTTCCCTACGATTACGTTGTTCCATTTAAGGTTTTAGAAGACAACTTAAGGAGCAGAATACTATTAAAAAATGATCATGTTACCCTTGATGATTACAAATGCGCGACATATTGAATCAGAAATTCTACCTGATCGACTGTTTTTGTTCAAATAATTCACGATGTAAGTGTGGTGTCTGTATAAGTGCATCAAACCATTTTATCAGAGACATTTGGAACATACATGTAATACTTTTCTAATTAAATCGATAGGAGAATATTGAGATGTATATCTTAAAACAAATGTTTTACTGCTTCCAGATATAATGGAAAATGTTAGAGAAAATATTTTAAATTTTTACAATATAATATTTGTAAGGGGTCTTACACCAATTGTACCCTATCTTGCATTCGATGCCATGCTAAAAATGTTCAGGTTGAATTGCTTATGGATGTCGACATGATTTTATTTATTGAGAAATAATTACGAAAGGGTGTAGCACAGTGTTCTAATAAATATGGTAAAGTAATAATTAATATATGCCTCAATACAACTGCACCCTAACTCCTTCTTTCGCCGATCCCATCGTCGCCGTTCCAACATCAGCACACCGCCGTTTCCATTCCCCATCAATTCGTTTGGCTATAAAAAGCTGCACAAAACCAATATAGCCAGATGAGCAGTGGTCTCCTCTCGTCTTTCCCCTCACCGGCTGGTATTCAAGTTTCGTCCAGCAGACGTCTTTGTGTTCACCGTTGATCACAATCAGTATCCTGTACTGCCGAAAATAACATTGTCCGAGGATTATATATTATTTTATGTAACCCCCTGGGACCACCAAATCACAACTTGGTGCCTCGACCAATCTTCGCCAAGGAACGTCGTAGCCACCGTGGCCGCCCGAACGACGTCGCCTCGTTCACATTGGAATCGCAGGGTTCCGCCATGCAACCGCAGAGACCGTCAACCAATGGATACCATACATTCACAATGGAGAGACTGCGCAGCTACGCCTTCTCAAAAATTGCTCTCTTGGCCAAAGTTAGTCATCTATCATTTGTTATATTTTACTTGAAACTTATCACACTAGGCTGAGTGTCTGCCTCCGATCAATGTGAACACATCAGTCGCCATAATTGTACAGTAATCTTTGTGTTTTGTGAATAGTTGTGTAATCTTGTGTGAACAAATTTCAGTTTAATGCGTAAGACATTTGTTTTATAATGCCCTCACCTTAAGGAAGTTAACTTCTTTTATATTCACAGCCACGAAGGATCAAGCAGCGTAAGTCGTATGCCGAAATCATCGAGTTCCAGCTGATAATGGGCCACGACCGGAGCACTGATATTGCCAAAATTGCCCAGAAAACACTCAGAAAGAGTAAGGTATTGCAATTTCTAACCATATATCTCAGCGGTGAAAATTGCTATCATGGCTTTACGAGGGAGGATGATTTAATAAAGTTTAAGTGGTATTTAGAGCGGAGGGTGCATCTTCTCCATCGTAACATGTGCAAGAAAACTTGTATTATAGCCTTATTGGACACATTACTGGTCTACTTAGTAGTTCTCAATCGCCGCCGGATCGGGTAGAGGTTGCTGGTGGAGGATTTTTCCTGCCGCTCATGAATGAGCAACATAACCAGCGACGAGTTCGACGGTATGAACCGCGTTGAACAATTATCCGCATTGAGATTTTACTACCTGATGGGCCGTGGAAAGCTCCGCACGATAATACGTAAACCCTATGCGGATATCTTAGAACACATGATTCAACTGGTCAACTGATTGAGTGCCGATTTGAGGGCGAACAGCTAATATGTGTTCGCTGGCCGTGGCGAGAAAGCGCGACAAGGTGGACCGGAGATGAAGAGGTCGGCGGTTGAGGCTGGTGTTAGAAATCCAGGGAAAATGATTATAATATTAATATAGGTCCGTACTGACCATGTGAATGATGAAGAAAGAAATGTAATATAAAATTTAATTAAAGAATATTAAGACGTATTTCATGTAGATAGTAAACAATTCAGTTTTACTAATCAAATAAGGCATAGTATCATACTGCCGATGATTTGCCAGTATATACAAAGTAATATCGTTAGCCAGAAATCCATAGAAGTGAAGTACGAAATCAAATTAATGAAATGCTTAAACAGAAAATTATAAGGCCGTCATATAGTCCTTGGTCAGTTATTACTGCCACTACTTAATATTTCCCTAACAGCAACTATTAACATGGTCAATAATAATGTTGGTGGACACAGCACAATATGGTATTTATCAGAATAGTCGTGGACAACAAGATATTTAGAAATATATCATCTAAATAGTGTTGATAGTAGGTAGAAAACAGGGGTCCTGGAGCAAAAACGTCACCTTTATAGCGGGGGGCATAGAGTTGATTTTCGCTGAGCACCGACTCGGCTTGAAAATCGCCTCCATTTTGTTTTAGCAGCACATTTGGTTGCCGGTCGCGGCCGCTCGGGCGCTGCCGATGTGTTCATGTGTTGAGGAGTGGTGGGCGTAATTCTTGGAGCCGTTGGTGAGGGGTGTCTTCTGGGAGTCGTTGGTGAGGGGTGTCTTCTGGGAGCCGTTGGTGAGGGGTGTCTTCTGGGAACCGTTGGTGAGGGGTGTCTTCTGGGAGCCGATGGTGAGGGGTGTCTTCTGGGAGCCGATGGTGAGGGGTGTCTTCAGGGACAATTCGATCTAAAGATCATGCAGTGTTTTCTCTTGAAATTAATATATTATGTTTGGATGCGTCTGATGATAAGCGCATTATTGCTGCGAATAAAGTAGACACATTCCCTTTAGGATATTTTAACGACGATGTAAATGACTAAAATGATGTATAAATTTGTTACTTTTATTTTAAAACTTTATAATATTAATTGCTTTTTAAATTTTTACGATATTTTTATTTTTATTATTAATATTTTATTAGTATTATTTGTTAGTTAATTGAGTGTCTGCTACTTAATTGAAATAAATTGTGGTTTATTATTATTGGTATTTTATTAGTATTATTTGCTAGTTAATATATAAAATAAATGACGATTTATCCGCCTGCATATGCAGGAAGTTTTAATGCGCAATCAATTTGTGCACTCATTTGTTAGCAATTTTGAGCTCTATTTAATTCTGTTGATAAATAGCGTGATTTGAATGCGGGAGACCTTAGATGTATAACAGACCCCAAACAATGTGTCCGCATTTGTTTTCTTTAGTGCATGATTTTTGTGCCCTGGGTAAGTTTTTAAATTAATACATACATACATGATTATGATATATATGATAGTGGTTTAAGTTCAACAAATGTTTCTATTAACTATAGCAATATTACATATTATATTGATAAAAAAATTTGTGATTGTATATATAACGCGGATCATAAATTTTTAAGCGAATTTATAACTGTAACAGATAGTTTAAATCAGGGTGGTAAAGGCATCGCATATATAAGCATCGAAAAAGATGTGGGGCTGGTGAGTAAATTTTTAATATTATTAATTATGTTTTAATTAATTTTAATTTTGTTTCAGGCAACTCCACCTTCATCCCCCCTTAGCGAGTTTTAATTATAAATAAGCAGCTAACGGGTATGTCTTGAGAAAGGCTGGTGAGTAAATTTTTAATTTTATTAATTATGTTTTAATTTAATTTAATTTTGTTTCAGGCAACTCCATCCTCATCCCCCTTAACCGGTATTAATTATAAATAATCATATAAATATGTTTTTGAAAACCATAAGAATTGCAAGAAAACAATAAAATGTCTGCAGTGAGATCGTCCGGACTACGTTTATATATTTGATAAGAAATTGAGATTATTTATCAGAAATAAACATCAATATTTTTATCATAACTTTAGGGGCATTAGAAAATGTAATTAAAATATATATATATACTTAAGATCAACGAAATAAACAATTGAGCGGATACTTATATGATCTTATGAAGATTTAGTATGGGTAGAAGATTCAACTTAATTGGACGCGTATCGACGATAATATTTAGCTACATTACGATACAATGGAGGAGTTAGATGGCATCAGTCTAGTAGAGGAAGAAGGCGGGTTCTGGCTCAGGAGGAGGAGCAGAGCTCACGTATGCTACCATATATACATGAGCGTCACCTATCGGCGAGTGACCCAACTAAAAGCGCCATCTAGCGGCTACTAGTCAAAACTACAATTGTTGGATTAGAATATTCTCCGGCTGCGATCAGTGATGGTCAATGCCTGTTAGATATGCGCGATCACGGTGATGTCGTGCTTAGAGATTTGCCCGGTATCGGAAGATATCGAGCTTATATTAAGACGGCTAATGTTCCTATGCTTATTAGTAATTTCCTCGACCTCCATGGCACCGTGCGTATTCTGCAAGGGGCTTGGTTTTTGAGGGTGGATGCCGGTGTTCTTGTAGCAGGGCAAATCCCCATTGGCGCTGATGCGCATGCATCATATGAAGAGTGCCCCGATATACATAACCATTTCCAACTAAGCGTGAATGGTAGACAGGCTATTGTGCCCATTAACGAAATGGTCCCCTTTCTTGGAGGGAGACTAGAATGTATAGTTCCTTATGTTGGATATATCGATATTGAAAAACCAAAGTTGCATTCATCCAAGATGGCGGTGGGAAATTCAAATTTAAATATACAGGGTCATCAAAAAATAAAAATCCAAGATCGCGGCGGTTACAATATACAGGGTGATAAAAAATAAAATTCAAATCCAAGATAGCGGCTACTATACGTGAGCTGACAAAAATCCAAAATGGCTACTTCCGGTCGAAATGAAAAATGCCAGCAATCGAAAAATATCAACTTCCGGTCGCGACTTCCAAATTTGTACTCAAATGAAAGGGCTCGACGTCAGGAGCACGAATTTGAGGTTATTTTGGCTTTAAGGCCCTTGTGGCACGAGTTGGCTTCCTGCTGGGTAAATAGGGGCATGTGCCGTATCAAATGAAAGGTCTTGACATTGGGAGCGTGAATCTGACATTATAAAAATGGTAAATTGCGAATAAACGAGGTAGTAGTTGCATTTTAAACAATCGTTTAACAAAACAAAAACATAATATTTAACAATCAGCCATGTAACAAACAGGAAGTATTTCCTGCGCGATAAGACATTTCGGCTGATAAGCGAATCACGTCTGTACAAGTTTCATACATCTTCGCTAAATAAACAGGGTATATTTCCTGTGTGATAAGGTATTTCCACTGAAATGAACAGGATATATTTCCTATGTGATAAAACATTTTCGCCGATAAACGGGAAGTATGTCCACTGATAAAATATTTCTTATTTCTGATTGGCTTATTGGTATGACGAGAAAGATATAAATACCACAGAATTCTATTAAATTAATTAGTCTTGTCATAATCAACGAAAATGTCACAACCAGTGTATCCTACAATACACATACCCGAAGATCAGTATGATTCGGGCAAAAGTTCACCAACTACTTTCTTGGCCACCCTACTCCAAGACTTCGATGCGGAAATTAAAAGTGAGCGTCGTCTCATAAATGAAGTGCATTACAACGTTTCAAAGACATTAACAATTTCAACAGGGTTCAGCACAGTTCGAGGATATTACCAATGTGTACGAATATTCGATTCAAAAAGTACCATCACACTAATTCCAATTGAGTGGAATGCATTAAAGAATCATTGGGAAAAGGTGAAACAATTCTTTTCAACGCCAAAACCGCAAAGAGGAACTAAAAGGAAGTGTTCCAACTGCATGTGTCCGCTAGATCAGGGCTTCTTAAACTGTGGGTCGCGACCCCCAGGGGGGTCGCGAGACTACTAAAAGGGGGTCGCAAAGATCTGATACTTTTTAATCATTATAAATAAACTTTTAAAATTAGTATACACACTACGTACAAATATAAATACAAATAAAAATCATACAAAATACTATTGTAGTTTTATTATAACTATTTTTTGAAAAAAGTGGCAATGCAAAACTGTTATGTAGGGCCCAGATGAAAAAAAGGTATACGGCGGCAATTGTTTGTCACCCCTTTTTCTCCGAAACAATTGTTCGCATAGCGATATATAGTATTAATAGATCAGAAAAAACTAGAAGCCCAGAAAAAGCTAGCTACAAAACGTAACCGCCAAATTTGTGTTACTAGGAAGTATTTGCTTACATAGTTTGATATAATTCTACGAGAAACCTAAATAGTCTAGCTTGAAATTCCGAACGAGTCAGTTATATGTTTGTGCTATATGCTATATGCCAGGGCTTCTTAAACTGTGGGTCGCAACCCCCAGGGGGGTCGCGAGACTACTGAAAGGGGGTCGCAAAGATCTGATACTTTTTAATCATTATAAATAAAATTTTAAAATTAGTATACACACTACGTACAAATATAAATACAAATAAAAATCATACAAAATACTATTGTAGTTTTATTATAACTATTTTTTGAAAAAAAGTGGCAATGCAAAACTGTTATGTAGGGCCTATAAATGAAAATATGGAAGTAGCATTTAAAATAATAAATACAACGCGCTCCTCGATTTTCAGCTGAACGTTCGACCTTGATGTCTGGCCGCCGGCGTCAGTGTTTGCAAGATAACTTAGTGATTATAAGTACCCGGACACCGCGTCGCCTTACAGCTTACACATACAATACGGAAGCATAATCAAGCTAGGCTAGGCGAATCGGCATATTATTTTTATAAAAGAATAATAAAAAAAATTAAATGAAAGCTTCTTTTTCGGCGTCTTTGTGATACGGTGCGGTGCCTTTGTGCGCTGCACACTTTGAACACGCCATGCGTCGGGGTTGATCTGATCGTAATTTGTTGTCATTGCACTGGTAAAGATTCGAGTGTAGTTATTTTTCTGTTTGTACTTCAGTTTGGACTCAGCTCTGTCTTCGTAGTGACATGTGTGTATTTACTGTGTAATTTTCAGTTGGTGTTTTTAATTATTACGTTAAAGTTCAACTACATTTTGTTTAATTATTTATTATTATTTAACCATCATGGATAAATGGCTAATTAAAATTCCAACTAATAAGTCTGCCACGCCGTCACAACCAAGTTGCAGTGCTTCAAATCCGACTAGCAAAACAAAAAAAAGAAAATATCATATTTGCAGTATGGCTTCACATGCTCTTCTCACAACAATGAAGAACAACCAGTGTGCTTAATTTGCAAAGAAGTTTTGGCTGCAGAAAGCATGAAACCGTCAAAACTGCAACGACATTTGAATACTAAACATGCAACGTTATCAAAAAAGCCAATAGAATATTTTGAGCGTCTTTTGCAAACATCAAATAAAGAAAAGAACACTTTGGAGAAGTATGTTACTTTGAATGATAAATATCTATTGGCATCGTATGAAGTTTCGTATTTGATAGCAAAAACGAAAAAGCCTTTTACTATTGGAGAGCAACTTTTACTACCTGCAGCTATAAGAATGTCTGAAATTGTTCATGGAAAACAGTATGCTGCTGAAATTAGTAAAATTCCATTATCAAATGACACTGTGTCCAAAAGAATTTCAGACATTAGCAATGATCAATTTCAACAGCTTCTTATGAGGCTTAAAGACAGCTCAAAGTTTGCAATACAACTGGACGAGTCGACAGACATTTCAAAATGGCACAGTTGTTACTTTTTGTAAGATATATTTATGAGGGAAGCATTCATGAAGATATACTGTTTTGTCGTCCTCTGAAAGGTCATACTCGTGGAAAAGATATATATAAAAAGTAAATGAGTTTTTTGAAAAAGAAGGATTAAATTGGAAAAATTGTGTTGGTGTGTGCACGGACGGTGCTGCAGCAATGACCGGACAAGATCTTGGTTTTACAGCTGGAAATGATCATATTACATTTACACATTGTATGATTCACCGAGAGGCACTTGTTGTTAAAAAAATTGCACCAGAATTAAACACTGTGTTTTTTGATGCAGTCAAAATCATTAACTTTATTAAAAGTCGAGCACTTAATAGTCGATTGTTTAAAAATTTGTGCATTGATATGGATTCGGATTATACAAGTTTATTGCTACATGCTGAAGTTAGGTGGCTATCAAGAGGTCGAAGTTTGAAACGATTATTAACTTTAAAAGATGAAGTTCTTATATTTCTAACAGAGCCAAATTCTAATTTGGCCGATTATTTTCACGATAATTTATGGCTTCTCAAGCAATGCTATTTGGCAGATATTTTTGATAAAATCAATGATATGAATTTATCAATGCAGGGAGTCTGCGTTAATATGTTTATGTTAAAAAATAAACTTGAGGCCTTTGTTAAAACAATTCTTATATGGAAGAACAGAGTGGAAAGTGGATCGCTCGAAATGTTTCCATTTACTGACGAGTATATAATTAGTAACAATATTTCAAAAAAAGATACTCCTATAACAAAAATTATAGTTAATCATTTGAAGGATATGGAAGTTTACATGCATAGGTATTTTCCCAATGATATCGATACACAACAATGGATTTGCAATCCATTTTGAATTGAAATGGAAGAAATTAATTTTTTAAACTTAAAAGCACAAGAAGAATTTGCCGAATTAACAAGTGATACTACCTTGCGACTCAGATTTTCTCAAGTGCCTGTGCATGAATTTTGGATAGAAATCAAATCAGAATATCCCCTACTATCGGAAATGGCAATGAACAAATTACTGCCATTTTGTACAACATATTTATGTGAATCAGCCTTTTCCACATTAACTTACATAAAATCAAAATACCGTTCAACTTTAATAAACGTTGAAAATTTATTACGATCTGCACTAACTCAAATTGAGCCTAGATTTAATTATTTGTGTAAAAATAAACAATCACATCCGTCACATTAATATTGTTTGATATTAATAATATGTTTTTATTAAAAAAATTGTTACAAAAGTTTATTTTTTCTATTGAATATATAGATATAGTTTTGTTTTCTTATAAAAAAATTGTTACAAAAGTTTATTTTTTCTATTGAATAAATATATATATATAGTTTTATGTCATTCTAATTATTGTGTTTTATTACGACCGATATCCCGTCAACGTTTCCAATTATATATATATATATATATATATATATGTGAAATGAATGGGTACGTATTCTTTAATCCTTATTTTATTTACATTGTAAAATAGTGCGATATTACATCTACATCTACGGTTAATATATATTTCATTATATGGAGGAGGGGGTCGTTTAAAATTTCCTAAGCTTGAAGGGGGTCGCTATATAAAAAAGTTTAAGAAGCCCTGCGCTAGATCACCAAAAAGAAAAAATATCATATTCAGAAATTGTATCGGTTTGCGATAGCTGCACCATTAGTTTCTATTCGTCGAAGAAAGCACGATATATTACGTTACAAAGCAGAGGGGTTCAGTTCAGTTTAGATCAGCAGACTGTATGCAAGTTTGAAGACTTACTTAAAACAATTGGAGCGTTTGAAAACATTAAACTTTGTTGATTACTACAACAAATGTCTACATCATTTTGTAAATTTACCAGAGGACTGTAACGTTATATCGAAGCTGGAAAGTGTGCTACAAAAATCATCATCCAAGTATTACTATGAGAGCATAGAATGTATGTATGAAATATTGGCATACAACAAATTAAAATTAATGAAAGACGTAGAAACGATGCGTCAATGTAATGTCTAAAGTCATCAGAGACGCTACAGTTGAACAGCAGCAGTAGCAGCACAAGAAGAAGTGCAAAGAAAAGCCCGATTGGAACGACATATTAAAAAAAATACACGATTTAAAATTAGCTATTAAAAACTATCAAGATGTTAAAGAGTGTCACCAGCTTTTATATAAACTTTGCATCAGTAAATAAATGTTGTGCTTGTCATTGCCGAGGACAATATAAACTACATTTAATGAGCCACATAACAGCATTGGAATTACATTCTATGTGGGATTCTTTACCATCACATTTTCAAGAAGATGAAGATATTGCTTGTCTTCCATGCTTTGAACATTATAATTTACCAGGGGAAAGGGATAATATCGATGGACCCCCACCACCTTGCTACAGATGTTATAAATGTTTAAACATCAAGCAGGAATAGTAGTCGATATTTTACATGCAAGCAACAAGTTGTTAAAACAAAAAATTTAAAAAAATGTTGATTAACATTAGTAATTTTGTGTTAATGGTTGGGGTATTTAATAAGACGTTCTATTCTTCTATTCTGGACGCCGAAATTGAGGAATGTCATATCATCATGGACGATGGTAAAAATGATATGTGGCCTTTTGGATGGAAGAGAATGATTCTGCTACCTGCCACCAACATGTGTTACACAAATTGATGGAAGTGACATCGAGGATGGTGTTATTAATTTTAAATTAATGTACGTATTTCCAAACCGATCATATTACAAAACCGAGCAATGGTTGCATCATGTGATGAAATTACCCACAATCCCAAGAGAAGAATATGACATTGCGTTACAACCAGTAATGCAAGTAGTCGAATACATTCCCAGTACAGAATTAATGGAATCCAACTCTCCCAGTACAGAATTATTCGAGGAAGAATTCAGCTCCATATCTACAACCCCCACAGAATATGTGTCATCATCAGCCCAATGTTCCCCAGCAAAGAATCCCCACAATTATACCAAAGTAATAACACTTTTTGTCTTTGATTTATGTTTAATTATATGCATCGCTTTTTTAATTCATTATATTCAGATTTTAATTAATACATGTACGAACTAGTGTTATTTACTATTAATAAATAAAAAAACTATATTAAATAATCATGTCTGCCAGGGTAGATATAGTTGAAATTTTTACTATTGAACCCCAGTGCGAATCTCGAAATGGTAGCGAATGGTTGTGGAGTGCTGCCAATCGTATCCGTTTTCGTGGAAGAATCCAATCATTTGGAAAAGCTACTAGCACCGATACTGAGAAAGAAGCAGCAGCAACAGCACAGCATCGCTATGAATGAGTGGTTTAGTTTATTATCGATGTTCAAGGATTTATTGTAAATGGAAAATTTATACCAAAGGAACTTTCCATCAAATCATTCGATGAGAATGATGTGAACACCTACTCATTCAAACCGCCAACACCATTCCGTTCTCTCAGCATCTCCAATAAAAAACAGACATGTTGGTTGGAGAATAATCATCATGGACTTAAATACAATTCTGGAAATATACCGTTAAAACTTATTCCGCATATTTTAAAATATCACATTAGAAATACGACTAGTTTTAGAATAATAATATTTGTTAAAGGAGCTGTTAAACAAGAGTTTATTGAATCTATTTTAAGTTTGTATTTGTCGCAAAATAATTATACAGTTATTAATTTAGAAAATAATGAAGATGAATATTATGATTGCCCGAATTTAATTAAAACCGAACATGTATGTTTAAATCATTTCAATAATTATAGTATATGTACTATTGAAAATGTAAAAATATTATATGATTATTTAAAGGAAATAAAAGCGTAATTAATTTTATATGTTTTATTTTATTCTTTCGTTACATTGTAGTAATCAGATTCGATGTAACCACTCGTTGTTTTTAATATTAATACCATCATTCTCGAGAAGGTGTGATAACGCTTAGCTGGTTTTGTGCGAATAAGGCGGATGTGGTTTTCCGCCTGATAGTGCAAGTCGCGCATAAAAATAATTTCTTATCAACTAATTAGTCAGTTGCATTTCACTCCTCCAAGATGTACATTGTCCCTTGTTTTCTTGTGAAGTGTGTGTTCGTGTGCGTTTTGAAGGAAGCCGATTATTCTCTTACCAGTAAGTGTCTTTATTTAATATTTTTATAAATGAGCTGAATACTGATTTACACATACATCAATTAATATTTGTTGGATAAAAAAACGTACTCTCATTAATGTTATTTTTCAGTGTTTTCCTGTGAAAAATGTGGACGTGCGTTCTCTCGTATATTTAATTTACGGAGACATGAAAATAAGTGCAGATTCGCTGGCAGGTATTTATTTATTTTATTACTTTATTATGTAAATTAATATACTTTATTTTAGTGTTCACGCTTGTGAGAATTGTGGGTGCAACTTTTCGCGGCGAGATAATCTGTTGCGGCACGAACAAGAGTACGTCGTAAAAAGGGCGCGGCCGGTTGTTGCAAGCACCATTGATGATGCTAGCGGGTATTTATTTTTCAAGTATTAATTATATTTTAGATTATTTATTTGAATATATTTTTCAGAAAATTCCTCTGTGAAAATTGTGGTCACAGTTTTTCGAGGCAGGATAATCTGCACCGGCATGAGAGTGTTTGTGTTGGCGGCCCCTCAGCTCCAAAGAAGATTAGAACGGAAACTCCTGCAGAACTGCAGGAAGACGCTGCTGCTGCTTCCTCCAGGTATTTATTTATATACATTTTTTTAATTTATTATGTAAATTAATATAATATATATTTTAGTGTTCACGCTTGTGAAAAGTACAACCGCAATTTTTCAAGGCAGGATAATTTGAGGACCCATTTAAAGAAATGTTTAGCCAGCTCGTCAACAGAGTTACGATGCAATGATTGTGATTTAGTTTATAATTGCTCGCTGAAGTACAGTGGACATTTAAAATCCCTGCTGCATCGCGACAAAGTGGCACGTCCGCTGGAGGATGGGGTAGCCTGTTGGTAAGCGGTTTCAAAGGGCGAGTTGCCAGCTACCGAGTCAACTCTCCGAATGACATGACGACTGATATCCCCAGCTTCCTTTCAGAGGTGAGTCTTTTTAAATAGTGTAATTAAAATATTAATAAAATTAATTGTGTGTGTGTGTGTGTAGGTCAAAGAAAAAGTCATTCGGTTGATTCGGGGTGTGATGTTGACGCGCTCTGGTGGCGTCAAAGTCGCGTTGGAGCTCTTTGCTAACTTTACAAAGCCGGCCGATGATGCTATACCAGAGTTGAAGTCATTCAACACTCGTTATGTCATTGTCATGCTGGAGACAGATCAGGAGGAGATGTATGACGAGAAGGTGGCAACCATTAAAACAAAAAGCGAGGAGTTTCAGGTAAATTAATATGATTTATTCCATAAATTTTAAGATTCTAAAGCTTTTCATTTTAGAAACGGGATTCTGGGTGGGCGTTCCTGAACATTTCCCACCTTGAGGTGAATATTAATAAATATGCTTCAATTCGAGGAGCTTCATACATTAATCTGCCGCCATCCATAAGGAATAAAAAGGCTTGCATCAACATCTAGAACGAGGATGATGCTTGTTTTGCATGGTGTGTGGTAGCAGCTCTACGTCCGGTTGCGAAAAACCAAGAACGAGT
The DNA here is from genome assembly GCA_963942505.1 of Lordithon lunulatus. Taxonomy (NCBI): domain Eukaryota; kingdom Metazoa; phylum Arthropoda; class Insecta; order Coleoptera; family Staphylinidae; genus Lordithon; species Lordithon lunulatus. The sequence goes on along the minus strand of OZ012667.1, from coordinate 42,791,855 downwards.
GTCTAGCTACCCACACTACACTACCGTTTTAAATCTAACAGATGTAGAGTTCCCAATGTCGTTGAAAAATGTGAGTAAGTTTGAAATAAATAATAATAATATTAGTATAAATGTTTATGGATTGGAGTATAATTTTGAGACCAAAAGACATGAGGTGTTCGGACCAATTTATTTTACTAAAACTCGAAAAGATGTTCATATAAATTTACTTTTTATTGAGGAAGGCTTAAAAGGTCATTACGTTCTCATCAAAAATATGTCTCGCCTCATTTTCAACCAAAGATCGGCTGGAAAGCGTGCAACTTGTGTGATGGCTGTCTGACATTTTTCTCGAGCCAGTGGCAGTTAAACCGACACATGAAACATGATTGCAACCATGTTTACACCATGCTGCCTACCACTAACTTGAGAAAAAATCGAAACGGTGAGGAAGTCAGGGGAGATATTTTAAAATTTGATGAGTTGGATAAACAGCTGCAAGTTCCTTTCGTCGTTTAAGCCGATTTCGAATCCATCCTAGAGCCCGTACATTCATGTCAACCAAACTCCTCTGCTTCATATACAAATATTACCCATGAACATGTGCCTTATAGTTTTGCATATTATATTAAATGTTCCTATGACGATTCGTTGTCGAAATTTGAAACGTATACGGTCTAGATTGCACAAAAGTATTTCTGGAAAAACTGACTAACGACACAAAATTAGTTTACAATAAACATTAAAAACTAATAATTCCTACTACGATGACAGACGAGGAAAGCGTTCTTTTTAGATCAGCTACTACATGTCACATTTGTAATTGTGGACTAGAATCCGCCTCAGACAAGGTGGCTGATCACTGCCATCTGACGGGGAAATTTCGGGGTGCTGCCCATTCAAATTGTAATTTAAATTATAAATTGGCAAAACACATACTTTTTTCACAACTTCAGCGGTTATGACGCTCACTTATTTATAAAAGAATTGGCGTGTGATAATGAGCGGATTGATGTCATCCCTCAAAATAAAGAAAAATACATTTCGTTCACTAAATTAGTTCAGGTAGTTACTTATACAACTACACAGGGCTGTGAGAAAAATATTTATTTAAAATTGAGATTTTTAGATTCGCTTAGTTTATGCCATCATCTTTGGATAAATTAGCTAGTAATTTAAAACCTGAGCAGTTTGTAAATGTTAGAAAAAATTTCCCAGCAGATGATCAGTTTTCATTGGTTACAAAGAAAGGGGTTTTCTCCTACGAACACATTGACAGTTATGAAAAACTGATTGAGTCGAAATTGCCGAAGAAGGAGAAATTTTTCAGCTCCTTAACAAACACCGACATTTCTCATAAAGAATATGAACATGCACAGCACGTTTGGCAAACATTTGGTTGTCGAAATTTGGGGGGGTATTCAGATCTTTATTTGAAAACAGATGTGTTGCTTTTGGCTGACGTATTTGAAAATTTCCGTGCTGTTTGTCACAAAACTTATAATCTAGACCCGGCTCACTTTTATACAGCCCCGGGGCTTTCATGGTCAGCCATGTTGAAAATAACAGGTATCGAATTAGAATTATTTTCAGACATCGACATGCACCATTTCGTTAGGAAAGGAATTAGAGGTGGGTTATGTCAGTGCTCGCTGCGTTATGCTTGTGCAAATAACAAGTATATGACGGACTATGACTCAACTAAACCTACAACTTTCCTAACGTACTGGGATGCAAACAATTTATACGGGTGGGCAATGTCACAATATCTATCAGACGTTGAAATTCAAAATTTAGATTTATCATCTGTTCCCGATGATTCATCAATTGGATATTTTTTGGAGGTGGATATGGATTATCCTGATTCTCTTCATCACAAACACAACGACTTACCATTTCTTGTCGACAACACTGTGCCACCTACATCAACATTTAGAGACACAAAATTAATTGCAAGTTTAGAAACTCAAAGTAATTATATTATTCATTATAGAAATTTGCAACAGGCTCTGCGAAATGGTCTTCAACTAACAAAAATTCACAGAGTCCTTCAGTTCAAACAATCAGAGTTTTTAAAACAATATATTGATTTAAATACATATCACAGACAATTGGCAACAAATGATTTCGAGAAAGACTTTTTTAAATTAATGAATAATAGTGTTTTCGGCAAGACGATGGAAAATGTCGATAAGCGTGTCGATGTCCAATTGGTGAATCATTGGGAAGATATTGGACATCGGCAGGTTGCACAATCTTTAATGGCTAAGCCAAATTTTAACTGTATTTCAGTGTTTGATGAAAATGTATCTGCAATACAGTTAGATCGGTTAAAGGTTGTGTACAACAAACCTATTTATATTGGTTTTAGTGTTTTGGAATTGTCGAAATTATTAATGTATGATTTTTATTACGATTACGTAAAGCACACATATGGTGACATTGTGCTACATGGACACAGACAGTTTGACGCTACTACTAGAGACTGATGACATTTACGAAGACATGAAACAAAATTTAGATAAATTCGAAACATCAAATTTCGATCCTGAAAATTCCTAACATATCCCTCTTGAAAATAAAGCCGTTGTCGGACTCATGAAAGATGAGAACGGCGGCCGTATAATGATCGAATTTTTGGGGTTGAGGGCGAAAATGTATATTAATAATGTTGACGGTGATTATACGAAAAAAGCCAAGGGTATTAAGAAAAATGTGGTTACAAATGATCTTGATATGGCAGATTACAAGCAATCACTTTTCAACAAAAATTAATCTTTCGGAATCAAAATTTATTAAAGTCTATAAAACACACCATCCCAAGTGATTGTGACAACAGTCAGGTAGCGATCCGCACAAAGCGGTTTACAGCAGGAGGAAGCCATAAAGGTAAGTAATGTAAATATCTTAATTGACTAATATATTACTTATCTTTTATATCTTGGCTCGATTCTGCTAATGCTAGTAAGTAGAAGTGATGCGCGTGGTGATGTTCAAGTTCACTAAGAAATAAGAATTAGCTGCTTTATAGTGTTAAAGAAACGACTGTGCCCGCTTCCTTGTTCCGATCATCAAAAATAAGGAAAATGGTTCGGTTGTGAAGAAACATCAAAACGTGGTCGTTCTCAACAATTACAAAGTTCAATTAACTAAGGAGCTCAAGCCAAGACCATTGCAACAGAGACAATTGGATAATTGGGTGATGGAAAACCAAACAGTGAATGATTTTTTTAAACAATCATTTTAAGCGTTAAGCTCATTTTCAATTTGGATGGTTTTGTTAATAAGCAGAATTATCGGGGCAATAAAAATCCTCGTGTTATTCATGAAAAAACGATGCAACAAAAAGTCACTATTTGGACTATTCTTTTTTGAGAATGAGAACAACTTCTACCAACAGCCCATGCACAGTGAAGAGAGTTCACCAATTGAATCCTTGAACAACATGAAGTGAATGCCAATTTCTCAGGCCCATTTTAACTGTGAATATAAACCTATGGATCGTTCATCGCCACCACCGAGCAAAAAAAACAAAGTTACGTTCATACCGGAAACCCACGACTTTCTATTGGAGAACAACCTAGTGGACAGCGACGACGACGAGGAAGTACATTAGACAATCTCGGAAAATTCATTTTTGTTTCACCGAGCCAACATTTGGATCGACCATCGTACATTCTAGATGTTACTGCCAGTATTCTTCTGTCCTTGAAGATAATTTGTTCAAAGTAAAGCGGGAAGTGCATGTGATCAATAGCTGTGTACAGCTTGACGCTCGCAAAATTTCTAGAATTCCTCTCAAACATTGTTCGAGTACCCAATACGGGAGGAATTCAAGAAATTGGTGTACCAGAACCATGTCAGAACTATAAATTTCAACTTCTGCCTTAGCCCGTAATCGGTGCGGTGGAGTCTGCAAGACTCCTGCAGGCTTATTATTGTTTGTAACTATCGAATGCGTAAATCTACACCGCGCACGCTCAAGTACCTTCCTAAAAGTGCAGGAAAAGTTTGATATCATTAGTGGCAGTGCGTGGTTAGACGTTACCGAGAAAGTGGGCCTCCGGAGTGTGAGGTGGAGACTGCCACCTCACAGTTAACGTAAGTATTTTGAATAATGTATACATGGACTTTTTGTAAATGTTCGCATAATTTTAGATGAACTTATGACCAGGAACATCGCGTTGTGTCCGATACACGGATTCTAATTTCAGAGGAGACTGTTATGATGATGGATGGTATAGCCAGTAAGATTCCGAACTATCTGTAGATGACGATACAAATGCAGAGGCAAATAATGACTATATACACGAAGATGATATGGTTGTTGGGTCTTTGGGAAACATTTCTACGGAAAAAACGGCGGAGCCTACAAGAAATGTTTGGGTGGCTCAAGAAAATATTATTATTCATTTTCCGGGTCTGCTAGGCAGGTCGCGTGCATCAGGAAGCTCTGCGGCACCCGAAGCAATTTAGAAATGTCTCTTCACCGACGAATGGTAGAAGCAATAATAAAATGGACCAATATAAAAATGGCAAGTATAAGAGCAAATATAAAGATAAATTTAGGGCCGATCTGAAAGATACCGACCACATTGAATTGAAGGCATTTTTTGGTTTGTTGATCCATTCAGCAGTTTACAAATACAATGACGAAGATATTGTCAGGCAGTGACTAAATATGGAAGTAATACACACTGAGTGTCATTGCGCCTAAAAGGCCAACTCGGAGCATCCCTGAATAGAATTTTTATTTTCGGGAATTGTAAATTAGTCTCTCGTTACATTGTATTTCTTACTCAAGTTCTTTTTCCGTCACGCGGCCCGGCATGGGAACGGCCCGTGTTGGGCAGCAATTATGCGTTCCCAAGACCCTGGCATGTGTTCTAAAACTGCACTCTTAGTACGAGGAAAACTTCAGACTTCCCCAGTATAAATTTTTCCATCTATGCATGGGTTTCATTTTTTCCAAATAAAAATAAATCGGTATTTCTGATAGAATATTACCCCAGTTTCATTTTTTCCAAATAAAAATAAATCGGTATTTCTGATAGAATCAATACATCATATAGTGCCATTGATACAGAAATTACAAACTTTTATAATATGACTAAAGGAGGCGTAGATGCTCTTGGCCAAAAGTGGACTATTTATAGTTCATCGAGAAGAATGCAACGATGGCTGTATTCCACAAAATATTCAGCACGAACTCGGCCAATGCACATATTATGCACGGCTTATAGAGACAATGACAAAAGTTAAACGAAGATACTTTATGAAATTACTTGCAAGAAGCTTGACACAACCTAACATGTTGAGAAGATATGGAAATCCAAGAATTTCTGAAGAAATTCGAAATATAATAAAGGTACACAAATATTGGGATGAGTCCATCCCAATTACACAGAAAACTGCATGTTCATGTATTCAGTGCAAAGACACAATTTGTTGAGGGTGCAGTCATAAAATATATAGAGAATGTCCAAAGGAAGCAGATTGACCAATAAAAAGTCAAATTTTATACGTTCCGGTTCTTTTATGTGCGAATTTTACTCGTTTTTATAAGGCATTTTTTTAATCTATTGTTCCCATATACGACTGTGATTTTTGATTTTGTATGTATGTTTTAGTTTGTTTTTAATAAATTCAATTGCGCGTGTGTTTTCTTGTTATTTTCAAATGAAATCATAATATAGTGCATTCGTGGTCGGAGAAGCAGTAAGAAAAATCTCTCAGTATATAGCCTGATAGTTAACCCTGTCATTTTTACAGAGACTCAGCTGTGTGGTATCACTAAATAACTAATCGAGTGTCAACTTGACTTCAGAGGGCATCAACCAGAGCAATGAGGAGGAGTAAATTTAAATTTAGTGCTTTAACGAGACTCCCCAAGACTCCTCAGAATATAAAGTTTGAGGAGAAGTTTGATATATGGTTAGATCTGTTCCCTTTTTCTCTGTTGCAAGATAGTATGATCACCCAAGCTGTGTGGCCTAATCCTATTCCAGATGATTGGAAGTTACTGCTGTGTGATGATAGTGTTGGTGACCTTAAGCTACACATCAGATTGCCCTCTCGAGTTGTCTAAATATGACTGTACAGCTTTGTTACCCAGTATAGTGTTGGACGTGATTTTAAATAAACCTCCTACTATGTGTCACGTCCCAACAACTGTCATGAGAAAGAGACTTGCAGAAATATGTTCTGTTACATTATCATCTTTTATGACACAGGTTGGTCACCTAACCTCTAACGCAGGGCAAACTTGTAGAGATCATTTATTGACTGACATAGATATTTGGCGTCATAAACTGGCTATCGCCAACAATGTGTTGTATGGTGCACTGTGTGTATCTGAGGACTTCTCTTTGTTGCTTAGCAAATATAAAGACACGTTTGCATTTGAAAAAGGAAAATTAGTAGAGGAGAGGTCTACTACCAGGAAGAATAAAGGGTTGTTGACAACCATATTACCTAGTCTGAAGTGTACAGCCCTGCTCTCTACGGACATTATCCTCTTGGTGGGGCTCAATGGGAAGAATTACTTTGTGCCAAAAACCTTGTTGTTGGAGTTACACAATAAAATATCCGAGTTGATGACTACTTTATTATTCAGTCACTTTCAAGATGGTACTAATCTGCCGGAAGGGCATCTTGGGCTCACCATACAGTTCTTGAGGAATATGGTTTATCATGTTAAACGATTCAAAAGGACTACACCCTCCAAGGATAAGATCAGGCTAGAGAATAGAGGGTTTGAGTACTTGAAGACTAAAGAGGGACTCAACCAAGCCACATGGTCTTATGTATTTTTAGGCGGAATCAAACAAGCATTGCAAAGAGTGGGAGTTGTTTACAATGTGACTGTTAAAGGAGATGATGTAAGAGCAGTGCTGCTGATTCCTACAATTCAAATGGACAGAGTAGGTATTGAAAGGATAAGAGATCGCACATTGCAGGAGTTACAGGTACTGTGTCGGCAAATGGGGTGGCAGCTCAACCCTCAGGAGAGTTTTGTATCATTGTCGCTAATATGCACTAGTAAACAGTATCAGATAAACGACACTTGGCTGCCAGCAGCTAGTAAAAAGATGGCAAAGGCAGAGTCCCTATCTAACCTGATATTTCCAACATTGGAGGACATGGTGTCAAACATATTCTCCACTTGCCATTCTGCCTGCTCACAGACTACGACAATGTTCCCTGGCTTTATTACTGCCACTTGGATTGCTGCTCGGCTATTGCAACGAGAGTTCCTGGCAATGAAATTCAAAGTGCATGAATTAACCGCATTACACATATGGCCTCAGATTCTGGGTGGGCCAGGCAGCATACCTTTACAATGTTTTTTACTTAGAGGAGAGAATGATTTACTATCAATTGTCTTGTCGTTATACAGGCATATCCTATACACTCCAGAGTCTCCCTTATTTACCCATCGTGATGAGAATCTTGAATCAAAACTGGGCCCCCAGAACAGATCTAAATCTGTTACTCTCAGACCCTTACTCTGTCCCTATTTCTGCCCCAACTAGACCATCCACAGTTCTGAAGAGGTTGCTACGGGATCAACTAAAGCTATGGACCAAGAATCAAGACATCAAGACCCTTCTGTTGGGCAAAGAAAGATGAGCAAGACTACAGATTGGTGCTGCTCAGTATGACACCATATATTGCCAAATTAGCGACTATGCTATAGGAATTAAGCCCTTTATATCTATTAGAAGAGGTATTAGGAAAATTCATGCAAAGCTCCACTATATTCTCCTTCTTTTCTAAGGGGAAAACTGATTGGAGCCATGGATCTGCTTCGCTTGCACTAGGGAATATTGTGAAAGCTGCAAATATGAGGTTGGAGTTATGGTAAAGATCATCAAAGGTAACGGAGCAATCAACGTGAGTCCTTTAACACTAGAGTGGGATATGTGGAATGATAAAACCATATGTACAACCCAACTCGTACATAAAATTAGAGAAAACTTGTGGGACCGCGTGACACATGTCACATGACCACCATGTTCGAAGCTTTTCAGACATTATAAAACAAACTATCCAATTTTTTCTCCTGAAATTCTCAAATTACATTCATTTGAATATATAGAATATAAATGAAAAATTTGAAGATGATTGAAAAAAAGTCGTAATTTCATGAAAATGTCACATTTTCAGCAGTAGTTTTCAACGAGCCATAACTTTTTTGTCATACTAGCTAGAAACAAATTCTAAACTGTTTTGGATAGCCTGATTCATCAATTAAAAAAATAACTACTTTCCATATACGACTGTGATTTTTGATTTTGTATGTATGTTTTAGTTTGTTTTTAATAAATTCAATTGCGCGTGTGTTTTCTTGTTATTTTCAAATGAAATCATAATATAGTGCATTCGTGGTCGGAGAAGCAGTAAGAAAAATCTCTCAGTATATAGCCTGATAGTTAACCCTGTCATGTTTACAGAGACTCAGCTGTGTAGTATCACTAAATAACTAATCGAATGTCAACTTGACTTCAGAGGGCATCAACCAGAGCAATGAGGAGGAGTAAATTTAAATTTAGTGCTTCAACGAGACTCCCCACGACTCCTCAGAATATAAAGTTTGAGGAGAAGTTTGATACATGGTTAGATCTGTTCCCTTTTTCTCTGTTGCAAGATAGTATGATCACCCAAGCTGTGTGGCCTAATCCTATTCCAGATGATTGGAAGTTACTGCTGTGTGATGATAGTATTGGTGACCTTAAGCTACACATCAGATTGTCATCTGAGTTGTCTAAATATGACTGTACAGCTTTGTTACCCAGTATAGTGTTGGACGTGATTTTAAATAAACCTCCTACTATGTGTCACGTCCCTACAACTGCCATGAGAAAGAGACTTGCAGAAATATGTTCTGTTACATTATCATCTTTTATGACACAGGTTGGTCACCTAACCTCTAACGCAGGGCAAACTTGTAGAGATCATTTATTGACTAACATAGATATTTGGCGTCATAAACTGGCTATCGCCAACAATGTGTTGTATGGTGCACTGTGTGTATCTGATGACTTCTCTTTGTTGCTTAGCAAATATAAAGACACGTTTGCATTTGAAAAAGGAAAATCAGTAGAGGAGAGGTCTACTACCAGGAAGAATAAAGGGTTGTTGACAACCATATTATCTAGTCTGAAGTGTACAGCCCTGCTCTCTACGGACATTATCCTCTTGGTGGGGCTCAATGGGAAGAATTACTTTGTGCTAAAAACCTTGTAGGAGTTACACAATAAAATATCCGAGTTGGCGACTACTTTATTATTCAGTCACTTTCAAGATGGCACTAATCTGCCGGAAGGGCATCTTGGGTTCACCATACAGTTCTTGAGGAATATGGTTGATCATGTAAAACGATTCAAAAGGACTACACCCTCCAAGGATAAGATCAGGCTAGAGAATAGAGGGTTTGAGTACTTGAAGACTATAGAGGGACTCAACCAAGCCACATGGTCTTATGTATTCTTAGGCGGGATCAAACAAGCATTGCAAAGAGTGGGAGTTGTTTACAATGTGACTGTTAAAGGAGATGATGTAAGAGCAGCGCTGCTGATTCCTACAATTCAAATGGACAGAGTAGGTATTGAAAGGATAAGAGATCGCACATTGCAGGAGTTACAGGTACTGTGTCGGCAAATGGGGTGGCAGCTCAACCCTAAGGAGAGTTTTGTATCATTGTCGCTAATATGCACTAGTAAACAGTATCAGATAAACGACACTTGGCTGCCATAAGCTAGTAAAAAGATGGCACAGGCAGAGTCCCTATCTAACCTGATATTTCCAACATTGGAGGACATGGTGTCAAACATATTCTCCACTTGCCATTCTGCCTGCTCACACTTTTGTTCTCCTGAAATTCTCAAATTACATTCATTTGAATATATAGAATATAAATGAAAAATTTGAAGATGATTGAAAAAAATTTCATGAAAATGTCACATTTTCAGCAGTAGTTTTCAACGAGCCATAACTTTTTTGTCATACTAGTTAGAAACAAATTCTAAACTGTTTTGGATAGCCTGATTCATAAATTACATTGTTTATTTTTCGAGAAATTTATAAGCGCGTGATTTGCTCTTTTTTTATTGTTTGCATTGTTGCAATTGTTATATAACATTTAATGGTGGTAACACATGAAATGTTGAAAATTCAAATGACTTCTAACATAATAGAAGTTCCTATATTTATATGTTTCATGAATCATTACTCGTCCAATTTAAAACACAGGAAAGACAACATTCAAGTGAGTTGATATGACGTGAGGTGGTGGTAATGTGAAAGAACATGCAACAGTTTTTAGTTGTTTCGAACAAACATGCAGTGAAATTTTTAGGAGTACCTACAAAACATTCTAGGCTCAGATTTTTGACACGAAACACAATTTTGCAATGGCATCGACGGTTTAATTAAAGTGGAAACAACGTTTACCGCGGAACCCATAGAAGTGTGCGTACACAAGAAGACATAGAAAGGGTACGACAATCGTAAGTCCAGAAGTTCCTCAAGCAGCAGCATTAAATCTTTCAGACAAAGATATCCGACGAATTTTACATACTGACTTCATTTTTACAAAATTCAGATTGTTCAAGAGCTTCAATCGCAGCACGCACGCAGTATTGTAGATACTTCCTTGCTCTTCTTGGTGATAATCCTGATGTTTTGAATAATGTCTGATGAGACACATTTTCATTTGACAGGTTCTGTCAAGAAACAGAATCTGCAACATTGGTCGACAAAACAACCTCTGCATTCCATAGTTACAATGAGGTGCGGTGTATCTGTCTTCGGGATACTTGCTCCTTACTTTTTTCGAAGAAGAAGATCGGGCAGTTACAGTCAATTCGCAACCCTATTTGACTCTGATCGAAAAAAAGTACCTGCTAGCTAAATTGCAACCTCTCCGTATTTGACTTCATGCGATTTTTTTCTTATGGGGATATCTGATATCTCAAGTGTTTGTTGACAGGCCCTACACATTACAGGATTTGAGAAACAACATAACCAGCGATCGGCCCAGATGTATTGCACCGCGTCATGCAATTCTATGCGGCAGGCTCAAAAAATGCGAAAGACAAGAGCACCACATTTGTCTAAAACAATTTTTAAAAGATAAGCTTATTTGAAAACTACATTATGTATAGAATAAATTTATTTCGTTTTAATGTTTCAATTACTAAGCCGACAATCAGAGGATAAAAACTGTCAATACCTTCTGCCGGACGCTGTATATCGTTTGAGACATACAAATTTTTTAATACGAAACAAATGCAAGGACGAACCACGGAACCATTTGTAGTAAAGTTAAAAGGCAAAATACAAAAATGCTTGCTTGCAGACCCCATAGACAATCTTTAAAAAAAAACATGACAATAGTAGGCATTCAAATTGAGTCCATACTGGAGAAGCTACTACAGGAGGAAAACCTACATAAAGAAATGCAGATCTGTTTGCTCACCGAGGCCGGTAGGGATCAGAGGGAAAAGATAGACAGAAAGGGACACGAGATGGGACAGTGAGGATCAACAATTGCAGGTAATGTGGGGCAGTTAGTCACTTTATAAATGTCCTGAATATGGAAAACACACACACATGCTCATCGGAAAAGCACACCTTTCCGTAGATATAAAAAGCAACATGGTCAATTTTGAAATGAAGATATAAAAGCCCTTAGAAGTATGAAATTTAATTTATATAAAATATGGGAAGAAATGTGTTGCTCTCACTATCAATTATAACTCTCGAAGGCTTTGTATATATTTGGAATAATATTCTAAAGATATATTCTAGGATGACCTTATCTCTTAGAAAATTTAATCATGATCCTCTAGAATGTTTTTGTTTCCAAAAAAATGTGATGATTTGCGAGTGTATATCTGGAAATGGTTTGGGAAAATGGAAGTAATAGATGGTATAATTAATGCCAGTGTGATGAAGTGTACGCACAGCAACTGGTTAACGAGAAGATTGCAAAAATGCTGGTAGTCCATCACTGCAACGCATTGGCATGACACCACAAAATTCTACGAATCCCGCCAAGTATACAAAGTACCAGTAGTAAGGAATGAAAATCAGTGCGCCCATAAAGAATTGCAGAACCTGTCAGAGATATAAGATTTTCAATGTAAAGCCTTACTGCGAACTCGTGTTGCCCAATAAACGATACGTACAGGTCTTTTATTTATTTGGATCACTTCTCACGATGCCAGACGGAAATACGACAATATTAATTAGGAGATCCAGCTCACTATTCGATCTAGAGCAAACCACTGCTAAACAGGGCTACTCTCATCGAAAGAAACTATCTGCGTTTCGTCTTCTCACCTCAAGAGCGATAAGGGTAAGCAATTTTTAAGTGTTGGTATACCCTACTACCAACTTATCACCCACAAGCAAATACGATTGATCGGTGAAAACTGAGACTTGAAAACACATCGACTCATACCTGTTGGAGACCAACAAGACCCCAAGAGCCAAAATGCTACCTGCCACTCGTGTGTCCATGAATTATGCAATTTATCAAACCACAGGATTCAGAGCAATTTTCCTCATCGCAAGAGAACTGCGCTGTTTACATACAAATGCCAGTAATCGACGTAGATAATCGAAGCAGATAATTTAGTTGCTACCCCCTACCCCTTACTAGTCAGTAATTACCTTCAAGAAGACTACGAGATGAAAGATTATCGACAAGACATTCAGAAAAAAAACAAGCCAACCGGCATTGACGTCCTACCCCAACCACGAAAGATTATCGAGTATGGGTATCACGGTATCACGCGTGGCTCCCCATAGAGGACAAGCCTACTACTCCTCTAGGTGCCGATAGCCTACCTAGGCCAGATGCACCACCGGAGCCCATTCGACTCTTACGACGCCAAGGGCGTCCCCACAAGGGTGCTAACTTTACTGGATGGATCGTCGAGACGCCATTAATATTGTAAGCAATTGTCGTTTCTTTATCAGTGATAATTTGTCCTGAATTTTATATATTTACATGACATATCTCATTACCGCCCATTATTTCCACTAATACCCGTTAGACATTTTCTTTAAATTATAAAATATGTGTTCTATTAGTTCGGTCCATTCATAAACTGTAAAGTGTATATTAAACATGTTGATTGTTCTTGGGTAAATTCATTGTCAAAATGTACATGTGCATTGAAGTCATATAATCAAATTTGATTTCAACATTACGGGTTAATTGGTTTAAGACATGTTGAAAATATCTACCCAACTTACAACAAAATCCCTGTTTTTGACCACACCAACCTACCCCTCTCAAACGGATCAGCGACAGAACACTGAGAACCAACCATACGAACCTAAGGACATAGAGAAATAAAACAAACAAGCGTATTTATTATATAACTGAATTGCTTCAGTAGATAAAGAGGAAAGAGGAATGGCGGTGCTTATAGCGGCACTTTCTCGCTTCCAATAACACCGTTATAAGATATATGTGGCATTTTATTGAGACTGGCATGCCACTGCCAGACTCACCACATCCTGTTAGTGTTATTCTGCCAACAATCCATTCTCAGTAAACTTTTCTTAATATTCGTGTGATGTCTCACAAGTAATCTTCAAATACTGATAACGCCAGGAAGGTACCTGCTTCAACTTTCTGTGAACTAGCGTCACGCTATATATCATGTTTGTTCTGGACACTTGTTCCGGAATGGAACACGACTGATGCTTGTTTTTTCTTACATAGAACATATTCGGTTCGATAACGTCGGTCTACGCTGAATCTGATATTAATTATAATAAAAATTGCAAAATGGCATCATATCTTTCAAATTATTAAATCGGCAGTTTTGACGATTCATTACATTGCTGCGCCAAGTATATCCCTCTGGAGCGATTTCAATCATCTTTGGCATAATTAGATTATCTATTCGCCATTTTGTACCGATGTTTGGACAATTAAAATCTTCATGGCGATTTACAAAAACTGCGGAAACAGTATTAATGAGGTGCTCAATTCCACGTCGAATTTCCAAAGATATCAACGAGTAATACTAACGGCGGAGCCTGTAGAGAGTAGATGAGTTGTATGCATCTGTAACAATGAAAATAGATATTAGTAAATTTGAATATGTGGTCAATTCAAAATAGATTACGAGATGGTAGATATAGTGCGCACCTAATTTTAAATAAAACTTGATTGTGTACTATTTGTGGAAAGTATAATACTAAAACAATCTGAATGTTATGTAAACAACACTCATTTTCTAATTCGTTGTACATGTAATCGAGATGTCCTATTGTATTTACTTAATTTCACAGTATGATAATCTATACATTTTAATGAAATCAGCAGTTGCTTTCAACTACAAAATGAGGAATGCGTATGATAGTATCCAATATTAATTTGTAGCCCTATTCAATATGATGATCGAATTTTCTATATCTACTAGACGAAATACCCGTCATCCGACGGGTTATGATGAATTAATGTGTTCACCAATTCTTTCAAGTCCGTGTGATAACTATTTCTATATCATTAATTATTGCTCAATAATTCTCTCACTATTTCTATACATTTAGTCTAAAATTCAAATTAGTTCCCACTGAGGAATTTATCCTCATTGTCCAGGTGTTCAGATGGGGAAATTTATATATCTATATCATTTATCCACAGATTCAATTTTAAAAACTAAAATTTGTAATAACCTGATTGCAGTTATGAGATCGGTTTAGAGTTAGAGCATCACGTGTCTATAATTTTAAAATTTTAATACTATAGCAAAAAATTATATTTTAATTGCGGAGCCATCGCAATAATTTCAAACTCGAATAAGGTTTACTGTGTATTGATTGATGATTATGTCAGAAAACAATAGAATGGTAAATATCTTGAAGGATAATGAATAAATACATGCCTGTTAGTGAACGGATTTTTACTCAAATTTTCACTGGATCGTCCCAGGTTTAAATTTGGTCGCGACCCGTTGTGCCGTTCTTTCGGAGTTTGGTTCCAGACAGACAGGCGGACATATACGCACACACGCAAGGGTTTATTTCGACTATTTTATGAATAAAACGTAACAAAAATAATTTGTTTTCTCCAACTGTTCACGACAACAATACCTTCCTTATTGTGTAGTTTTTTTTAGAAAACGTGAAGAGGTTTTCGCTCAAACAATATCTTCATTATAAACCAATGGTGTATTCGGAAAGTAAAATAGCTTACTTAAAACATTGTTATTACTTGAAAACACTTGCTTCAATTAAATTATGAATCAAAAACAAAAAAGAAACACCCCGCAGCCCCCACTTTTGAACTGACAGCACAAACATATAAATAATTGGTAGGTCGGTTCAAAATACTATCTTCGTTTTTATATATGAGGTTATTATGTACCAAATTAAGAAATTTTGAAACTTTACTAAGGTATGATTTTAATTCAATGGAATTAATATAAGTTTCAAACAATTTTTATAACAATATCAATACATTTTTTAATAATTTTGAATGTTTATTTTATTTATCTCCATGTTTGGAACACAAGTTACTTTATCGTAATATCAAAGTAATAACTTTTGTATCACCATGTCTTTGTCACAATAAGTAAATTAGTGCAATGACCGTGACTGATTCGAGGTCGGAAAGAATTAGATCAGTTTTTGGCTTTAATTAAACATTAAAATTATTAATTAAACACCTTTGAATTAAAATAATCACTTATGGAGTATGGTTCAAGTTCACAAAGATATGTATGTACCTGCCTTTTAAAAACCTTATAATCATTAACACATTTTAAAAAACTTGTCAAACTATTATAAAAATATAAACATGTATATTTTATACTATTTTCAGTACAAGAATACTTATGATGAAGATACAAATAGTTGGCCATATGTCTTGTCATATAGTTATGTTGAAGTATGTTGTTTGGGAAACACTTACGGATCTTATACATAAAACACAGGCATTCTAAATGTATAATGCATACACAGTGAGCAAATTATTGCTTGTAAATACGGGTTTACAACTACTCATGAATTTAAGACCAAGCATGGTTCTCACAGCACTCTTTTGCATTACAAATAGCTTGGATAGATCCTTCCAACCCAGGAGGGAAAAATTACCCAAAGAAATAGTCATAATCTCGGAAAATAGAGAGCTACGACGTAGGTGGCAACAAACTAGATACCCACCCCATAAAAAAGAGCTAAACAATACGGTGCAAAAACTCAAAAGAGAAACTTTAAAAAACGCAAATGAAGCTATTGAAGTATACCTGAGCGAACGAGGTAAAGACAATAGCACGGACTGGAAAGCCACAAAGAAACTAAAGAAAGATATTTATATAAACCACCAATAAGAAACGCAGATGGTACTTGGGCCAGAAATAAAAATCAGAACACGCTTCGCAGAACACCTACTACTCACCTTTCAACCAAACGAGGGATATAACATTGAGGGAAAGAACGTACCTATCATGATCAAATGGAACTTAAAACTGTTACACTAAAAGAAGTCCGAAAGGAGATAAAAGAAAATATTAATCCTAGCAAAGCTCCTGGATTCGATCTAGTGACAGGAGAAATATTGAAACAACCAAAAAAAGCAGTAGTGAAAATTACCAATATAATTAAGGCATCGTTTAGACTTAATTATGTGGCTTCAGAAAATACCATTTGATCCTGGATCATATACATAGAATAACAAATGTAATAGAGAAGGCACTGGAGGAAGGAAAAACCCGCTCAGCCGTATTTCTTGATGTAGCTCAATTCTTCGACAAAGTATGGCATGATGGACTTGTCATGAAACTAAAAATAGTATTCCCAGCTGAATCAGTTATTGGAATCCTACATTACAAACAAATACATTTGAATTAAACAAGAAGAGGCATATTCAGAGCATAAAGAAATTAAGGCAAGTGTACGGCCAAGTGTACTGGGGACGCTATATATATACCCCAACATACCGGACGAAGGAGACATGATAGGTACCTTTGCTGACGATCAAGCCGTTTTAGCAATCACAGAAGACCATGGAGAAAAAAACTTCAAGAGCACAAAATCGGTACATGTTAATTTTACCTACAAACAGGAGCGATATCAGCCTATTACAATAAACAACGCGCAGGTCCCTCATGCGTCGAAACAATGCTTTCTGATGAAAGCAACTGGAATGCAATCCAATCCTGGATTGGTAAAGTACTGAAGACCAAGGAGAGGTATGAGAGAGAGCATGAAAATCACTGAATGGATGCACAGGATAAAGAGAACCGACGATTGTGAAACGCCAACGGCGATCCCAGCGCCGGCTCAGTGCAATGGTTAGGATTTAGTCGGTATTCCAAGTTTGGTGAGTCCGACACACCCCGGCTGGCTAAAAAGCCCAGATGGTTAAATGCTGGACGAACCCTAGTGAATTAACAAAACAAGTGTACAAGCAGAGTATGTGCGAGCATAATGAAACGCAATTAGTTATAGCAAAAGCAGAGTTTAGTGTACATGTACAACTAGTAGAACCTACAGGGTCATTATTAAATTAAACTATAGACTCAATATAAACCCTAGTAACGTAAGTTAGAATAGAACTGCTCATTGATCATCTTACTGACCAGATTGTAGATCATAATGTCACTCTCGGGGGTCTTTAAGTAATAATAATAATAATGATTCAATAGCTTATTGGTAACAAATATTGAGTGAAAATATATAACTCGAGCCCATGAAAAGTGTATTTTCGAGTGTATTTTCCAATTTCCCCCACTCTTTTAGGCCAATTTGTATCACTGACAAGGTGTTTTAATAGATTAGTTGACAAATGGCAGAATTCCATGGACTAAATCTGACTTGCCGTAAGTCACCGTGTATTTATCAATGTGGGAAAGCTACAGTGTCTTTATTATCGATAGCTGATAAACCCATACTGCCTCCTCAATGGCTGAATATGTTTAATGTTTCAACCAATTTAATAATAAGTTACATTACCACCTATTATTAAATTGGCAAGTTGGTAGTGATTATTGATTTTGCGTGTGTTCTTTGCTGACAATTCCTAAATTATAATCATCCATGATTGAAGTTTTTCATATATTCCAGAAACTTGCTACTAAAATAAATATAAAAAACAAATTGCGTCATTTCCTTGTTGCAAAGTGGTATGAATCACATACATGTTTCTTCTCCAATGCTATTTATTTTTTTAGTGTTCAGATCAAGTTATGATCAGATGTAATGGATTCTTTCTGCCTTGCATTTTAATGAGGAACTTTTGTTACCACTTTATTGACAAGCTTTAAGTATAAATTATTGGTTTAAAGTTTTGAGATTGGCATTACAAATTAATTCATCAAAATCAACTGCAGTGCGACGACTGTTCGCGAACGTTCCTCACCTATTGTCTATTCGCTGTATGTAGCAGTTTTGTATAAAAATTTAAAAACCGCATGCACTGCACTTCACTGCTCTTTGACCTGATAGCCAACGATGCAAACGCGCCTGTGTTCAGTCGAGCGAAAACCGACCGGATTATGGTACGTCCGCAGCAGTAAGTGCCCCTTTTGGCTCTACTTATTAACAAGTCAGACAACTTGCTACGCAAAAATAGTGACACTACAAGCTATGTTAACGGACAAAAAAACCCAAACAGTAGGCCTATCGTAGGTTTATCGAACACATCTGTTGGATATATTTTCTGTGTTGCAGGTTGAGATTGGAGACTATGCGGAAATGCGAGCTATTTTTAATCAAATTGCAGACTTTAACTGTGAGTGGAAGGCTTATTTAGAAACACATTAAATTCAATTATTCTATATAGTTCATAAGAGTTTTCATATATTAGGGGAAAAGTGTCAAAGCGTTAGGCAAATAGTTTTGAATATTTTTCAATTCTTGAATGAGCCGAGTTGGACCAAACATGAATAGATGCATCCATCCTGTCCAGATGATTTCAACTGAAGAAGGTTAACATACGAGTAGACCACTAAGAGAAATTACGTGAGGAAAAACCCTTGAACTACTTTTTGTGGACAACCAGGAAGATAATCGAACAACCTTAAGCATTCGGTGCCTCACAAAGCGGACAAGTCAACATAGCTGTGTTACACAAGACGACAACCCCTGTAGTAGAAGATGCCGTAAAGACAAATGGCAACAATAAGTTCAACCCAGATATATTTTCAAAATGTTGGCGGAATGAGAACTAAAATGAGAGATTTAATGCTAAATGTTCAAAGTTGTCACTACGATATACTAATCATTATTGAGTCGTGGCTGGGTGAGGATATCCCTAATTCTTGCTTGGTCTTACTGGGTATACTATTTTCCGTACTGACCGTTTATTAAATAGCTCTAAGAGTCACTGTGGCGGAGTATTTATAGCGATAAAGGATTATTTAAAAGTTACACCAATCATACATTCCATGTCAGATATC
Organism: Lordithon lunulatus; assembly: GCA_963942505.1. Taxonomy (NCBI): domain Eukaryota; kingdom Metazoa; phylum Arthropoda; class Insecta; order Coleoptera; family Staphylinidae; genus Lordithon; species Lordithon lunulatus. The sequence goes on along the minus strand of OZ012667.1, from coordinate 42,772,446 downwards.
GAGCAAATATTTGTTAATATTATACTAGGTAACAAATCTACTATCTTAGGAGCTATTTATTTGTCACCTATATCGCCATTATTTAAATACCAACAGCATTGCAAGGATGTCGACACTTTACACAATGTATATCCCACTAGCAACTTTATCTTATTTGGCGACTATAATTTGCCTTCTGTAATATGGACTAATAATGATTAAGGATTGCGTGCCCACTGCTCACTGTATTATTTCATATAAGTTTAGCTACCGGAACTTATATCAAGTGAATTCTTATTCGAACCATAAAGGTGTATATCTGGATTTGGTATTTTCATCGTTAATGTACCTACGGGTTATACCAGCAACTGACTTAATTTTTCAAAATTATAATCACCATATTGCTTATAATATCATTTTAGAGAGCACACAGAACAATGAACAGTTAGATTTTGAAGAATATTCTTACGATTTTAAAAAAGCGGACTACATAGGTATTAATCAATACTTATCGTGTATAAATTGGGCTCAGTTATTTTGTATCGAGGATCCGGATGAAACAATTCATCAATATTCTGCTAAGTTAACATGCGCATTAAACTACTTTGTTCCCGTTGGAAAATTTTTCTTTTTCAACTTTCTGAAAAAGATTTTTTTTTTTAGTTTGGTTTAACGCCGAGTTAATCAATATGATCAGCAAGAAAAAGGAAGCGCATAGAGTGTTTAAGACAAGTGGTAAAATTAACGATTATGAAATCTTCAAATTTTTACAGGACGAGTGTAAACGGCTTTGAGATATTTGTTATAATGCCTATTACACAAACTTGAAATTGAGATAAATTCAAACAGTTTTGGAAACATGTTGAGGTTAAAAATAGAAGAGAATAGAATTCCTAACAGCATGTCATTCAATGGATGCCTATAGTGTTGGGGGTAGAAATATTGTCAATTCATTCGCAGACTTTTTTAAGGATGTTCACGATGTTAATAATTACGCAGGATTGCCGGACTTTTCATTTGTAATAACCGAGCTAAATATTTTAAATTCTATAAATGAACTAAAGAATAATTATGCGTGCGGTCCTGATGAAATTCCTAACTACTTCCTGAAAATGTGTGCATATACACTTTGGAAGCCTTTGTATTCACTGTTCAACATGTCAGAAAAAGCAGGTTTCGTCCGCTTAGAGTGGAAACGTAGCTATATATCTCCTATCTCCTAAGTCTGGTGAACAAACAAATATTTCAAACTATAGAGGCATTTGCTTACAATCAGCTATCCCAAAACTACTTGATGAAGTAATAGCACAGCAACTAATGTGCTATTGTAAGCGTTTAATTTCCGATTAACAGCATGGGTTTCTAAGTGGAAAATCAACTACAACGAACCTAATGGTCTATCAAAGTTACTTGTTAGATCCTTTGCAGACCAGATGTCAAGTGGATGCCATTTACACAGACTTCTCTAAGGCATTCAATAGGGAGAACCATAAAATCTTAATTGAATACAATGGGTTTCAACAACCAAGCGTTGAAGTGCATAGAGTTATGTATCAAATCGGAAGCAATGCGTGAGAGTGAAGAATTGGATTTCCAGGGAAATCAATGTTATTCCGGGGTCCCTCAGGGTGGTCCCATTCTTTTTTTATTATTTATATCTGATTTGAGGCATTAATTGAAATTATGTGAGCATCTTATGTTTGCTGATGATTTAAAAATGTTTCACACAATTAAAGACGTTATCGACGTAAGAAATATGTATACTATAATTTATATAATGTGTCTAGCTGGTGCGACAAAAACAAGCTATTTCTTAATACGGATAAATGTCTTGCCATCTGCTTTTGACGCGCTAAAAATCCTATAGCGACAGTGTACACAATAAATAATACCAATTTATGGACAGTCTCCGAAATTAAAGATCTATGCGTAGGTTTGATTCGAAAGTCTCATTCGTCCAGCATATTCAATATGTATCAAATAAATCATAACAATTGCTAGGTTTCATTACACGGCTTTCCAAGCAATTCTCTATTCATACTTTTAAATACCTTTACTGTTCATTAATTAGACCGCACTTGGAATATGCTTCCCCGATTTGGAGCCCTTCTTACACTGTTCGTATTAATGTTATTGAAAACGTTTAAAATAAAATGCTAAGAATTGTTGCTTTTAGAATGGGTATTTCTAAGGAGAACATAAATTATTTTGGTGTTATGCGTCTTAATCTTAAATCTGTGGTAATACGGCATAGATTGAATGATCTTTGTTTTCTACGGAAATTATTATCAGAAGATATTATTTGCAGCAGTCTTCCGTCTCAGTTTAATTTTTATTTCCAACCGGAGGGTATGCGACGACGGTCAAAGCTTATTTTCAGAGTTAATATGCAGAGCACTATGGCTCTAATAGTGTTGCCAGAATCACCATAGTGGCCAATACTGTCAATCAAGAGTAAATATGTATTTTTTCCTGTTCTATTCAATAGCTTAAGTTTTTTGTAAATAGAAATAGTGAGTCTCAAATTTATAATTAAGTTTATTAGTTACTCAAATTTTATATTTTAATTTTTTCTTTTCTTTACCATACAATGTAAAATTTGTATGTACATGTATAAATGGGGTTTCCCGTATATTAATAAATAAATTAAAATAGTAAAAGAAAACGTACTAGGAAGGATGATATAGTAAAATCTGCCTTGAAACTATGGTTTATATATTACAATTTTGTTGCTATAGAAGGTTGGTTTCTTCATTGGAATAAACGAGAAAATATTGTATTCAAACAAACTCATGGTGAGCAAAATGATGCTGATTTTCTTTATGCGCGTTTTACATTGAGCAAGATTGCGCGTGCAATCGTTGCAAGCAATCGATTTTGACATGAAGTTGCTCAGTGTAATACACCAATTGCCCGAGCAACACATTGCAAGCAAGTAGTTGCGTCGGATAGAACATGTTCTAATTCCGGGCAACCATTGCGTGCAACTCCCAATGCTGCCAATCATAGAAATGTATTATGTTATATTAAACTATTGTTAACTTGATTTTATATACATTATACATCGTAATACAATTGTTAGGTTTAGTTATGGGGTTCATAAAATTCCCATCGTAAAATAACTAGCCCGATAAACTTTATCGTTGTTTATACTATATGCTTTTTAGGTTAGTTAGAATTTTATATTGGCACTTCGGTTTGTTTACCTCTGTAGGCTTAATATCAGCTGTTATTCTTATTGCTATTGCAAGTTGGCGAATGTAATACGGAAATAGTTGCACGTGCAATTTTAACTGAAAATCTATTGCAGCGATTTATTGCAAGTTGCGATTGCGAGTTGCCGTTGCTCAATGTAAGACGCGCATTAAAGGCGCACAAGATCAAAAATGAGTGGACCAAAATTTCTTCTAAATTTACTCCTAATGACGTTTTGAATGTAGATTTTACTATCGTGCACTACTTGATCATACATACTTGTTAAAAACAGATAGCGCAAAGGTGTATATAGTGATTTGTAAAATCAACGATGTAGAGTGATTAAGACATTATAATGACTTTCAAAGCTTATTATCGAAAACATCTTATTACAATGTCGTAGAACCAAGTATCCAAAAGAAGAATTAAAACTGGTTTCAAACACGGTGGTTATCAATAGAAGATGTAGAAGAAGAAATTAACAATGTCAGTTTTAAAATATCAGCATCAATCAATCCTTGGACCAACTAAAGGAAGCCATTCAAGAAAAAAATTAAGGAATTTCGCCAGACATAATTTTTTATCTACATATGAGAAATAAAGACTTTTTAGTGATACCTGGTACTATTATTTTTCAAATGTATTCTTAATTTGTGACCATGAAAAGTCCTAATCCTTCATTCTATTGATTTCCACTATCTTATTTCTTATTTAATGTCAGCATAAACCAACCATTTAGATTTTTCCAAAACCATGTTATGCAAGTTTATCCCTATTTACTATGTAAATAAAAAAGACGAAATATAGTAACAAAACAATTATTGGATTTGCTATATATATATATATATATATATATATATATACATACATATATATATATATATATATATATATATATACATATATATATATATATATATATATATATATATATATATATATATATATTTCCTGATGTTTCTTTAGGCATACACTATATAGCTTTATTTTGATGTAATGTCTTTCATTTATAAATACATACCTTTCTAAAATTAAATCCATTGGAAATCAGTCAGAAGAATTCCATAGTTTATAAAACCACCATACACTGGATGAATCAGATGATAATCTGAAAACAATAAACTTTAATTATTCAAATACATATGCAGAAATAATATTTCAAAATTGTATGTATCAATAATGATATGGTTATATTCATTATATTATTGAAATTCAATGAAATATTACAGATTTATATAGAATTTTCAGAGAAATTAGGGTCGCAGCTGGTATATTAAGTGCAATCTGACATAAAGGTTAATGAGTTATTCAAAAACTAACAACTACAGTTTAAAAGGCTTGAGATTGCAAGTATGGTTAATTAAAATATTTAATAGCATGTTACTCTGGAGGCAGAAACATAATTACCAGGATGTGAACTCCAAGGAGCATAAAATCAGAAAAGAAAATTATGGGTATGGAAATATATGAAATTTATTGGAGATTAAGGCACGGTTGTATAAAGCAGATAACTCTCGAGTTAATTTGACCTCCGTGAATCTATCCTTACTTGTCAAGTTTGACACATAATGCGACGTTGCCATACAGAGGTACATGACACTAGGAAATGAAAAGTTAAAAACAATGTATGCAACATGTAACAAAATAATCACGAGTTACCTAGTCTTTATAAAACCGAGCCGAAATGTATAAGCTGAGTAACAAGCACAATGCGTGTCATTGATATTGACACAGCTTTGAAGTCAGTAATTTAAACTCATTCTATAATTATAATTTCTAATAAATTGTAATACAAAACACCCTTAAAATAATTGCAATAAAAATAAAATAAAACAGGTCAATAGAAAACTTAAAGAGTGATCACAAATAATGTTCTTCTGTTGTAGTGTTTGTCATTACCCCATTTTAAAATGGCTTATATACTTGATACAATATATTTTTTGTATGGGAGATCATAATAGTTTTAGAACAATATTTCAGGACACTAATATAGATATGCTGTGAAAGTTAATAATTGGCATAGCTTGTTTTGTAATCATGTTATTCATTAATTACAACTCGGGTTGAAAAAGTCTTCTGCCAGCAGCAACGGAGCATAACAACGTAAAATCAGGGGAGTTATAATTTTCATCTAAATCTTGCTGATTTTGGGCATTATATAGTTTTGAACAAAGATATTATTTCCAAACCATCTTACAGCTTCATTTGAATTGGTGAGTGGAAAAACAGTATATCTCCAAAATTAGCGGTTTTTAATTGATGTATCCAAAAACATATTTAAATGAAGCCCAATGCGATAACCTGAACACTGTAATTAACATACTTTGTGCACGTGTAGGAGGCTGTCTACCGCTGCTGTGTTGAGTGAAAAAACGGTCGGTATCCAGGAGTTGAATGAGAAATGAAACGAGTTGCTGCTGCTGAATTGCTTGCCCACATAAGAAGAACTAAACCAAACTGAAAGAAGTCACAGCCTTATGCCATGAACGTGACGATGTAGGTGGTATTGTTTTTGATTGCATTCAGAATACGCCTCCCAAGATACCTGTTCAAGAAATATTTTACTACAGACAACTGTAGCTGTACATATTCGAATTTCGAGACAAATAATACTGGGCACTTCTACAAATACCATGCAGGATAAGCCCTAGAAGGTCAAAATAAAGTTTGTAGATTCACTAATGACTACATAAAATAGTCTGTATGGTTTCCCAGGGCAAAACCGCAATGACAAAGTATTAGGATTTCTTTTATAACTTGTTTCTAATAAACCTTTCCTTATTAGCGGAAATATGATAACCAGGAGATTTGATCGCATTTATTTACCAGAAGATTCAATTAAATTAAAACAGTTTACTGTATCAATAATGAACTACGCAGATATCATTAATATGAAAAACTGGTAAAAAAAAACATTATAAAAAGACCTGAAAGTCTGTTGACCAAGAACATACTACCTTTTCTATGTTTTTCAGTTAATTTACGACTGTTTATATTACAACTAGTTATATTGGTAGACTTTTAACGAATATTTGCAAGTTTCTGAAGCCTCACGTGAACCCAACATTTGTCTAACGAGCCAGCCTACAAGGTCCCATTACCAATCATTCATGTGAAAAACATTTACGATATCAAAAAAGTACATGAGTGGCGAAATCTTTTGTATTCCGTTTTATTGCCATATTACGTCTTGTGAGACATGCAGGAGCAGGAGAATTTAAAATAATACTCAATACAATATTAAAAGGTGGAATGGGTTAAGGTCATATACGGGGCAAGTTCGTAAATGCCCTAAATTCATTCTAATATAAATGAAATTTTACAAGCTAAGAGATAGAAAACTGTATTAGATTATTATGAAGGGATCGACATAGATATCTCTCCTCCATAAGCACATTTTCTTGTTTTTTCAAAACTATAAAATGCAACTACTTGTGCAGTATACATCTAAACTAGAGCTGTCAAACAAAGTGCCGTAATTTTGCAGCAAATCTTGTACCTTGTGCACTTATTTTGGTATGTATGAAGAACACTGTTTGTTTACGTTAAATAAATAAATCCTTTGGATCCTTTGAAATTTACTGAGAAAAGCACTACTCCGGTGTTGCCCCGCAAATATTAGTGCACGGGGAAAGTTCGGACCATGTGGTGCACATTGCTCAAGCATTTTAAATTATTTTGTTTCTGGTTTCTTGTTGTAAGACTTAATCAAATTATATTTTTAAAACGCCAATTTAGATTCAAAACGGTTCGAGATTATGGTAGAAAAACCAACCAGCAGAAACTTATACTTAAATGAGTAACTTTTAAACTAAACAACTTATTTTATGCAGTAAAAAGCATTTTGTAAATGGCTTGTGAATAAATCCGATTTTACTCCATAACATATGACGATAGATTTCACGAAGTTATCATCAGCTGCCCCGTACATGAAGTTCGAAGTAGTTATAATTTTTTTAATTTACTAAAATTAAAATTTCGGATGTAAATTGGTGTTTTTGTTAATAAGAATTATAGAGTATTAATTTCATTCCGCCTTAATACCAATATGTGTTAAATATTTAAAACAGAATTTTTAAAATGAATGGTTAAAGTCGAACTTAACAAAAACCGGTACGAACTTATCCCATTCCACCTTACTTAGTGTTCTTTTCTGTTAAGGGGTTATATACCTTTCTGTGCGGAAAAATTGAGGAAAGTTTGAATTTTTGTAAAGGTATGTAGCAATAATGTTTTTACATCAAAATTATAATTTATTAATAGTACGTTTATTAGTGAAAAAAAAAGTATTAGTTTATAAAAAAATTCATAATTGGCGGAGTTATGGCCCTTTCCCCGAAACCCTCTTTTTTTGATGAGGCTTGCGGTGATCATCATAAAACCCAAAAAAAAAACACTAGTATAGGGATCTTCCTAGTACTTGAACGATTATTTAAATAAATATTTTTTTAACGTATTTCCCAAAAACCCAATGGTTTGAGCTTGAATTTTATTAAAAAATTTGCATTTGCATAATAAAAATTTATGCACAAAAAAGGAATCGTTCAAGTACTGAACACATTAATTACAAACAATTAAAAAAAATGAAGAAGATCGGTCAAATAGTTTTTCGGCAATCGCGATCACGGCAAACGCTCTTTTGGAAAACACCATTTCGAGATAATCGAGTTTAGCGTGTAATTTTGTTTCGGGAATCCATACTGACTTTGTGAAAAGACGGCAAAACAAGCAGCAGAGAAAAAAAATCAATAATCGATGCTAACGCTTCGGAAGCTCGTATACAACTGATTATAAGGGATTTGTCACAAAACATACGCGATTTGTATGGTCGAGAATAGAGTAGATGTTCCAGGAAACATCGCACCCCGCTTCGAAACGCTGTAACTTTCGATCTATTGCTCGGATCTCCAGAAAATTTCGTAATATGTTCTCAAAGAGTTTTAGTTTCAGATAAAGCAATAAAAAAATCGATTTTTTTGAAGAAAATAAAGGTATATAACCCCTTAACAGCATTTTGCTGTCTTTTTGATACGTTTAACAGAAGTTGAGTGGAAAAACAGTATCAACTTCAAAATAAAATTTAAAAAATACCCAGCTGTTCGTAATACATATTATACATTTTTGTTCACATTCCTATATAGGACGTCATCCTCTACAACTCTCTTGCACATGTAATTGTTATTACATGTATACTTTTCCCACAAAACAGATGTTATCGTTTTTCTCTAACTACAATTTTGGAGTTACATGGGTTTTCCACACACTGATTCATTTAATTTTGTCATTAATGTATTAAAACGTATTTCATGTGGTGTATTATGCCAGATCTATATTATATTATAATAAGCAATGAACGACCAATTATTGCAACTGAGGAACTCCAATATTTTATAACTAGCAGAAGGTTTTTTGATTGCTTAGATATATTCGTTTTTCACTATTCACAGGTTATGAAATGAGTCCAAATTCTAACCAAACTAAAAAATTACAATATATACAAAAATATTGTTCTACTACTCATTTAGTTGGATATCTTGTTCTGGATATTTGTACAAAATTTTAGATCAAGCTTAATGAATTCAGCCCTAAAAGGAATTTTTAACTCATCTATCATGTGTAAAAGTTATTGCTAATATTGAAAAATAAACTAAAATACAATAAAAAGAAAAGATGAAAGAAAAACACTGCTAAGCAAGTACATGTTTAGCATATATTTTATTATATTATTTAAAAAATATTTAAAATAGCATAGGTAATAACATATCGTTTAAATAAATAAATTAGATTCTTGTTTATGAAATATAAATTGATATTTAATAATCATTAACAGTGGTAAAATGTTAGTGAAATTCCACAAGAATTAGTTCATATAGTCATATTTAATTAAACTGTTACATACCTTTCCAATATAAAATTGAATTAACATGATTTGTATCCTGTAACGTGTCCATGTCCATTAAATACAGGATATCCCACGATAATTGAAACAGCTTTCATTACCCAATGTAATAAGGGTATTATTCAAATCTAAAAATAAAATTAAAATAATTACTATGATACATGCATGTTGTTTAGCCAATCCATAAAATTAAGCAATGATTAAGCTTGAATTGTACCAACATAAAGTTAACTGAGTTTAGCTAAATCAAGTTATTTATTTTAATCCCTATAACATAAAAAGGAAGACAACGTTTAGAATAATTTATGACTTTTGTGCTATATCAGTCATCAAGTGCATATCATGACAATTTTTTAAATTTCTGACAGTTTTGTTCATCAAATGGGTGGGACGAAAACAACAGCATAGTAAGATAGTTGCATCTATTGTTATCTTAGAAGTTGCAGCTGCATAGTTATAAGATGAAGGAGAAGCACTTATATGCTCTAACTTAGCAGAGTGCTACAAAATATATAAATAATTTCACTATTTACATTGGTACAGTCTGACATATTCATCATTTAACCAACAACGGTTTTCTTCAAACAACTTTACTATTATTTTACCAGCTGAATACATTAATTACAGAATTTCAGCATCTTCTATGATAATATGTAATCATATGCATAAAAGGTTAATATATAAATAATGCACTAATGCAATAGTGCACAGTAGTGAATCATGGCATGACAGAAAGACACAAAACAAAAGTAAACACCATGTAGATGAGATTCTTAAGAAAAGAAAACAAGACAAGAATGGACAAAATAAAAATTGAAGCCTAAAGACAAAACCTCCAAATAAAATCAATCAACAAGAAAATAATAGGACAGTTCAGATGGATTAGGTACATATGCCAGATGCCAAAAGAAATACTACCATGAATAATATATGAAGAGTAACAACAAGCAACTAGATAGGGAAACCAAGGAAAACATGTGGCAACAGAATGAGAAGCAGAAAAAAAACAAGAGATGTAAAGAGATTAAACAAATAGCACTAGATGAGAAGACATTAAACAATTAAATTATACAGGAAGAGATGGAGGGAAATATACACACAAGACAAATAGACACCTGTGCTCAGGATGAGAAATAGAAGAACAGAAATAAAGACAGCAAAAATATACAATAAAGGAGAGCAGAAACAGGGACAAACAAAACAGCATAGGAAGACAGGAAACACACTAAAATAATATAAAAACTAGACAGAAAGGCATTCAATTAAATAAATTAAATCGCCTATTAAAAATTTAAATTCTATGTTAATTATATGTTCAAAATCAATCCTAGACTCATATTCTTAATGTACATATGTACATATGTGGAAAACAACATATTAGTATGTTGATGCCCATATTCACCAACATCCCATAACAATGGATAAATTGAAAATGTCATTGTGACAGAATATGCAAAAAACAAATGTCAAAAACCTTGAATAGTGATTGGAGTTTTGATGTCACCTTTTCTTTAATTTTTCAGTGTTTCCAATAGAGCAAATCTAAGGTAACTATATTCCCTAGATAATGTATTTATTGTTGCAATAACAACAAATACTTATGGGTTCAATAACTATTAAGGCACCTTACATGATGAATATTAGTGTCAATATTTTAGAATAATTACAGTATTACTGTACGATAATATGTATAAAATGTTCCTTATTCTAAAATGTTGCCAGTATTACTCATCATGTAAGGTATAGTAATGATGTAATGAAGAGAATACTGATCTTTATCTAGATAATTGATTACTTGATAAATATAAAAGGAGGATTGAAATACTGACAGTACTAGGATTGACAGTATTATTGACGTATTGATGTAAGGTGCGTTTATAGAATGTTGGTGAATGTATTTGTATTATAAAACATGTATTATATTAGTATTATATATACATTATTAACATCCTTGCTATTTTAAAATAGTTCTACTTTAAAATAGATGATTTCTAGTTGTGTCACTTTTCTAGAAAAAATCAAAATTTTATATTTTGCAAATTTTCATCACTTATTAATTATGGTGCCATTTTTTGGGACAAACTCTTCTATGAATATTTCATGAGTCTTTCCAATTTTGAAGGTTATGATAACAGTTATATATAAAAGTTGAAATAGACAGATAGTTGCAAGGAAGAATGCCAGAATTATATATCTATAGGTGTTTCATATTTATTTTGTAATATAAGCATCTGTTTGTGCAGTGAAATAAAACAAATGCATATAATACAGGAATGAATCATTTTAATTCTCTAGACATGGCCTAATGATGTTCAAAAAGTTTATGTTTTATATGTGCATGAACTAACTATTCAATGCCATACCTCAAAACTTATAAGGTGGAATAGATTTCCGAAACTATAAGAACAAAGTTTTAAGCATGTTGTTGGATTTGGAACCCCATTCTGTCAATGTTTACTTTAATGAACAAATGTATGTATAATAGCTCTATATTAACCCTTAATTAGGCATGCCATGTTTCATACCAGCAGTGGTGAGACCCACTTTTAATAGTTTATAATGCAACTAAATGAATATTTATATCAATTAAAAGAATAATGATAGCTTTTAATATAAAAATCAATCAATAATAAATTTGTAAAAAGAGATTCATGCCCAAATTCACCAACATCCCATAAACTTTATAGGTCCCATAAGTTATTGAATGGATACATTGACATCATTGTGACAGAATATGCCAAAACAAATGTCAAAAACCTTGAGTAGCGCTTATGATTGGAACTTGATGACACCTTTTGTTTAATTATTCAGTATTTTCAATAGAGAGAATCTAAAGTAACTATGATTCCCTAGATAATGTATTTATTGTTGCTATAACAACGAATACTTATCAGTTCAATAGCTATTGATAGATTTATGGAACGTCGGTGAATATGGTGGTCAGATTTTAATTCTAAAATGTACTCAGGCTTCCCTAATTCAGTGTCAATATCCTCCTGGTCATGCATGGTTAATAAAAGCCCAACTGCTTTTTTGGGACACATTGAAGTTTGCATGGGGGTTATCCCAGTACCCAAAATTGCACAAGTTCTTAGGTTTTTGCTAATTGGATGATGGAGAAGTAGATAAATTCTTCAAGTTTATATGTCAATAAAAGGTTAAAAGAGGGACCACATGCCAGCCTAGCAGGGTTACAAACTGATGCCACAAAATATCCCGATGGGGAACACTATACCCTAGTGCACCTAATTAAGGATTAAGCATCGGTTTTTATGTTGTTTACATTTTATTGGAATTTTGTATGTTTTATATATTGTAATCTTATAAAAAAAAATGTAATTTCTATTCTATTCTACTTTGTTAACAAACAGAAGTATTCTTCTTTTTGTTAACTATTATTCTCTCTGAAGTGCTGGTATATTTACTAGCACTTTAACGAGAATACATATAATGTTACTATTATAAGTTATCAAAGCTTAAAAGTGTATCATCAACAATATAGTTTATGGAGAGAAAACAATGTCCTACAATCAATATTAGAAATCACCATTACAGTTAAATGATGCTGTAACTCACCTCATTCTTGTCCTTATGTATGTATTTCGCCTTGTCATACCGCGTCACTACATGGTCTGTAACATGACAATTGTGGACTTCATTCCATTGCATAGCGGACCAGGAAGAAATAATATGGGGCTGCTGACTGGGGCGACGGCGATACTAGTCATAAATAAACTATACTGCCAGGCACTAGATAGATGAAGGAGATACAGCAACGTCGACATCACAGAACGAGTCCTAGATAAATGGAACGAGTCAAATGGCTTCTTATTCTGGTCTGAAGTTAGCTACAGTCATTGCCTACAGCATAGATAAGTACTACAGACTGCAGCGCAGTGTTGCCAGATTATACGATATGTGTGGATTCGAGAGATTTTAAAGACGGGACGGGACGGAGTTTTTTACAAAGAATTTGCAATGGAAATAAGATCAAATCATATGAGATATTAGTCTTCAATGCAAATAAATAATACCATTGATTGAAATATTCAATACTTGGCGATACAGCTGCCACGATAGATGACAGCATAGCGGCAGTGTTGCCAGATTAATTTTAAAAACGTACTGTACCGATTTGATATAAAAAATATATACATACATCAAGCTCATGAACCGTATACAAGAGGACATCAAAATTACATAAGCACATTGTAGACCGATGACGCGCATTTTTTACTGGGGGACGTTGTCGGATCTCACACATGATTGTTTCAATGACAGGGGGAACATAACGTCAATGACCTCGAAACACCAGACGTAAAGGGAGTGAAATTGTATGCATAGACAACATAGTATTATTTATCTAGGATAGACAACTATTGTATGCAACTCGCGACAGTAAGGCAGGACTAAGGTCTTATTTTATTTTACCTGTAATTTAATATAGAAATGTTGTAGTTGTAGTTAAACCACTGAAGCTTATCTACAGAAAATGACATACTAGAATTTGAAAAAAGTGTATTGTTATGAACATACTTTTTTGTTTATGAATTTATTATTATTTGTAGAGATCAGTATTATCGTATATTTATTTTTATCCAGTGTATAATAAATGTTTGCAATCGTTCAGTTTTAATTAAATTACAACCAATGGGATATCACACTTTTAAGTATACTAAGTAATCTTTTACGTGCTAATTAAATAAATTATACTAGAACCCTTAATATAAAAAAAATAAGGAGCAACTTATATATACTGTTATAAACACATCATGTTTCTTGTACATCATGAGGTTATTTAACAAAAGAAATTAGTGAATACTGCTTTCAAATTCACCCAAGTGTATTAATAATTAAGTATTAATTAAAAAAAATTAAAATAAAGTGTAATATATTAATCACATGGTGGCACCTTAGCAAAGAATGTGAGGGAGTGAAAGCAGAGTGGGTTGGAGAGGGCAGAAAGTTGAATGAATGACTAGGAGAGGATGGGAAAGGCATGAAAATCTGCAGGAGGATAACATGGGAAAAGAATTTGGCAAGGGCAAAGGTGGTCTAGTATACATAATGTTATGTAAGGGAAGTTGTATTTAATTTTTATTAGTATATTAAATTTTATTGTTTGTGTACAGGGGAGATGTTTGAATTGTGTGTGTTGGCTATGCCTAATAAAGGTCTTTTTTTATTAATCACTACAAAATTGAATCAATTTATTATAATAATATTATAAGTGCCATTCAGATTTAGTATTAAAATCGTAACATAATGCAATCTAACAATATATTTCAGATGTTGCAAGAGCAAAGAGTTAAGAAACTGTGATGCATGGTTTCCCAAAGTAATATCATTCATGTAGTCTTTAAATTCCTCAAACATGAGCTTACTTTCATAAAATTTCAGAACACTGTAAACCAAATATAAAATTCAACATTTGTTTGATCAACTATGGCATCCAATTTCTGCTAAAGTTATTCGTAGCACTAACTCAGGCTTTAAACATATATCAAAGATATCATCTGATGGATTAATTAGACTACCTTCTTGTTTTAAAAATATTAGTGGTGGTTCCTCTTGGTCTTTATTTTTTTGTAGTGCTTGAAACCAACCTTCAGTGTTTTAAGTAGCATTGTTGCTATAAATCCAGCTATATAAAAAATATTAGTCTTTGCGGAATCGCTGCATATATGTGATCAGTCAATTTCTCCTCAAATATTTCCAAAACGTCATCTAAAACATAAATTAGAAATGTCAAATGAAAAAATTAATACTAGATAACATACCATATTTGCGGTTTCTTGATGCATTAATTATTTTCACAGCTCTTGTGGATTGTGTTGTGCTTGAGAAATGTAAAATATCAATGTATTCTAGTGGTATACAATTACCTGATTATGTGGCATTTATTTCGAAATTGATTAATACTTTTAAAAGGCTTCCTTAAATTGGGGAGAAGTTGGGTTATTATTGACACCAGCATGTGCTCTCGCTGCCCGTAAAAACATTTCAATATGTTCTTGGTTTAATTACTTTTTGTAGCCGTTTTCTACCCTCTGATTAAAGGCCTCCCTTAAGTCTGTCTTTCCATCTGTTTCGGTTTTGGGCCAATTGATACCAATTTAGCCCCTTGGTGCGTTTCAGATCGTTACTCCACCTCATCTGGGGCCGACCACCTAATAAGCTTCCCGCTCCATTTATCCTGATCTCTCGCTAAATGAACCGCTAGTTCCATTTCGTGGTAGCAATGCGTTTAACCACATCTTCTATTTATTTTGTGATATTCGTCTCTCTATAGCTCTTTGATTTTCTTTGAGCTTTTCTAGAATCGATTTTGTGAATATCCAAGTTTGTGATCCATGGGTGGTGACTGATAGGATGGACGTAGTTTGGTTTTTAATTTAAGGAGAATGTTCATATCTAAGATATCTTTTACGCTTCCAACTGGTGCCAATGCTGTCTTATTCGTTCGTCTATTTATTTATATCTTGGTTGGCCTTCCCTATGGTTATGCTTTATCCGATGTCTTCGTCTTCATTTGTTGTCATATACTTAGTTTTATCATCGTTTATTTCAAGGTCTGTGCGCTTTGTGGTCTTGCAGATATCTTCAATTTGTGTGAATAGATCTTCTTTGGTTTCTGCTATTAATACTATATCATCTGCAAACATAAAGTGACTTAATCTCTCACCATTGCCAGTGATACCTGTTTCGCCAGTCTATTGTTTTCATTGCATCTAGGACTAGGGAGAACAGCTTGAGTGACATTGTATCTCCTTGACGTACTTCCCTGTTTATTTTTACTTTGTCAGATCTTTCATGCAGTTGCATTTGTATTGTAGCATTTCGGTAGACGTTATTGATCAGATTTGCATATCTATGGTCGAGGGCCTTCTGGATTACCCATATTTCTATGTCAATAGCTTTTCTAAAGTCCACAAATGTTAGCCCTAGGGGTATGTTGTAGTCTACCGATTTTTCAATCAGCACTCTTACAGTTTGTATGTGTTCCATAGTGCTAAACCCTTGCCTGAACCCCGAATGTTCTCTTGGCTGGCAGAAGTCTAGTTTTAGAGTTATTAGGCTGCTTATTAATTTTGCGAATAACTTTTAGATTTGTGATAGAGGACTGATTGGCCTGTAGTTTTCCAGTTTTTCGGTGTCTGGGTCGTGGATGATTATCACGAGGGCATTAGTCCAGTCTTGCGGAATATCCACCGTTTCCAAGCATCGGTTGAACAGTATTTCTCGTATTTACCTAATATACAGAGATTCCCAAAAGTCCCGGGACAGAACTTTAAATATAATATAAGTTTTGAACGAATGAACGAGCACCAAGCGCGAATCCATAAAGTCGATTTTTACTTTCCGAATACATCACTGATGTAAAGGACGGTATTGTTTTACCGAAAACGTGTTCACGTTTTCAAACTAAGATTGTGGAAATATGCGATAACTTTCCGGGAAAAAAATTACACCAGAAGGAAGGTATTGTTGCCGTGTACAATTTAGCAAAAAAATTTCAATTTTCGTTACGTTTTATGCCCATAATAGTCGAAATAAACCCGATTTTTGCGATGTCTGTGTGTGGTATGTATGTCAGTCAGTCTGTATGTCAGTCTGTCTGTCAGTCAGTCAGTCTGTCTGTCTGTCTGTGAACAAAATTCCGGGAAAACGACACAACAGATTGCGACCAAATTTGGCAAATATCTGCGGACACTATTCAGGACGATCCAGTGAAAATTTGAGCTCAATCGGTTTACTAACAGCGAAGGAATCACAATCAACACCACGCGCGGAGCATAATTAGGCGCTGTGCCGGACCATTTAACGCTCACGGTGGGAAAACGGCACAACAGATCGCGACCAAATTTGGAAATCGGGTAAGAGCCCGCGTTTCGGCGAACCTGTGAAAATTTGAGCAATATCGGTTCACTAAAACAGAAGATTTCTCAATAATAGCGATTTCCTATTGCGCATATCACAAATAATATACGTGACGTCAGCGTGACGTCAGCGGGCGTGGCGTAAATCAAGCGCGGAATTAGCGAAAATTGTCGCATCTTAAATGTAGTTAGGTATTGAAAATATACATTAATAATTACATTAAACTTTCATGTGAAACTGTGAACATTTGAAAATGTGAAATATGAAAATGCCTAAATGTAAATATGTCATAATTTCAAAAATGTCAGAATATCAATATGTCAGAATGCCAAAAAATATAAAAAGTCAAAATGTCAAAATGTAAAAACGTCAAAATCTCACGTGTCAAAAATTTCAAAGAAAGTTAAAAAATATCAAAAATGTCAAAATAAGTCGAAAATGTCAAGAAAAGTAAAAAATCTCATAAAAGTCAAAATGACAAAACAAATTAAAAAGTCCAAAAGTAGAAAATGTCGAAAATGTTATATAAAATTAAATAGGTCATTTAATTCGGAAAGTCGTGTGGTGCCCACACCAGATATTTTTTATTTCGGTAAACCCCCGCTTATTAAACGGGTTTGAATCCCGGCCCAGGAATTTGGCGTCATTTCTCGTTAGGATACAATTAACGACACTTGGGATCAATTTGCTGAATTAGCAAGTTGCTATATACAATAACACACGGTAGAAGGACCCGTTTGTCGATAACCAATTTTTTCCCCGGCTGTAGTATCCCATTGAACTGCGGCCACGGCTGACCTATTGTGCACCCCCATTCTTCACTCATGAGCTCTGTATCTTCAACGAAGTCCAGAAGTCTCGTAAATACTCGGGCTTGCGGCAATTTTAGATTCATTCGCGTTGGACAAAAGAGCTTTTTTTGCATGCATTGAATGCTTCACAGCTAGTGATTACATGTAGTGAGGTTTCCTCTTCTTCCCCACTGCCTCTACACGTTGGTACCTTGTCTATCCCCATTATCCCCATAGTGTGCAGGTGTTTGTTTAATGTGCAATGTGCTGTTAGAAATCCTACAACATTTCTTAATGGGTTCTTTAGATTCCTTTCGCCCCCTCTTTACTGGGAGCATTGATGAACAACTTCGAGTGTTTCACTAATATTGGATTAAAATTTAAGATATTTCTCAAAAATTTGATTTGATTAGGTTTTGACCTGATTTGTCATGTCTTGAATGTTTTTTGCTCGAGGTGGGGGAATCTTAGAAAGACGCCGGGGGGGCATGTTTAGCATTCTCCCCCCGGGCAGTGCTGAATTCTAGCCCGTTTTGGGCCGATCTATTAACTAAACCCCACGTCCACCCGGTCGCCTCAAGGCATAACGAGGTGCCGTCGTGTTGGCCTGTTTGGTCCTCATCTCTGTTGTGGTCCCTTCAGGACTGTTCTACGCTCACTTCTGCGGGGTTGCGTTTACATGGCCACCAGTGACCAGGCTCTCGCGGTTTTTGGTGCTCAGCACCCGCTCGGCGAAGTGTGACACCTCTTCTTACTCTAGCATTTGGAGCGCTAGGAACTTCGCTGTTGACTGTCCGCCCAGCCCGTCCAGTGTTGGCAATGCAGCAGCGTGTCCGCTACGGCGTCGCTTTCGGATCTGCAGTAGAGGGAGGACCCGTCGGCGATATTCTTGATCTACACCAGGCACGTCTGGAAGCACCCGTGCCCCGTTAGAAGCTGGGCCAACCAGTGCATGGTTTCGCCGTGCGTTCGCTGAATCTAGGGACCCAACTCCGGGATCAGTGACCGCGTCCTCGCTCCCTTTACGCCACTATTCCACCTTCTTTGCCAGGCCTTCGTAGTGGCGTACCTAGCTTCCTTCTTTCGCGTCTGTAACTTCACCGTTCTCTCCGTGACGAGGAGATCCGCCGGGGCTGTAGACTCCAGCACTTCCGCGGCGTCTGTAGGGACCGCGCGGTAGGCCCTGATGATTCTTAGGTTTCTCGTCCTGAGCACGCTGCGTAACCGCCCATGATTTCTCGCCGTCTTTATTGCCTCGGGCCATGCTGACGCCGTGTATAGCAGTTTCGATCTCGCGACGCTGGCGAGCAATCTACGTTTACCCTCCTATGTTGGGCATGACTCCTTGATACCTCAGGCTCTTCGAAATTGCAATGGAACGCCCCAACGAGATGACAGTGTTATCATCTCGTTCCCTGTCGGCCTTTCTCGTTGACAGCCGCTTCGGCCTTCTCCTTTGCTAGTTCGAGGCCTGTCTCCCGCATCTAGCTGGCCACCGTATCAACCTCTTCTTCGGCTACGCGTTTAAGGTCCTCAATGCCCCTGGCCCTCACAACTATTGCCAGGTCGTCCGCAAATGCGATCGTCTGCGTCTCCGGTGGTAGCTTCAGCCTCAAAACGCCGTTGTAGGCCAGGTTCCAAAGTAGCGGCCCCAGCACCGACTCCTGGGAGACTCCCCCGGTAACATGGAAGGTTGTCGTTGTTGATATCCCCGCGTCTTCGTAGGTCAGCTCTCGTAGCGACAGCTAACTTTGTAGCGTCCTCTGCAAGTGTGGTGGAGTTTGCATCCTGACCAACGCCTCCATTATCCTCGCCCATGGCATTGAGTTAAACGCATTCCGGACGTCTACGGCGATCAACAAGCAGTGCTGGCGCTTTCTCGATGGGTCGCTGTTCGGTTCTTCTGCCCGTCTCAGAAGGGTGCGTATTGTGTCCACCCAACGTTGATCTTCCTTTGCGAAAACCAAATAGCATCGGGGACATAGAGTCGCTGGCTGCTTCTGTCTCATCTAGGCGATCTGCCAGCAGGCTTTTCGTGAAGCTTAGCTGCGCCGTCGAGCAGGCATATGGGACTGAAGACCGAGGGGTCGCTTGCTAGTCTTCTGACTCCGCGATTTCCTCCACGACGGCCTTCAACACCGCATTCGGAAGGCGTCCGGACCGGGGGCTTTCTTGTTCGACATGTTTTTTGCCGCTGCAAGCACCTCGGCGACTGTCTACGTCGGATGTTTCTGACTTTAACGGTTCCAAAACCTGTCGCAGGTATTCTTTATACAGTTCCCGCTGACAGTTTCTTGGGTTCCTAAATGACAGGGGGTAGTTTTCATGAATTTTATTTCAAATTTGATGTATTTGCGGTCATACAGAGCTGGTTTGTCTGATAAATGCCAATTGGTCACCATGATTTCTGTTTGCATCGTCCTTATGGTTAAGTCAATTACTTCGCTTCGTGTTGATGTTACGATGGTCGGATTGTTGTTGGGGTTAAGAAAATCTAGTTTATTTTCTAATCAATAATCTAAGACGGACACTCTTTTCATTGAAGTTACTGCTTTCCCACACAGAGTGGTGCGTATGTGCGTCACATCCGACAATCATTTGGAATTTGCTTTTCTAGCAGTATGCTGTCAGGGCCCGTACTCTGGAGGTCTGGGTTGATCATATGGGAATAATTCCGTCTCTGTTCTCTCTTCTGGCTGTAGTCGCACCTTCACCACTGTGGGGTCCCCAGAGTTTAAGTTCCACATGGGTAGTAGGTTGACCTCGTTTTTTGCAACTATACAGGTTCTCGGGTCGTCCGTTGTATGGATACTATAAAGTGTCAAATATTTTCCCAGTCGTAGTACGTGAATTCCTCCTTGCTTATCCAAGGTTCGTGATTGAGCACAATATCTATGTTGAGGATTGTATACGCATTTAGAGCAGCCGAGGCTGCTATGCAATGATGTATATTCACCTGGAGTATCCTCATACTTGGTTTTTAGCTAGTCCTTCATATCCACTGACGGTTCCTTCTCAGGCTCCCCGTCTGGATTATTCTGTGTTGCCACAGATAATTCCCCCACCGAAACGTTTTGCGGGATGTCTTTTCTGGGTCCCTCCTCGGGTGACTTTTGCTGTAGAGGTTCCGTAGTTGGCCGTTAACTAGGCCCTGCCCCCTCATAAGCTCCTCTCCAGGTCCCTCCATTCGACGTGTGTCCTATATAGTTGCCTCTTCAGATCCTTTCACAGTTTTTGGTTGGCGTTCAGGTTGGTTGAAGATCCGTAGTTGGCTCCCCTTCCATGGCTTCTTATTCTTCGCCGACCTTCTATGCCCCGAGTAACTTGAAGCTTACCCGGGATAAGTTCAGCAGCTGCTGGCAGTGTATCCCCTTGATTTTGTCCCGTCCATGGTGATGACCACTTTCTGACCTTTAGGATCAGGCTTGTTGTGTACCACCTTCCATGTAGCCGTCGTTATTTCGTTATTTTGGACCATCAATCTGCGTAGAATCTTCCTCGGTTCTATTACTGGCCTCGGTATCGACGTCATGGCTCTTAATTGATTGGGTATCAGGCTCTCCTCTATGGATTTGCGCCTGCCCTCTTCCCAGCGTTGTCCTTCTCTCATTATCCCCACCAGAACATGTTTGGTGCTTTGGTTGACGCAGGAGGTATTTGGGCCTGGCTAAAACTCTACCGAAGCCAGTGGATTCACCGGCTTTAAGTACGTCGATTTTTTCGAGCGGGTAGGACTGTTTCCTATCTGCTTTTCAGTCAGGGATGACTCCGGATAGTCGTGGGGCAGTATTGCCATTTTAATATCCGAGGTTGCGTCCCTGTATGACTTACCATGTGAAAAGGAAGGTTCTGTGGAGCCCCTAATTTTCTTCGCCGGTCTTCTGTCGATCGGCGGTGTGATTACTCCTGATGTGGTTATACCGCAGATCAAGGGACTCAGAAGGGAGGCCTCTCTCTTCTGAGTCCCTTGATCAGCGGTATAGCCACTGCCACCTGGACCACCAGACGCCCCTTGACCTCTAGCTTCTGAAGAGGAACTGGCGCTTGCTGCCTGCTTCTTCAGCTTTCTCCTTGCGCAGTCCGAGTGCTATTTTTTTCGTGGTTCGCTCTGTAAGTGTCCCACAATTATTGGTTTTGATGTTTTGTTAGTTGCTGGTTCCATTTTAAGTCCGACGAGTTCACGGGAACTAAACGTCAACCGCCACGGAGCCCGAGATGTGGAGGCAAGGCTAAATTCTACGAGAAGTGGCCAGGTGGCTCGTAGGTATCGTTCACGACACTGCTACCCCAGTCACGAGAACTTACAACTCGGCTGGGGGGAAGTTTGTCCGCGGGCACGCCATAATATTGGGTTAGACACGCAGGTTCGCTTATGGCTGTCGCTAACCAGGACTTCTCGCCTTCTCTATGCCATCCGGAATACGCGACAGGTTGATTTCTACACCCCTCCTCTTAGAGACATTGAGGATTTTCTGGGCGAGTTCGCCACTCTGATTGACCGTAACCACGTGGGTATCACCGAAGGCCGGTCCGAGTGCACCATTTTTTTCCCTCGTGAGGAGGAATCTTCTAGAGACGCCCATGCTCTAATTAGAGAGCATGGGCAGTGTCCGATTGACCCCGTCATTCTGATGGGGCGCCTACCGACTAAACCTCCTCACGTCCCACGGTGGAGGCTTTCCGCCTTCGATGCACTGCTAAGCGCTCCACGCACTGTCTGGGCCTAGGGTTGGGATCCCGGGGTGTTCGGAGTTGTCATTTTGCCTTTTACCCACCGTAGTTCTCTTATGTAATCCCTTTTTTGGCTCCTAAGTTGCGGGGGGTTGCCCCCCTCAGTCATCGGCTCTGGTCTTGTGCCTGGCCTCATCCCTGGCTCTTCTTTTGATCGGGCATCAGGGACCCCCTGCTGCATGGCCTTCTGCCTTGCAGATCGCGCATTAGGCGGTTGGCTTTCTGCATTGCCTGGCCTGGTGGCCTTCTTCGCCACATTCCAGGCACAGGTTGCGTCGGTCTTCCCCGCTGCACTCGCGGGCCCGGTGGCCGTCCAGCCAGCAGCGGCTGCAGCCCTGCGGTAGCTCTTCTCGCCTGGTGGCTGTGCTTTGTACCATGCCGACTTTTATCCTCGTTCTTTCGAGTTCGTTGGCATCTCTCTTGGTTGTTATAACCGTTATGTTGCTTGTCCCATTTCGAGCCGGTCTCGGCTCGCCTATCCAGTACTCCTCTCCGCAATTTGTTGCCTTCTGGATGGCCGTCTCGACCTCGGTTTTCGTGGTCAGGAGGTCTAGGCCCCTTATGTGCAAGGTTACGCCGGACCTCCTGACTCTGGCCTCGGTGGTCGGTTCCCTTGCCTTGATGGCGTCGCACAGTTCGTCCACTTTGACGCCACTGCCTCTCATCCTGATCTTGAGGTTGCCATTGTCTGTTCTTTCTAGTCGGACGACGTTGTTGTCCCCGCTGTCGATGTCCCTGATCTGCCGAACTAGGTCTGCGTTACTTTGTCCTTCTGCCGGCTTTATCGGGATTGTCTCTTCCTTCCTTGCTTTAGGATTTGCCTCTGTGGCTGTTCCTTGGGGACTGCTCGGTGTGCGGTGTCCTTCATGATCCCATACTGTCGCTTTTACTCTTGAGCCTACTAGTATAAACTCGGCCATCTTCCTTAAAACGTGTGCTTGCAGCCTCGGGTTCTCGATTGCCAGCTCCGTTATTTCATTCGCCTCTGCGATTGATCTTATTTTCTGAAAGCCCCGGTAGATGCTCTCCTTTAGACTAAGCTCGTTGGTGGTATCACATACAATATAGTGGGTAAACCTGTCCGTTTTCCCCGTTGGGCCTTCGTTAAGATGCACTTCTGTGGTGTGGGCTATTGTGTTGTTACGTCGCCCACCTTTAAATTTAGACTCGCGAGTTCCTCTACCAGTCTGCCGGTTTTCTTTTTCAGGCCACTTGTCACAGCTCTATTATGCGTGGATGTGTTTGACCACCTCTACGCATGGTGGCCAATTTGTGGTCTCCCTGCCTGTCATTTTCACGTCTAGGAAGGTGCCCTCGGGCCAGTTCTCATCTAGTGTCGCAACCGCCGCGTTGTAGGTGCGATACCTGCTAAAGGCGCTCCTTATTCTGGCTATTGCTTTTTCCGGTGGTTCATTCTTCTCTAACGTGGGGTCTAGTTGGGTTGCTTGGCTAGTTATTTGGTCCAACCGTGCCTGCATTTTCTTCATTTATGCTCTTACTTTCTCCATTTCCTTGTTCCATTTCGCTTTTTCAGCCCTCAGCTCTTCAAGCTGGCGCCTTAGTTCCGCCTTATTATTCTTGGGGAATTTGAGCGGGGTTCCAGATTTATTGAGTATTGCCGCGTCCACTTTCGCGTCCTTGGAGATGTTTCGTGTGGTTACTGCCGTGTCAGTCAACCGTAGCACGGCCTCTATGAGTCCCGCCAACTGTACGACGGCCAATTGGTACTCGTCCTCGTTCTCACTGCTAGTCAGTTGGTGATTAGACTGCTTTTCTCTTGCCACTGTCTGTTCAGCCTTCCCGTTCCCTCCTTCCGGTGGCGAGGAGGCTTTCTTCTTTGTGGTTTGAGCTTTGTTTCCATCCTCCGAGTCTGAGCTGTCTGGGTTGTTGGCCCTTGCCCTTGGCCAGTATTTTAAAGATTCCTTACTGTTCCTTCTTGGCCTTGTCTCCGTCTTCTCCGTGGCCTACTTCTTGCTTGGTGACGACGGGGTTATGAAGATCTCGTCGTTACCCATGTCAGTGTTGCTGATCGCTTCTTGTAGGCCCCCCATCCAGCTGGCTGGAGGGTCATGGCGGTCGCTGGATGACGGTGGTGTGCATCTCGCCACGGAATGCATGACCACCGGAACGGGGGTGTCCCTCCCCTGTTCGGTATGGATCCTTTCTATTTCCTTGTTCATGTCATATTATGTGCTTCGTTTTAGAGAGTTTTCTTTCTCTTCGCACACTAGGGCCGACTCGTGTTACTGCTTCAGTTTGTTACAACTCCTGGTCTGGGTCTGGGGCTGTCTCCTCCTTTTCTTGGCGGGCCACCGGGATCGGCAAGCCATCCACGGCGTACGATAGTGTTGCACCCGGCGTCCCGACCCGGCTGTGTAGTGGCTGGTCACCGTCCCGGCTTGACTCGTCTCGTCAAGGAGGTTTAAAAAAAAAAAAAATTTATTTATTTTTATTTATTTTTTTATTTTTATTTTTTTTATCGGTGAAGAGAAGATGGTTTGACCCCTAGCCCTCGACTAGCTCTAATAGCGTCGGGGTCAGAAGAAGTTAAGAGAGGCTGAAGAGGTGGCCAAGGGAGGGCGATAGTTCAAAGGTGTGAAGTGACTCTGTAGGCTGAGCCCGCCGCGCTAGGAATTGCGGTGGACTGCAAAGGTTTAAGACAGTAATTTGACCGGGCTAGGCTCGATACATAATAGCGTCGGGGTCAGAAAGAAGCCCGGGTGGCTGCAGAGGTTGGCCAACAGAGGACGATAGGTCAAAGGTGGTTGGCTCTATTAGAGAGACCCATTGTCGCAAGGAGTTGCAATGGCCCCCGAACATCTTAGCAATGCGACGACTTCCTAGTCCCAGCTATGTATACCCTCATAGCTGGGCCGTTTACAGATGTCGCCTCACTGGGCCCCCACACCGCGACAAGGTGTGTTCTGTTCGTAGGGGAGTACTGGTCCCCCTTGTATTTATCTCTCGCACCTTCCTCAGTTGGTCCCCTTATGACTAGCCCCTGCCTTGACGAGACGACCGCCTCAGTTTGCGGATTGGGGCCATTGGTTGCCGGTTTAATCATAGCCCGTGTAGTTACGAATACATATTCCATATTTTCTATGAATCCAGTACCTTCCTGACTAGTGCTGGGATCAACTGGGACCTTGATCGCCAGAGAGACCCTGTAATTTCCGGGAAATAGCGTCCTCGTGCTCTACTCATTTGACCATTTAACCGTGTGGTGGTAACGTAGGAGGACTTAACTGGACACAAACTGTTCGTAGTTAGCCCGTGGGTCAAACAGCCCGCGGATCGTGGTTGCCGCTGTATTTTCTTCGGCAAAAACGTCCTACTACCGTTTTTACGTCACCCAAACGCCTCAGTCTAATTAAGATCCTGGACCTGTTCCTCCAGCTGCTCCGTCTTCCATAGTTCTGACACGTCATCTAATCTTCAGGTAAGTGCAGCCACCTTGCATTTGAGCTCGTGTGCGCTAAGTTGCGCCCTTGTTCCTCTTGTTCGGCCCAGGTTCTCGACGATCGTGTTCATCACCACGTTGGAGAACGATGGAGAGGACCTGCTTAATAGAGGATCTCATTTCCTTGCTCCTCTCGTCATCAGAGTAGTAGCCTTCACGCCCCATCTCTGGTGACTCGATGGCCTGCTTTTAGCCGTTGCTCCGAATGTCTTTAGACCCACTTTGGTTTCTCCCGACTTGGCCAGCAGCTCACTATGCTTGAAAGGATCGATTGGCTCGCACCTTCAGTCACACCCACCCTGCTCCGTAAACAAAGGCTGTTTGGTTATGTCAATCATATTAGTTATTATAAGTCTAGTGTAGTAGCCGTGAGACGATGGATGTGTGATAAATGTATTGTTGATATAAATAATTAACTAATTTAGTTCAAATTTTAATTTTAATTTTTTACTTTAGGTGGACTATCTCTAGAAACAGCTGATGTGCTATATAATGATTTGCTGCAAGCCCAATACAGCCTAGTTCTGTCACCCGATCTACACCTATTATATTTAATTACACCATATGACATTGCAGAACAAATCTCAATCACGAACAGTCATTACTATGCATTGGTAAGTTAATGTTATTAATGGAGAGGATTTTATGGGCAAATAGATTTAGAAAATTAATTAATTTCTTAATAGAAATTCTAAATGTTTCGTTAAAGTTACGGTTGTAGCTAGCTATGACAGAAGTTGAATAATATTAAATTCATATTAATAAGTACAGAATTAAAATGAAATTTATATTTATGTTGAACTAAAGATATGTCAGAATATATATATATATATATATATATATATATATATATATATATATATATATATATATATATTTTATGAAAATAGAATATTTCTTATTTTTGTTTAATACTTTTTAAGTCTATTGAATAGTTTTTAAATTTGGGATTATCGCACATATAAATTAAAACCCGAGCCTTAAGAGTTGCAATGCCAGGTTTACAGAGAATATTGCAATATAGTCCCGCATTTCTAGGATGCATTTGAACCGTTCATGATCTGCTAATAAACATATTTGATTGTTAGAACTTAGAGTCTCTCTCAATTAAGGAGTGTGTCACTTTTGCGGTAAATCAAAGTGATGTAGTACTTAGAATACATTATTTAAGGGAATCTGCAACGCAATTTAGAGTGGCATTTTCAGTTCGAAATATGGAGAAAATTATTAAAATTAATCATGCTAAATTAAAATTTATGCTTGATATGATCTTTTTAAGAAGTGTATTATTTTACTTATTTTTTAGTTGAATACCTGACAGCATACTAGTTTCGATAACTTAACTGTAATATGAGAATATTTGTTGCCGTTATATAAATAAGATAATATAATTGTGCAAAGCTTCATAAACAAAGATAATTGTTATATACTTTATTTTATTACATATTATTATTTTTCAGTGCTGCCAGCTAAGTTCCAAAGAACTAGAAATAGCAAATATTTTGGGCTTCACAGAAGCTGTGGCGGTAAAACTATTTACAAATGTAGTAATCACGGAGCTACCACAACGAGTTTTAAGAAGATTTTATGTGACGTTGATATTAAACGACATGCGTAATGCAATGCCTTTATCTGAGGTAGCTACAAAATTTGACGTACACCGGGGATTCATAGTGTTGAAGTTTTGCGAGCAGTTTGAAGATTTTTGGTCATTAGCTCTATTGTTAAAAGGAATGAGAAATCGACTATCTGACTCCTCCATGAGTTAAACAAGTAAGTAATAGTATATAACCTACAGTTATGAAAGGTTATATATATATATATATATATATATATATATATATCGAAATATACGATATAAACACATGTTTTCTAGAACCGTGCCAGACAATTATTCAGGGCAGGATACAAAACTCTCCGAGATGTTGCAAAAGCAAATCCCGATAAACTAAAGGATGAAATAGAGTACATGTCCGTCAAGTTGGCGAGACAAATCATTGCAGCAGCTAAGGTAATACTAAAATTTTATTTGCGTTAACAATACAATATAGATAATGACACTTCGTTTGTTTTTGAATGAGCCTATGCGCATTCACGCTCACGCTACAAATGTGTTTTGTCTCATGATTATATCTCTGATGTAAATCTGCCTTAAAGCACTATAGCTGCCTATGTACTTACCACTTCTTTCATTTATTTGATTTCAGCTTATATTCATCCAAAAGGCCGACGATATAAAACAGGATATTGAAGCAATTTTATATTATAGGCAATAATCCATTTTTATATTTGGAATTATGTATATATATTATTTATATAAAATAAATATTTATTTTTCATTAACAAATTATTAAAATGCAAAACCTATTACAACAATTATAACCAGCGCTTTTTTATACAAACAAAGCTAAAAACGTAACAGGAATATTATTTTTCTTTTTAATATCACGATATATTTTAAGATATCGTCAGATCCTTCCAGGTACGTCAAACCTACTCTACTTTATTGTAGAGGATTTTTGAAAATACCTGAGGTAGAGTTACCTTTTCTTGTAACCTATACATTACACAGTAATATTTTGGCAACTGTAGATATAATTTAGTAAGTAGTTTTTGGGTGGAGGCGCTGCACTGCAATAAGAACATGAAGGAGCTGAGAGAGTTGCTGAAGGAAATGAAGACGGACGTGGAGAGAATATCGCAGAACAAGGTCACCAACAAAGAGGGAAGAGAGTGGAATCAGTGGCAGTGGCTGAGAATGGTGGGGTGGGATGTGCTGAACGGTTGTACTGAGAGGGATTGGGAAGGGGAAACACATGCTGTGGTAACGAAGGAGGGTCTGTGATAGACTATGATATGGTCAAGGAGTTCGGAAGCGACGAGTTAGGTCACTTCAGAGTTGAAAACGAGGGTGGATCAGACCAAGTATCGGTGAGAGGGAGGAAGAGTGGAATGGGGGACGAGATGGGGTAGCAGGGCTTCAGTTGAGACAAGTCGGATATTGTGAACTATGCGGAAAGTTAAAAGTCGTGAAATGTGAGCAGGTCCTGCAGTTGGAGAGGACGATGAGGGCTGCGCTGGCGAGGAAGAAGAATGGCAACCGGAGGGAGACTTGGTTTGATGAGGGTGCACCTTTTTTTGTTGACATTTATGATTTTTTTTTACTTTTTGACATTTTAGACATTTTTTACTTTTTTGAAAATTATGGCATTTTCGAATTTTTTTGACAGTTTCGACGTCTTTGACATTTTCTACTTTTTTTACTTTTTTGATTTATTTTTCACTTTTACTTTTTCTAACATTTTCGAACTTTTTTTTTTAATTTTTGACATTTTGACATTTTTACATATTAACTTTTTAACTTTTTTGGCATTGATATTTTGACAAGACAAGAAATGTGTAAAAAGAAATCGTGAAAAAT
This sequence comes from Lordithon lunulatus, assembly GCA_963942505.1. Taxonomy (NCBI): domain Eukaryota; kingdom Metazoa; phylum Arthropoda; class Insecta; order Coleoptera; family Staphylinidae; genus Lordithon; species Lordithon lunulatus. The sequence continues at coordinate 42,743,089 of OZ012667.1, read as the reverse complement.
GAAAATGTGAAAATGCCTAAATGTAAATATGTCAAAATGCCAAAATGTTAAAATGTCAGACTGTCAAAATGCCAGAATGCCAAAAATATAAAAAGTCAAAATGTCAAAACGTGAAAATGTCAAAATCTCACGTGTCAAAAATTTCAAAGAAAGTCAAAAAAAGGAATCTTTTTTTTAAGTAAAAAAGTCAAATATGTCAAAATAAAAGTAAAAAATGTCAAAAAAGTAAAAAAATGCCAAAAAAGTCAAAAATGTCGAAAAAGTAAATAATCTCTAAGATATCAAAAAAGCCAAAACAAATCAACAAATATCAAAAATATTAACAATGTCAGAATGCCCAAATGGTAAAATGTTAGAATGTCGTCAAAATGTCAGAATGTCAAAAATATAAATAATATATGTCAAAACGTGAAAATGTCAAAATCTCACGTGTCAAAAATTTCAAAAAAAGCCAAAAAAGGATTTAAATTTTTAAAAAAAGTAAAAAATGTCAAATGTGTCAGAAAAAAGTCAAAAACGTCAAAAAAGTAAAAAATGTAAAGTAATTATTAATGTATATTTTCATTACCTTACTACATTTAACATGCGACAATGTTCGCTAATTCCGCGCTTGATTTACGCCACGCCCGCCGACGTCACGTAATAATTGATTATTTGTCAAAATGTCAGAAGGTCAAAAATATAAAAAGTCAACATGTCAAAGTGTCAAAAATTTCAAAAAAAAAGTTTAATAAAATCAAAAATGACAAAAAAAAGTAAAAAAAGTTTTAAATTTTTTTAAAAAAGTAAAAAATGTCAAATATGTCAAAAAAAAGTCAAAAACGTCAAAAAAGTAAAAATTGTCAAAAAAAAAGTAAAAAATGTCGAAAAAGTAAAAAAAGACAAAAATATCAAAAAAATCCAACAAAACAAAGTCGAAAAATATAAATAAAACGTCAAAAAAAGTTAGAAAACAAAGTCATAAAAGTGGTGGCATTTGTTTGGCATATGTGACTTTTTTGGCATTGAGTTGACATTTTGACATTTTCACGTTTTGAGATATTAACTTTTTGGAATTCTGACATTCTGACATTTTTCCGATTTGCAATTTTGACATATTTACATTCAAAATTCTAAAATGTAAAAATGTCACAATGCCAAAAGGTTAAAATCTCAGAATGCCAGAATGTTAAAATGTCAAAATGCCAAAAAGTAAAATGTCAAACATTTCAAAGAAGATAAAAAAAATCAAAACTGTCAAGTCAATTAAAGTCAAAATATGGGAAAAAAAATTAAAATGTCAAAAAAGTCAAATATGTCAACAAAGAAAAGTTGAAAAAGTCAAAAACAGTTAGACTTAAGTCATAAAAGTAAAAAAAAAATAATATCAAAAAAGTTGAAAATGTCGAAAATGTTATACAATATATAAATAGGTTCATTTTTCATTATTGTAAATATGTCAAAATTCTAAAATGTAAAAATGTCAGAATGCCAAAATGTTAAAATGTCACAATGCCAGAATGTGAAAATGTTAAAATGTCAGAATGCCAAAAAGTAAAATGTCAAAAATTTCAAAGAAGATAAAAAAAATCAATAATGTCAAGTCAATTCAAGTCAAAATAAGGAAAAAAAAATAAAATAAAAAAGTCAAATATGTCAACAAAAAAAAAGTAAAAAATGTCATCACTATTTATGACATATATATAAAAAAGTAAAAAATGTCGAAAAATTCAAAAAAATGTCGAAAAATATCCAAAAAGTCAAAATGCCAACAAAAAAAAGTCGAACAAGTTAGACTTAAGACATAAAAGTAAAAAAAAAAATAAATATATCCAAAAAAGTTGAAAATGTCAAAAAAGTCAAATATGTAAACCAAAAAAAAGTAAAAAATGTCATAAATAGTGAAAAAAGTAAAAAATGTCGAAAAATTCAAAAAAATGTCGAAAAATATCCAAAAAGTCAAAATGCCAAAAAAGTCAAAATGCCAACAAAAAAAAGTCGAACAAGTTAGACTTAAGACATAAAAGTAAAAAAAATTAAATATATCCAAAAAAGTTGAAAATGTCGAAAATGTTATACTATATAATATTATATAATATATAAATAGGTTATGTAATTCGGAAAGTCGTGTGGTGCACACACCAGATATTTAGTCAACAGATAGTTTAGTCGTTGGACATAAATGTATTAAGGTTAATGTAGATGCTGTTGTGTCCCTTTCGGAGTTACGACCTTGGATGTATGCTCGACCTGGCTTATAAGTTGTTTCGGCTGTGTTTTTGGGTTAAAATTAAAACTCCTTGCTACGGTTAGGCAACTACTTTGGGTTTGTTTTTTAATTTAAACATTAATAAACTCTTTGAACTCTTCTGTTGATTTCTGTTTGATGTTTTGGACATCTTAGGATTTTCGCTGCCAATATCGTCCTTTGTCCTTGTTACACTAATGGAGTACTCGGAATTCGGAATTGCTTCCCATACCTGTTGTGTTGTCCCCACCAGTTTAGTTGTTTTTTTCTATATACTTTTCTATAGCTTCAATTCCCAATTCTTCTCTGATGTCATCATTTCTTATTATGTCTCTTCTCGTAACTAGTTTTACTCCTCTGAGATATTTCATTTCCATTGCCTGTATTCTACTTTTGTCCCTTTTGTTTCCACGCCTCGCTCCCATATGTTAGTAGAGGTCTATATATGATTGTGTATATATTTATTTGTGTCCTTCTGTTGATCTATTTTTATTAGTTAGTATATTGCACAATGCGTGGTATGTATTAACTGTGTTGTTTATTCTGTTACTAAGTTCGCCTTCCATTTTTCCTTCTTCTGTCAGTGCTACTCCTAAGTATTTGAAATATTCTACTTGCTCTATTTTGTGTTGTTCTATCTTTATATTTATTTGTTCTTTCTGGTTTCCTATTACCATCACTTTTCTAGATGTCTGTTCCATACACTAAGGTTGTGCTGCAGATTAGGTTCATTTTCTGCTATCACTACGACATTCCGATATTTTTACAACTTGCATGTTTTTGTACCCTATATTTGCTTTTTTTATTTCTGGTTTCATGCTCTTCATTATTTCATCCATGTATATCATAAATAACGTAGGACTGAGCCCGCCTCCTTGTCTGAGTCCAGTGGTTGTCTTAAATGTTCTTGATGTTTGTCCCTTGTGTATTATTGCATGGGTGTTTTTGTTATATATGCTTTGTATTAATTCGGCTGTCTTTCTTTCTACCCCTCTCTCTTCTAGGATTTTCCATAATTTGTTTTTTGGGATCATGTCGAACGCGTTTTCTAGGTCTATGAATCCTAAATATGTGTTTTTATTATTTGTAGTTCTTTTTTCTGTCATTTGTTTTATTGTGAAGATGTTGTCCTGTGTGAATCTTCCTTTCCTAAAACCGCATTGCGATTCTTCTTGTGTCTGCTCTATTCTTGTTATTATTCTCTTGTTTATTATCTTTTCTAATATTTTCATCCCTATACTTATTAGTGTTATGCCTCTATAACTTGAGCATTTCGTCTTTTCCCTTTTCTTGTGTATCGGTACGATTAGTGCTGTTTGCCAGTCTTTTGGTATAGTTTTTCTTTACCTACCGGGCCCAGGTGTTTGATCATTTCCGCTGTAATCTGGTCTTGTCCTGGTGCTTTTCCTATTTTTAGTTCCCTTATTATTTTGTATCTGCTTCTGTGTTGTTCTTATCTCTAATTCTTGTCTTTTATTCTTTGTCGTTAGTTGAGGTTAGTAATTCTTCAAAATATTCTTTCCATCTTTCAATTATTTCTTCGTTTTCCTTCGGCATTCGTCTTGTATGTATCTCATTTCTTGTCCTTTTTTTTCCTGCAATCTTTTAGGGTTTTATAAAGTAGCTTTTCGTTTTCCCTTGCGTTTTTGTCCATTGTCTCTCCGAACTTTTCCCATTCCCTGGTTTTTGCTATTCTAACCTCGTTTTTTACTATTTTTCTCTTGTATCTCTCTGTATGTTTTGTAGTTTTCGCTATTGTTGTCGTTTAGATATCTTTGCCATGCTTTTTTTCTGTTTCTTGTTTGTGCTTTCTTTGTACCACATGTCTCTTTTGCTGTCTCAAGCATATTTTTCTTTAGGTTATTCCACATCTCCTCTACTTCTTCTCTATCGTTGGTCACTTCTATCTTCATCTCCATTTTCTCCATATATTGTACTGCTGTTTCTTTTTCTCTAAGTTTATATGATCTTATCTTGTTGTAGTTTATTGCTATATTTGGTCGCTGGATCTTTCTGTCACTGTCTTGGTAGTCTTCCTTAATTGTCGTCACAACTAGATAGTGGTCACTTCCAATTTCGTAGCTTCTCTTTACCCTTGTATCTATTATTTTGCTCCTTTTTCCGTTTTCTATTAAAACGTAATCTATTATAGATTTGTCGATCCTGCTTACCACTTTCCTTGTGTATTTGTGTATGTCCTTGTGTTTGAATAGTGTGTTCGTTATTACTAGGTTGTTCATTCTACAGTAATCTAGCATTTTCTTCCCATTTTGGTTTAGTACGTCTTCGCCAAATTTTCCTCTCGCCAAGTCGTTATCTTTTACTTCCTTACCAATTCTGCTGTTGAAGTCACCCGCAACGAAAACCTCTCCTTTGGCTGTTTCGGTTCGTTGAGTTGCTCCCAAAATGCTTCTTTGTTGCTTACTACATCATCTTCATTTGGCCCATATACTATATTTCTTGCCATGTTTCTATTTGGTGTTCGATGTCTCTGTTATAATGCAACCTACACCTTTGGCTGCCCTTTTATCCTTGTCTACTCCGCTATATATTATTTTATGTTTCTTATTGGCTGTGTATATTCCTTTCCATTTTCTTTTTGTCTCCGGTATTGCCAATATGTCTACTTCCATTCTTTCGAACTCTTTTTCCAGTTCTTCCTCTTTTCCGTGTATACTCCTTATGTTCCAGGTTGCTTTCTCTATATTTTGCTTTTCTAGCTTCTGTCAAAACAAACCATACACAGGTTTCTTTTGTTTACATTTTGTGTTTTACATTTTATTACATTTATTTAATTTACATGGCTTAGTTCTGTCTTACTTCCCTCTTTCCTTAGTTTTTTTGTACTCGGTACAAACTTTTCTTGTTCTTCGTTCCAATTGTACCATTTTTCATTTATGCACATCTTTTTGTATCCTATTTTCACTCTTTTTCCATCCTGTTTTTCCTTCCTTGCTATCTTCCTTATCTCGTATTGTATTTCTCTCTCTTTGTGGGTCACATCATTTGCTATGTATATTTGTTGTCATCTCAGCTTGTATTTGGTTGTCATTATTTACATTTTATATTCAAAAGATTCCAGTTCCATTATGTTTATACTATTTCCATCATTTTGTTTTATCGTTCTTACCATTTTTACTTTCGTATCTACTCCCAGCCTTTGCTGTATGAATTTTCTAGCTTCTTCTTGCAAGTTTTTCCATTAATTGTGATGTTATTCTTTTTCTCTCTTTTCTCTAGCTGTTCCATCTTTATTTCCAACCTTTTCATCTTCTTATTTATACTCCTTCTTTCTTCTTCCCATTTTTCTGTTTGATTCTTCATTTCCTCTCTTAATAGTTTGTTTTCATTTGTGTTTATTTCTACTTTTTCTATTAGTATTGCTATAATTTTTTCAAGTTTTTCCATTTCTTAGTTTTCACTAACTTTTTTCTGCTGTGATTTTATTATTTTGGTTTGTTTTTCTAGTTCGATTATGTTGTCTAAGTCTGCTTTCTTTCTTTTGGCTGCCATTAACTTTCTTCTTGTTATATTCTTTACTGTTTGCGCTTTCTACTTTATTTAAAGCAACTTATTTTAATGTTTTGTTTTGTTTATTAGATTTACTTCCGTCTTGCGCTCGCGCGTATGTAATATTACTTATGCTAATTATATTCTAATTAGGGTTATGGCACAAAAACTTGATAATGGTTATAAACTGTTCAACTAATGTGCTGACGATGGTGATGGTTTTTGGGAGACAACAGTGCATACACAACACAGTTGCAGATCAACTCGATTGCAATGTATTGTCCATCGACTAAACTATCGGTCGACTGAAAAATTACTGTGTGGGTTAGCCCTAACACGAGCGCAAAAGAAGTGAATTTGATCAAATTTCTACAAGTGAATGATCTCTACATCTAAACTAAAATTGCATATTTGTGTATCTATTTTCAGCCGTCAGAAATTATATTTAAATTACCAAGGTCCTATAGAAAATCGTGATGAAATATTGTTGCTAGTAAAACATAAAAATCTTTTGATGCTGTGTTTGATCGAAACACATATAGATGAACATGAATGAATGATAATGAAATTGAAATAAAGGGCTACAAAATGGAAAAGTGTTTTACAGAAAAATCGGCGGACACCTCCAGTTCATTTATATATACAAAACAATGTAAAATATAAATTAGTCCTAAATGAAGTAAAAGAAGACTATCTTTGGATACTAGCAGTTAATATAAAAATAGGACATACTTATTGTATTACTTGCATGTATCATTCACCTAATAAGAAAGACCAATTTCACGAATATTTTGAAAATTATATGGAAAACATAGATTTTAAAAACATTCTTATTGCACTTGGAGATTTAAATCTTGATTATAATAAAAATACTTATTATGAAATTAAGAGAATTATTAACAAATATGGTCTCTTATCAACTAATTCAAGATATTATAACAGTGCCACAATAATTGATTATTTTATTAGTAACAATAAAACTATAAAAAGGGAAATAATGAAATCACCTAAAATTACTGATTGTACATCATTAAAATTGAATTGCCAAAAGTGAACAACACACATAAAGTTATTAAAATAAAAAGAGAAATGGCAAACTATAATAGCTTATTTCAAACAAGGTTAGTAGATAAATTATGGAAGAATAGTTCAACTAATGTCAACTATCTGCTAGTTTAAGAACAAATATTACAGAAATTTTGGATGAAATATGCCCCGTAATCATAACATAAAAACAAATTATCCATAGAGATATTGGAAATAACTGGATAAATGGGTAAAGTATTAACATAATGAAGAAAAGAGATATACAGCACAAGAAGGCAGTTTTTACGAAATTGGAAGTGGCTGGAAACAATATAAAGAACTTAGAAATAGGGTAACAATAATGAGTAGATGTAAAAAAGAAAATATTCTAGAAATATTTTATCAAATAATATGAATAAAATGTGTATAATTATAGAAAGAACTAAACAAGATATTACCTGGGACAAAAAAATCATTGCTAGATATAATTAGATTTAATGATATTGAGCTAACAGATTAAGTAATTGCACAAAAATTCAATGAATATTTATTTCAAAGCATAGATGATATCAATGGTAGTTTTCAGAGAACAACTGATATTAATGTTGTAATTGATAATGTAACTTGCAAAGGTGAAATGACAACATTTTATAAAATTAGTATGCAAACCTTAAGAAATATAATGTATGCTTTAAAGAAAACCACAAACATTGAAGATATGGTAAGCAATGAAGTTCAGAATACATTTGAAGTGATTGGACACGATTTTTTGAATGTTGTAAATTCATCACTGTAAAATGTCTTTCCTGAAATTTGGAAAACATGATATATTTTGCCAAGACTGAAAATTGAGAACTCTATTTTATGTAGTGATTATAGACGTATAAACACAGTTCTAATATGTGAAAAAATATTAGTAGTAGCTTAAAAGAACAATTAATAATGTTTTATGATCTAAACAATATTTTAGTGGAAAACCAATCTGGGCTTAGAAGAGGACATTCATGTGAATATACGATATTAAATGTTTGTAGCGAATGTTATAATCATATAGACAGGGAAGAATATGTACTAGCAGTGTTCTTAGACATGTTTTCCATAGACAGACAAGGATTATAGGATTGTACCAAATGGGTAAATCCTAAAATATTGGTAAAAAGGGCTGATGGTAATTTGAGAATATAGAAATATATACTTAGATACAAAATGACCATTACAACTATTAATAAGCCTACACTTGATACAGGAGCTACATATCATTGTTAAATCCAGATTTAGCAGAACAATATTTTCAAAATTTCAGCATTCATATACCTTTTATTATTTCAACAAAACAAAGAATTCTATAGTTTAATGTTCCTGCTTTTGAAGAGATTCAAACAGACACATCTTTACAATTCAGTCTCTTTAAATTTCACAACTTCTTTATGCATAATTTTGTTAGATAATCCTAAAATTTTAAATGCATATATTGATTTTGAATCTGATAAAATCTTAATTCAAAAAGTGCCAAACTCAAAATGTAATTATTCCTATAAAATATTATTATACTAGTCAAACAGCTTTATCACACACAGTACCAGCAAACATTGCAAAACAGAAATGTGCAATTAATTGTAACTTATCTCCACACCACTGAGCAGCCATCAAAAGAAGATAACCGAAAATAAAATAAGTTTGAGATGTTGTAAATTAATAAGTAAATATATTATTCTTATTATTTATAAATACAATCTCTCTATAATCTCTACCAATTTATTATTTTATATCATAATAGACCTGCTTTTTAAAATTTTTATTCACATGGATCATTATAAGGTTCCACTGTGAATCTCTCTATAATCTCTACCAATTTATTATTTTATATCATAATAGACCTGCTTTTTAAAATTTTTATTCACATGGATCATTATAAGGTTCCACTGTGAAAAGTAACATTTATTATGTTTGTTATTTTTGACAGTGGAACCTTAAAAAATATTCATTTTCCCAGTTTGTGAAGGCATATATTTGCATTATCTAAAGAATTTTACAAAGGCTCTGCACTATAGCAGATTCATACACAATTAAATTGACTGACCACATGGCACCTTGAGATGACAACTATCATAACTTATAAACAGTTTTTTGATAAATGCATTTTAAAGATTGCAATAGTTCCAGTAGTTTTACTATTGAGTATAATGTTATCTATTTTTTGTTAATAATAATAAAATATAATAATTTGGTTTATTCCAAACACACAAAAAGAATTATAAGAGCATTAAAATATACATAAGAATCATCAAAACTAAAATAATAAGCTGAAAATTAATTTTGAAGTTACAACACTTGTCATCTCAAGGTGCAATATACAATATTTATAAGGAAAATTAAATAAGAAATCAGTTTATCAGAGTAATTTTCTATTGTGAATGTGAGGTGGATGAGGATGGAAGTTATTATAATTTCTTTTTATTTATGCATAAACAAACAACAATGCGTACTGTTGCCAATGGTATCAGATTCCATTGCAATGTCCAAGTATAAGGTAAATATTTTAAACATCTAAATAATAATATTCAGTTTAGACCTTGGATATTGTAATGCAATACTAATCTGATACCATAGGCAGCAGTCAGCATAACAATGCTGATAACCAATGTGCATAAACAAACAACACAAATAAAATAAGAAAATATCTCAAACCCCAGGTCACTGCACATCAAATATTTAGCTAAGACCAATACAAGCTAACAAACTATAGAGATCATAATATATTGATTTGGCACATAACCAAAAATAAAAACCAACAAGGTACACTGTTGGTAGTACATATTCTTATTGCAACCATAAGCAGTAAAAATACTTCTTAATTATTAAATATTACCGATTACTGATTATTTATTATTTTATTTCAACAGAAACCAACCATTATTCACACATTGAGGGAATAAAGTATGTTCAGTCAAGAAGCAGCTGTTTTTATGTTATGTATGTTATCAGGTATTTAATATTACTATATTCCTGTGTGGAATACAATTTTTTTGACCATAAGCAATGAAAATAATTAAAACATTAAATATTGTTTTATTTATTATTTTATTTCAGCAGAAACCAACCTTTATTTGCATATCAAGGGAGTATGTTCAGTCATAGCATGGCTGTTTTTATGTTATATATGTTATGCCATACTTAATACTACTATATTCCTGTGTGACACAATATTTTATACCAAAAAAATAGAAAATGGATAGAGAAAACTGATTTTTATTAAATTTAGTGTAGCCAATTCATGACAAGTATTATTAAAGTATATGTCAAACCAGACTACTGTCAAGATAAATTTAAACAATACTAGAGTTTGGTATATTCTATTTTTATCTGTATAAGGCACCTTACAGGGTCAATAATACTGTCAATACTAGTACTGTCAATATTTGCTTCAATCCTCCTTTTATATTTATCAAGTAATCAATTATCTGGATAAAGATCAGTATTCTCTTCATTATAACATTAATATACATTACACAATGAGTAACACTGTCAATATTTTAGAATAATGAACATTTAAAACATATTATCATACAGTAATACTGTCATTATTCTAAAATATTGACAGTATTATTGATCGTGTAAGGTGCCTTTTAAATGTAATTTGATATTATACTGACTTTTAACAAAGGATCATATTATTGAATCATAACAACCTTTGGACTGTAATGAAGGCAGTTACGTCATTGTTGTCTATTTACTGCTATATTCATAAAGGCATCTTACACAATCAATAATACTATTAACTATAAGTTATCTATTATCTATAAACATCAGTATTCTCTTCATTCCATCATTACTATACCTTACACGATAAGTAATACTGGCAACATTTTAGAATAATGAACATATTAAACAAGTTATCGTACAGTAATACTGTCATTATTCTAAAATATTGACAGTATTACTGACCATGTAAGGTGCCTTATAGGTAGGTAACAGGTCAAAGGGTGGAAAAGTATATTAACAATAGGAAACAGTTAGAGGCACCTTCCACGATCAATAATACTGTCAATATTTTAGAATAATCACAGTATTACTGTAGGATAACATGTTTAAAATGTTGATTAGTCTAAAATATGGACAGTATTATTATATTTACAGCAGTTTTTCATAACATTGCTATAGATATGAAAGATGAAGTACCACTTGCAGACAATCTACTCACAGAAGCAGGTGAAGCTTATGTCAATGGAGATGCTGGAAACAATAATGCACACTATAGGCTGATAAATAATTATTTTACTACATGAAGTCCAAATCAATGTTTAGTGTCATCCAACATTTTTATTAACTTTATGTACATTTTAAGTTTTCACTTAATTTAATTTATTATAGCTTGTACTACACCAGTGAATCATAATGAGGTTCAACCATTTACTATGCCTCCATTTTCCAGGCCTTGGTGATGCTGGCACAACATTGGCACACAATGTAATACACACACATATGTACAAATTTGTTATTCTGCTATTTCATTAAAGTAGCTGATTTTATTTTATTTTCAAGTATTTTCCCCTCAAGTTCCTCCTTAGCCATTGCCACCCTAATATTTTTTAATTCACTTTTTTCTTCTAGTTCTACTTCTAGCATCTTGATTTGAATCTCCTTTTCTTTACATTCTAGAAGAATAAGTTTTTCTTTGGCAGCATACATTGATGCCTTTTTTTGCAGGACATTTGTATGGTTTGTACCACTCACCCTTCTCCGTCGGGAAAATTTAAGGCATTTTTTTGCTTTACCTGCCACTGGTGGGCTGAAAATGTTAATATGCTGCTGCTGTGGTGATGATTGTGATGATTCAACCAGTTGAATCACAGGATCCACATCCATACTAATCTGCAGCGGTTCATGAACAGCAACTACTTCCCTGATGTTCATTTCTTGAGGGCAGGCATCATCATCAGAGTCATTGGTTTCTCCTTCCACTGTTTTTTTATTTATCAATTCTAGCACTGCATCAAGCACTATATCCTTATTTATATTTGAGACACCACCCCCTGTAGCACATGTGGCTTGACGCAAGCTAGCTGCATACCTCCTTCCTTTGTTTTTTAAATTTTCATATTTTGATAACAACT